>CAXITT010000011.1:1650747-1703253 GCA_964033795.1 Lymnaea stagnalis
GGGTCAAAAGATGGGACAAAAGGCTAAAAGGGAAATCTAGGTAACTTGTCCATCGGTAATCATGGTTTACAATAAATTCATGGGTGGTGTGGATCTTCTCGCTTCACTGTTGGCCGTATACAGGATACCAGTAAGGTCCAAAAAATAGTATCACTGTATAATATTCCACTTTCTGGATACCAGTATGGCAGTTGTGCTGGCATGGCTGATCTATAGGCTGATTGTACTAATGCGAATCGCGACAAAAAATATCCTCGGTGTACTTGATTTCAACACCAAGATGGCCATATGCCTAATGAAAGAAGGTAAAGCAGGGTTTAGGAAACTTGGCAGTCCTTTATTGGATATAGAGCCTCAACTTACAGCTAAAAATTTGAGTGGTCCTATTGCAGCTTTTCCACCCTTACCAGTAAGAGCTGATTATATTTGGCACTTTCCTGAGCCACTTGAAAACAAAGGAAGATGCAAGAGACCAGGTTGAAAAGAATTTTCAAGAATAAAATGTGCATAATGTAAAGTTGACATTGCTTCAAACAGTTCCACCAGCATTAAACCTGCATTTCACATATGTATATAAATATTTACTGTCCCTCTATATGCTCTATATATTGATTACATGATTTTCTATATTTTTGTGTAAAAAATGCTTATAAAATATGATTTTTATAATGATCTTTTTCATGATATAAAAGCATAATATGAAGATATGCTTGTAAACTAAGTACTGAGAACCATTGTTTGTGTAAACGATTAAATATTCACCTTTTACAAATATTATTGTTATCGTTTCCTTTTCTTGTTCAGTTTTACGTTTCTGACCTTTAAGACGCACTGTTGCCATATGGCAACATACCAATAAAATCATTATTTCATTTTAAAAAATTATTTTTCTTGCATATTATGTTTATTTAAGTCCAATAACTATGAAGTATGCCATCAAAAAAATTTTTTCCATAAAAAACTAAAATTGCGTAATAGAGGGTTAAACAAATTTTAAAAATTATCAACTATTATTAAATAAAACATTTTAGTTTAAAAAAATTAGCATTTCGTTTCTTAGAAAAATGGAGATTGTTATAATAAATGAGGTTTTCTAAATCTCTTTTATGATACTTTGGACTAAAATCAAGAAACTGAAATAAAAGCAACAGTTTTAAACAAAATCTAAAGCTTGACATACTCCTTAAAAATTTATAGCATACTTAATCTATTATGATTAACAGAAATATAAAATGATGGAATATGTGAGCACAATAATAAAAAAAATAATGTTTTAAATACATCAAACTAAGTGATGGGTGATTTTGAAAATAAATGGTGAAAATTATGGAAAAATGTGAACTGACTAATAAATATTGATACTTATGCACCACAATCATCTATATAAAGACTATAACTGTTCAAATCCCAAAGCAATAATATAGATTTTCATTTCAAATAAAAGATACATCTATAAATGTATGGATTTTAATTAATTTAAATTTCCACATTTAAAAAAAAAAAAAGTTATATTTAAATTATGGTGCCAAAACAATAAAAAAATAAGCTTCATAACAGCCACTAACAAAACTGATCTCCATATATAACAAAAAGAACAACTGTTTTCCAAATGTAGCTTATCCCTCTGAAGGTGATGAATGGATAAACTCAAAGAAATTTAAAAATGAGCCTGCCTTCCCGTACAAAATTTGCACACAAAAAATTTGACAAATGATAGAAAGCTTTTCAACTTGTAAAAGAAACAAATACCGTAACCATTAACAAAATGTTAAGATAACCAACCATCATATGAGTTCCTGTCAAACTGAATTGTTCCTTCAGCGTTATCATTCTTATCTATTCTTACAATTTTTGTATTCAGGGCTCCAAGGGCTGGCTTCATATCTAAGCTAAGTCCTTTTATCATAGTGTAGTTGTTGCTGAAGTTAATTTTTAAGTGTGAGTAGACAGGAAAAAAAATATTTAGCTATTAAAGGTTTATTTTATCATTAATAATTCCAAATCAAATTGCATTTATTTACAGTAATATCTGAAATATAGTAACATTTAGTAATTTTTATTCTTAGGGAATAAATGTTCCAATGGCTCAAGATAAAAATATTATTCAATATGACTTACTTGTCATTAACCAACTGAACTGATGTCAGATTAAGATAAAAATCCTCAGGACCCTCAGGAATGTCATCTGGCAAAATGTTTATTTCAATAATTTGATTTTCCATCCCTGCCTGAAAAGTCAAGATCCCAGCTGCAGGCAAAAAGTCAACATTGGATAAAGCAGTCCCTGAAGATGTAGAGTAAGCTACTTGAAGCTGTCCATATAAGCCTTTTGACCTTGTAACTGTGACACGTACCTAGAACAAAATTTGGATAATTCTTTTGAAAAAATTGCTTAAAGTTTTAAAACTTAACATCTCTTTTTTTAAAAATATATCTTCTTTATTGATATTTTCATCCACTAAAAATGGTACTGACTTACATTTCTTCTATATTGATATTTAAGCATGTACCATTTCTTCTATATTGATATTTAAGCATGTACCATTTCTTCTATATTGATATTTAAGCATGTACCATTTCTTCTATATTGATATTTAAGCATGTACCATTTCTTCTATATTGATATTTAAGCATGTACCATTTCTTCTATATTGATATTTAAGCATGTACCATTTCTTCTATATTGATATTTAAGCATGTACCATTTCTTCTATATTGATATTTAAGCATGTACCATTTCTTCTATATTGATATTTGCATCCACTGATTGTCTATAGACCTACATTTCCCTGATCCTCTGACACAACGATCATCACAGGTGAGGAAAACTCCACAAGGCCATGGGGGTAATCACTGGCAGCAAACAGAATGCTTGCTGTGGCCTCGCCTGTCTGAGCGGATATTGCAGCTCCAGATGAGGCTGAGGTAATTTGTAAGGTAAAGCTTTGATATAGTTCAGGTACGCTGTCATCCCTAGCCTGTTAGACAGTATAACATAAAATATATTTAAACAAGCACACACTCATGGAGAGCTTTTGCTATATGGTAGTTATTTAGGCAAAAGAATGTGCAATTGAATTTTTAATGAGTTTTGCATAATGGTTGACTATGCATGATGGACATAAATAACTTAAGCCTAATATGCATACATAGTTTATTACATGAACACATTGTAAAAATCACAGAATATTTTAATTAAACATGAAAATAGCTTGGAAGTATTAAAATATGATTTTTATGCAATTGTGGATGAATTTCAGAATAAGAATTATTTCTAATGTTATATTTTGCTTACATTAAATACACATTTATTAAATTTAATTTTTAAAGAAGATTCTACTTCATCTTAAAAATGTTATAATTTGTAAGGGGCTTAAGGTAAAAATTTTAAAGATACTGACCTGCAATATTATAGAAGCTGTCTGCTGCAGGTTGGCAAACTTCAAACTTCCTTCTACTTGTAGAAAAGAAGATAAATCCCTTGGTGTAAGTGACCATGTCACCACGACCTCACCAAATATTCCCTGACCTCTGGTCAGTCTAATTTCTACTTCTCCAGTGTAGCTGGGGCTGGACTCGCCCGGCTCCCCTACAATGACTGACCGAAATTCTGGTAAAATGGATATTGTACCGCTAGCACCAGGATCAGGGAGAATGATGACCTTGCAATCTCCATCTAAAAGAATGGCAAAAAATGTTGTTGAATTTAATCATAAACAGGGATGAATGGGTGGCTGTTTGTTTGACTTGTGGGATGAAGCTCAAACCTCAGAAACTCAAGGAAATAAATCAACGCAAATCCATGCTGTTAGGGTAAGAGGCATGGTGGCTCATTTAAGAGAATGAAAATCTTGAGATGGGATGCCAACAAAACCTTAATCAAACACCTTCCCGTCATTTTATTAAACACTATTTATTTTAAGTCAAATGATTTCCTTTATTTATCAACTCACCAAAAACAGCTGAAGAAGTTTATTTTATTGGCTATATCCTACCTGTGTTAGATATGTCTGCATTATTGTCTGCAGCAACAAGGGATATAGTAAATTCTTCTCTGCCTTCTAAAATATTGTCAGGTCTAGTCTGAAGTACAATTTGTTTTTCAGATTGACCCTTTAAATAAAAAAAAAATAGATTAATCCACTTTTATATAAACACATAATATTGATTATCCTAAACATCAACTTAATTGCTGGTTTTAATTTCCTAATATAAAATATTTAAGCTCTATAAGGTATATACTTACAATTATATCTATTAATATATGTTAAATAACTTACAATTAATGGGAAATTTACATTATATTTTCTACCTGAGCAAATACCAATATATATTCTACCTGAGCAAATAGTACTATATATTTTCTACCTGAAAAAAACAGCAATACATTTTATACCTGAACAATCAGCAGTATATTTTATACCTGAGCAAACAGCAGTATATTTTCTAAAGGTGGCATAAAATCATTCGTTGCCTCAGCATTGAGCCTCCACTGAACATTAACAAAACCTTGAACCCCTTGGACACGCTGAACTGTTAGTATTGCCTGTCCCCCAGGATCAGTTGAATTAAGTGCCTCCCTTGTCTCCACCTAAAAAGAAGAATAAATGTATATATAACACTACAACGTTTAAGTTCAAAATAAGTTTTAAAATAGTCACAAAATTTGTGTGTTTGTCATCTTATATATATATATATATATATATATATATATGTACAAATTCTTCACAAAGTCATGACTAACCAATCTTAAGGCCAACCTTCCTTCATCATCATCAATGGCACTACAGCCCATGTAGGGCCCTGCCCTGCTCCACCACATCCTTCCATTCGGAACGATCCATGGCTTTCCTTCTCCATGCTCGAACCCCCAACTGGTGTAAATCTGTCTCCACATCATCAATCCACCTCATCCTTGGGCGACCGATGAGTCGTCTGCCCCTAGGCTTCTGCCTGTATATGCTTTCGGCTGCTCTGCATTCCGGCATCCTTTCAACATGACCTGCCCAGCGTATTCTGCCTTTTTTTATCATTGTGACTATGGGTGGTTCTTTGTACAAATAGTAAAGTTCTTGGTTTGTACGTATTCTCCAGGTATCATTTTCTAACACTGGCCCGTATATTTTGCGCAGGATTTTCCTCTCCCATGTGTTGAGCAGGTTCTCTGCATTTCTGGTGAGGGTCCAGGCCTCACTAGCGTACTTTACTACAGGTCTTATGATGGTGGTGTATTATGTCTTCTTTGTTCCCCTTGATAAGTTTTTCTTTCTCAGTAGCTTTAGTAGACTGAAATAGGAACGGTTGCCTGCTGTTATCCTTTCTTTCACCTCTGTCATTATCTCATTTTGCTCATTTATAGTTGCCCCTAGATATTTGAATGTGTCCACTCTCTCAAATGTATGGTTGTTTATATTGATGTTATCATCAGCATGGGAGTTTCTTGACATTATCATATATTTTGTCTTCGGTTCATTTATATCAAGGCCAACTTTGAATGACGCATTTTCAAGTTCCCTGAATGCTTTAATTATGTCATTACGGTTTTTACCCAGTAGTGCTATATATACTGCATATGCCAAGTACTGCAATGGTTGGCTATATGCCAACCTTCCTTACCATATGGTTATGGTCTTGCCATTTTTTAAAATTAATTTTTGTATACATTTTATTAATTTTTAAACGTGTATAGTTGTAGGCTATGCTAGAACTAACTAAATACAGTCCTAAGAGTCAATGAATTTTTATATTTAATTTGTTAGCGATATTCACCTGTCTTGTAACAAATCTGAATAGTCCAGTTGGTGAATCATTTTTTAAAATGGCAACTCTTACTTGGCGGTTAGTACCAAGGTAGGCATCACCTGATACGCTAATCAATTTGACATCAAAAGTCTGAAAAACAGCAAATATAACTTTTTTTACAAAAAAACCTTAAAAAATAAAAAAAGTTTTTTTTGAGTACTTTAATACTCTATAAATCAAATAGTTAATGATGATATTAGTTTCAAAATATATAATCAAATGAAACTTAGCTAAGAGCTTCAAATTGTGATAATTAGAATCTTACTTCATTTCCATTAGGTATTTTACGACAATTTATTTTACTGTACTTGTACAAACCTCCATTATTTCAGGTATAGCATCATCTATAATAGTAATAAAGATGCTGGCATTTCGTTGTTGGTCTCCAAACTGTACAGTTCCACTAGCAGGAGTGAAATCTTTTAAATCTGCTTCTCTTGGATCAGCCTGCCAGGTTACAGTCAGAGATCCAAAAAATCCTACAAACCGCTTCAATGGTAGCTCAATGGTCACATTCCTACCATATTCCTCATAGACATCAATGCGGCCCTCTATGTTCTGGGTAAGGTAAATGGGATAGAAAAAGTTACAAATTTGAAATTGTTTTTAAAAAAATATATCTTTTGCATACATATTTGTGTACTCAAAGGTAGTCATTTTAACTTCATTAATGCGTGAAAAAGAAAAGCTTTACCTATTGACATTCATAAAGTCATTTAAAAAATGCACTCCAGGGTAGCCATCAGAGAAAAATGTAAATAAAATTTGATAAAAATGTATTAATTTATTATTGAGAATAAAGTTTAAAAAGCTTGTAAGTTAATTATTGCTTTGATATTTGATAAAGTTTGAAATGAAAGTCTTACCAATTTTAAATTAAATTCCACAAAACCTTGAGCGTTATCATTTTCTGTAATGGTAACTTGGACCACACCTTTACCAATGGCAACACTTGGCCCAACTCCTATTATCTGGCTGGTGTTTACTAGAGAAACAGATGTCAAGTTCACCAAGAAAGTCTCTGCTGTTTCTGGAATATCATCCTTAAATACACAGAATAAAGAAAACCTCAACTAATAGGTTGATATCAATCAATGTAAAAAAAAAAAATATATATATATATATAGGATATAATTTTTTCTTATAACCCATAAATGAAATTAATAATGTCACTATTAGAATGTGTAAATTTCAAAATTGTACATTAATAGTTATTTAATTTACCGGTTTAATGATAATGGTTACAATGGCACGAGTGACACCTTCCTGAAAAGTGACAAATCCTTGAGTCACTTTAAAATCTTCACCAGGTGTGGCCTGCTCTAAAGGTGGGAGTTGGCTGGCTAATGAAGTGCTAGATGTAGAGAAGAGAAAAATTAACTTTTGATTTTAATTTTTTTTTCAAATATTTATGTATATAAGTATTTTTGCATAATCCAAACATTTCTATACAATTGTTACCAAAATTTCATGTCCAATAAGTACAACAAAATACTCAGATATCACAAATTTAAAAAATCTACATACACGTAATAGACTCTTAAGGCCTGCTGAAGACCTTGTTCTCTTACAACAGCAAGTTCAACAGGTTGATCGCTGCCCTCTGGTTCCTTAACGCTGACTGCTGTCCTCTCCCATGACACAACACCATATGGGGAATCATTGGCAAGTACAGTAAGCACAGCAACAGTATTGACACCTAAGACCAAATTTTTTTTTTTATATTACCAAGAATTTTTTTAAAGAAAGCATATAGCAATACAAAGTAGAATTATTTTAAATGCACTAAGAGTAATATAAACTGGAATAGGGCTTTTATATATCCATTACGATAAATTTCTGCAACAATCGGTCTCATCACAAAATAAATTTTTTGTAATTGATAAATGTTATCACAGCTAACCTAATTTAGCCCCTTTTGATGGCAGAGTTGTCCCAGCATTGACTATCTGTGTAAGTCTAATGTAGGTCACTTCCGCTAACTCTGGCTCCTGATCATCACGAATAGTGAGAGTGATGGTTGCTACTGACTGACCACTTGTAAAGTCAACCTATGTGGCAAAAATCATTGCATAATTTATATCTGAGTAAACTTATAATTGAACTCTCAAGAGGGAAATGCTCAGCTACTGGGCAGAAAAAATGCTTAAAGCACTTTAGAAAAGCTTCCCTTCAACCCATGGATATCAACCTTAATTCATGGGAAACATTTGCTATGGGTCGTCCCAGCTGGCAAGGCACAATCTGAGCACAATTCTTAGAGAGCAGCTCATGCCTAAAGAAAGCGCAGAGCAAAGTAAAGCAGAATTGACTCAAATCCAACCAGGAAACACTTGTATCCTATGTGTGGGAAAGCGTTCCAGACATATATAGGACTGGCAAGCCACCTGTGGACTCACCGTTGAATATAGGCTTGGTCATCATCATATATGAACATCATCATCATTATTTAAATCAGAAAATTTACTTTTATGAACATTGATCTAGTTAAAATAGATATTTTATCCTATTTAAGATAAACATCACGTCCACATTATAAAAAATGAATTAATTTAAGTTTAAAGCAATTTATTAATTAAATTGATTTGCTTCAATGAAAACGTACCTGTCCTGACAAAGGAGTTATGTCCCCTACACCACTTTGATCCCCTGTAGCTTGCCAGGCTACACTCACAAAGCCAGAAAATCCGCTCTTTCTTATCACAATAAAATTCACTGGAGTGTCTTTGCCCTCTCTTTCCTCAGCATTTATTACCAAAGAATCCTGAAAGCATGATGTGATAATACAACTTAATTAGGCCTTCGTAGTAAACACTATCATTTATTTTTGAAATAAATAGTTTCATTTCTAAATAAAAATTTATATTCTAGTTCAAGCAGGTATGCATAGATAGGCCTATTTAAAGCAACTTGAAAATAAATTTATGGGATATGTGAAAAGAAGAACTCAAAACTTACAGGTGAAAATTCAATGACTCCAAAAGCATCATCATTTGCAAGAATTTCTACACTGACAGAATTATTTGGACCTAGTTCAGCACCTCCAGTTGGTGCAGCCAACGCAACAGTGAAACTTTCAGAGTCCTCAGGGAGGTCATCGGACAAAATTACAACTGATGTACGAAGTGATGTTTGGCCAGGCTCAAACATCATTGTGATACGCCTGTTTTTCAGAGTAAAGTTATTATACCCATAGAAGACAAAAAGTTGTTTAACTATCAGAATAAATTAAATATTTTAAAACTATGACTATTATGTTTCCTCTAATTTTTATCAAATATTACCTTGAGACATAATCACTTCCATTAGCCACTTGTGAAATTTCAAAAACAGCAGGCTTCTTGTTCCTTTCCACATTTGCCGACGCCAACAATAACAGAGTACTTGTTGGTTGTCTGATTGTAATGGGTTGTAAGCTCATATACGGACCCCCCTTCCATGCTGACTTATAACCATTACTCTGGATGTCCCAAACAAAAACTTCAGAATTACCAACCTCATTGGCAAATATTAAGAAGGCTGAAATGACAGAAATGTTTATAAATTAGCTATTTTTATATTTTCTAAAATCATACTTTGCAATTATACTCGTATTTTCACTACACAAATTAAAAATATTTATATTCTTGTGAAAAGAAAAAAAATTACCTGAGCCATTTATTCCATTTACTGCTGTTACTTTTAGGGCTCTGGTTGTAGGTAAAGTTTGGTGTTGAACAAAAGCTCGAGCAGAAGGATCCCACCTGCAAATTTAAAGTCGCATGTTGGTTAATCAGAGCTGCCACATGATTTTTAGAGCCCCCCCCCCTCCCCCACTGCTTGCCATTTTTTGGTTTTGTGCTCCCTGCATTCAAAGTTGATGGTTATGTTTTTTTCCTAAACCTCAACATCAAACCCCTTAAATATCCAAGGCTCCTTTGCAGCAGCTGAGGTTGCAGGCCCAAGCTCTACAATTAACAAGTTTCTTTTTATATGATGAAAAATTACAATTAAAATGTACTTATTTTACCTATTGTATCCAGATAGGTTATTAGTACTATATTTACTTTCTAGATCCAATGGAATTATTCAGTAGGTATCAAAAAAATATTTAAGTTATAAATAAATCATAATAATGTTATAATATATGATAGCTCATATTAAAATCATTTAAGTCAAATAGCACTTAAAATTTGACTTCAGAACACACTTTTTAATGAGATCTAGTATTAACTAATAAATTGTCTTAATGTCTTTTACTTATACAAAATCTTAAGCACAACTCGAATATAATGTATTTCAAATTTTAAAATAAAATATTTTTGCTTTGAATAATAAATTCAAATGAATAAATTGTTATAATAAAATTATTAAAAACCATAAGAGTAAATGTCAATTGTTAATTTAAAATCATTTGAAAATTTTACTTATTATAGTAACAATTCCTCGAGATGGATAACCAACCTGTAAATGAAAGAATCTTGTGGTGATACAATTACATTTTGTCTGTAATTAGCCACCACCAAAAGCTGATAACCACCAGCTTCGGTGTATGTCAGGCTGACGGCTCCTTGTGTTATAAGCCCTTGGTGTTGGACAAGATTATAGGCTGAATCCATTCGATAAACAACTGAACTGAAATAATAGCAAAAATGTAAGCTGAACTGTTTCAAAAAAAATATTTTTATAGCAAATTTATATAAAGCCTCAGTGACTTTAAAAGAAAAAAATGAAATTTGATTTTTAAAATGAATAACTTTTACAAAGTTTATAAAAGTAATGTAATCACTTTTCTTTCACTAGTTTTCAAGAAATCCATTAAATTAAAATAATTAGTTATTTTAAACAAAGTCAAAACTAAAAAAATAAAGCTTTTTAAAATCGTATCCCTCAGGTTACCTTATTTCATATGATCCGGTGGTTCTGTCATAATAATTAGCAATAGCAAGAAAAGCCTGGCCATCTATGTAAAAGCTTGTCACTGCTCGTGCATATAGTGTAGATATTGACTGTTTGGGAGAATCAGTAAAACGTCCCAAATTTAAGTCCCACTCAAACAGGTAGCTATTGACGTCTGATTTTGAAATGTCATCCAAAGAGTTGGTCACAAAGAGAAAGTATCGAGAGTTGTAAGTGAAAAATTCAACATCACTTGCTCCACTTGTTGAGAGATTCTGAATCTACAATAAAAAAAGAAGTTTAAAAAAATATTTAAAACTAAAAACAACTAATATTGAAAATAGATCAAGTTTTACATGAAATAAAAATTTAACTAGACAAAATGTAGGCTTTACACTTATGTGACCAAATACAAAATGATTCTGAGCATTTAAAAAATGTTATTGTAGTTGACAAAATAAGTAACGTCTCCATTTTAAAAAAAAAGATAATAAATAAAATGTATGAATTGGCCATGCATTATCTTGATACTACACCAAACAAGTAACTAAAACTATTTTAAGAAATAACAGCTAATAATTTTAAAAATAGGTCAAAACCAAAAACTCACAATTTGAAGTTGCCCTTGTTCCGATATACTGAAGACTTGCGTTAACACTTGTCGCTTTCCTTCCCTTCCTCCATTGGCTATAGCCAAGTAAGTGTTGTTAGAGATTGTGAAAGATGTTGCAGCTGCTGCTCCATCAGATGGGAAAGTCTGACAGGAAGATTTTTTTAACTTATAATTAGTAACAGGAATGAATATAAATAAAAGCTGATAGTTTTTAATGCATTCTGTTTAACAGCTCCAAAGATGTCTGTTCTTAGGGAGAAAGAACATAAATAACATTTACTTTTAGATAAAATACTCATCTGAAATAAGCCCCACTTATTTTAAAATGCCTCTGACCCAATTTTTTTTACTGGTGAGATTATTGCTGCTTTGATCTAATTGAGTTTTTAGACTAATTATAACTAATTAACAGATGTTTGTAAAATTATTGTGGATTGATTGTTCTTTTGCAGTTTCCCCTACTAATAGTTATAAACCAATTAAAAAATATGTCCCACTGTTGTTTAATATTTAAAGAAAACATATAATAAACATATTAAGGATTATGAAGTTTTAACAGACAACTTGTTTCATTTTTTTTTCCTAATTTTAACTATGCATTTTTTTTTCTTTTCCTTTCATTTTTACCTGATTTTATTAGATGATACACAATTAATTTGCTTTAGACATAACTGTTTTGCATTTATCTATACTTACTGACATATATGTCAACTGTCCCTGCCATTTGTAAAGAACTGACTGTCCAGTGCCTATAGATGAGCCAGATGTCATTAAAGAGCTGAGCTGGATGTCCTGAGGTAGAGATGTAAGCATTACCAGGTACACAGAGTTTCCAACATTAACTTGGTGCCAGTCAGACACAGATGTTCCATTGACCTCAGACAGGAGAGCTAACACCACCCTTGACTTGTCCATATAGGATGTTGCAGTGCCAGGCATTGTGATTACATCAACAGTTACTTTCCCAAGATTTCCTAGGCTTCTGACAACATCTAGCTCTACAGCACTGAATGTTTCTTCAATGGACAAACTGGAGAGCCTTCAACAGGAATCAAATTGTTGCTAGTTTTAACTTTAATGAACATAAAATACAGTATCCAGAAATATGTTCATAGAAATAAGGCAAAAAATGTTTTAAATGCAAAATAAAAAAAAGATTAGTTGTAACTTTTTATATCTTAAAATGTAGTAGGCTATGTTAGAAAATAAGTTAAATTTTTACTGTCAGAAAGAATAAAACCATTTTTTTTTAAAAGTTGGTCCTAACCTTGTATTAGCCACATATACTTGTAGCAAGCCCCATGGAGAATTGCTAGCATCAATATTTATAATCTTTGTTGTTATATTCCCTAAAATTGCCCCACCAGATGGCGCTTGCAGAGTAAGTGTAAATGTTTCTGCTACTTCTGGCTCATTATCATTGACTGCTTCTAACACCAGCAAGGCTGTTGACTGAAGAGATATAAAAAAAAATTTATGTAGCAACCTTTAAAAAAAGTTTTTATTAAGTTAATTCAACAAATTTTAGTATTAAAAAAGATTTTTGTATATCTTATCTAGAATGATATTATTGATTTTTCTAATAATCTGATATTTCTCAAATTTTATCCAAATGAAGATGGTAGACTAGAATAGATTCTAATAACCACCTGTCTATCTGCAAAGATAACTATCCCATTTGCAGGTGAAACATCATTAGTAAGCTGTCCAAGTGTTGTTGTTATAGTGAATGGTACAGAAATCACTCCGAAAATTCCAAATCTGCGTCTCAGTAGGATTTCAGACTAAGATAAATATAAAATTGTTAAATATTCAACAAAATTAGTTCAATTACAATTGTAATTTATTAAAATGTAGTGACTGGATTAAATAATGGAACTAATGCACAAGACTGAAAATCTCATATTAGAAAAAATATATGAGTCTTAACCAGCCACCTTAAAGATCTAAAAACAGAACATTGCTAAAGATTTGTTTAATTATGTTTGGAGCTTTTAAAAATTATTTACCAAAATGCCAACTCATACAGCACCTTATTTTCATGAGAAAAAACAGAAGAAAATGTAAATATAAAATACCTTAGTATTGGAAAGGTCATTTGGGGTGGCTTCTCTTAAACGTATAGAATCTGCTGTATCAAAGGAAATAGCACCTCCTGGCACATCATTTGCTAATATTGTTATAGATGCTGTAATTTAAAAGCAAAAGAACAATATTATATTGAACATAGTTAATAAATTTCAAATTGGTAATTAGATAAAAAAATCTTGTTTAATAAGTTAGCAAAAAACTAATTACCGTTTTTGTCATCTAACTGATATAATGTTAAATGTCCTCAAAATAAAGCGGCTCATAGAATAATGACCATCTAATATTCTTGCAGCTCAATGACAAATGAAATAATTTAAATGCTTTGAAAATTCAAGTATTACCTCTAACTGCTTGACCAAGAAGAGCTCCATTGCTCGGATTAGCCAGGATAACTTCAAAAGTTTCATCTGGTTCAGGCTCAGTATCATCTATAATTGTTATATTGAGGATCTTCCTTGATTCTCCCTCTTGAAACACAATTTCCTGGAATGTTATTTTTCATGAAAAATTTGATTAAAATTTGCCAGATGTAAATCTCAACACACATCATTTATGGTATCAACCTTGGGTCTGCATACTATGGACTCATATGTTGTTGTCATGCTGAATATATTAGAAATCATACTTTTGCAAAATTTCACCAAAAGTTTGCCCTACCCTAGTTGAAACTATCCAACATTGTGTTAAATTATGGGATTACAAAAATTATGTTTGTACTTAAGGTACACAAACACACACAAAATTAATTAAATTCTTTAATAAAATAAATGATAATTATTCAATGAAAACTAAAGACAATATAAACTTACACCTGCAGTCATGTTATAATCCTGTCCCAGCACAGTAGACTGACTAACAGCCTGACTGTAAGCAAACACTGAGACCTGACCAAATGTTCCATTTCCTCTAATTATAGTCAAAGAGATGGTCTGACCTTGCTCTGTCACTGACACACTGGAACAAAAATTGATACATAAAAAAGGTAACAGTGTCTATATTCTATTTATTTCATTAACATATTTTTGTTACATTTAATTCATAATTTTGAGGAAATTTAATTTAATATGCATTATCATCATTTCATAGTATTAATTTGGAAGCAATTTAAAACAATATGTTCAAATTACATTCTAGAATCTGGTGCAAACTGTATGATTCCCTGAGCTCCATCATTAGCCGAAATAATAACCTCTGCTTCTGTGCTGTTGATGGCTAGTCTTGGAGGTAGACTGCTGTTGGTGGAGTCCATCAAGGTGACTCGAAGAAGCCTTACTACAAAAACCTAGTTAATCATTGAGAACAACATAGATTATTGAATAAATAATACAGAAATATAGCTTATTAAACTAAAACTAGATTTAAAATAAGATTTATATAGAAACCTTTTCGGGATTTGTCATTTATTCAACATGTACAAAATAATAGATAATAAACAGAATTAATATTACCTCATCAATTTCAGGCATATAATCATCAATAATGGTTATATTTATGGTGCCTGAAGACTCTCCATTGCGTATGTCAATATACCCTTGAGAAACACCAACAAAATCCTGACCCACACTAGCGGGGCTTCTTTGGGTACCAAATGGCTTAAGGGAACCTTCTACAGCCTCATATGTTACTCGAACTATACCTAAATAGAACAAATAAATTTAAATTATTTATCATCCTTGGTTTCTACTAATTAGCACCGCATGTCATTATTTTTTAATGTTTTCAACTCAATGTACCACAATTTCTACAAATTGTTTTGTAATCAATTGGATGTATGCAACAATAGCTTATCTTTCCTTATGAAATACTTGGATTTCATATTTTAAAAAATCACGTATTAACCTAACAAAAAAGAGTTTTTTAAATCCTTAAAATTTTTTTAATGAAAAATTGAAATAGCTAAGTAACCAAAATATATTTTAAAGAAGAAAATAATATTGAAACTATTAAGGGGGATATCAAATTATCTGATCATCAGTTGTTATTTGAATCTGATTTTAAAATTGTATTTTCCTAAATGTCCAACACACCTATGGCTCCATACTTCCGATCCACTTGTAATCTGGCAGTGCCAACATTCTCCTGAACTTTGACATCAAGCGATGATGCTGCCAACTGGAAAACCCCATGAGGGTCGTTGCTTCCAGCAATAGTAATTAAAACAACACCCATCAATGTGTCAAGTTTAGCTTGACCTGTAATCCCCACACCTAAAAGAAGATAAAACTAACCTATATTTTCACAAAACATGACCACAGTAAATAAATGCTTTAATAGCAATATCTAGTAGAGGTGAGATAGCGCATGAGAAAAAGATTTGAGTTGAAGTTTAGCTTTTCTATATTTGAGAGTTAAAATACATGCCGTCATGGTTGTCTAAGCATACAGTCTTCATATTTTCAAAATGAAATCTAGAATAAATGTAATACCGTTGGTGCTGTTCTACTGATAACTTCCCCTTCCCATTAAAAGTTAAAACACAGCTGTAGGGTCATTGTTAGTTCACATAATAAAATGTAAAACATAATGTTTAAACTAATTTATGAGTTTAAAAAATGTCAAGTCCAGTTTACCATTTGTTGTGATATTTTGAAGTGTGAGGGAATATTCTTCATCTACCTCAGGAGTGTTATCTGCAATAGCGGTCAAGTTTAAAATTTTCTCTGTTTCAGACTGAAATAAACATAAAACAAAATTTCTGTTAATTTTTTGTGACAAATAGGTATGACACAATATTTACACCAAAAAATTGTAAATTTCTTTTAAACATAATAAAATTTCCATCACATAATTAAAGCTAGCAAACTGGTTAAGAGAAAGTGAAGACAACTTATACATTAACTCATGAAATAATAAGAAAACAGTGTGTAACAGCTTGAATAAAAATACAAGACAATATTATAAACTAAATCATATATATTATTTTTTAAATAAAACATACTGGTAAAAAGATGAGATTTCCCCTGTATAGTACAAAAGCTAAATTGATGAGTTTATTTTTGCTCTGGATTATCCAATTAGTTGTCACAGTTCCAGAAGCCGGCTGAGATCTTTTCACCTTGATTTGGAAACTTTCTCCTGTTATTAAACAAAATACAGCATCTTTATTAATAAGTAAACCATCAAATAAAAAAAAGCTTCCAAATTTCAAACCATGTTTAAAATTGCTCTAGTTCCAAATGGCTTACCTTTATTGACGAGAACTGAAGTTTTTTCAAAAGATAAAACTCCAGCAACGTTGTCATTTGCCAGAATTACTATTTTTATTGAGTTCATATTGCTGATAGTTGCACCACCTTTAGCATTTCCCAAGACAATAGTTAGTTCTTCATTGTCTTCTGGTATGTTGTCATCAAGAATAGTTATACTTATAACTGTGGACAGGATTTGAGTTATTATTATTATATTAATGTTCATTTGTATATCTTGAAATACTTCAATTTAAAAAAATATGTTATCTTGTGTGTGTCTAATTACATCTTTTAAGTAGCCTTACATCTAGTTTTTTTTTTATGTGAAAAGATTGATCTGAGTTAAAATAATGTCTTAACACACGGACTTCCAATATAAAAAAGCCATTATAGAAACTTTATAGTCGGTCTTAAGCAAATTATTTTCTTCTTTCTTTTAATTTTCTAAATAAAATTTGTTATCTATTAAAAAGAATACCTCTTCTAGTCTGTTCCACAGCAAACAAAAGTGTTGCTCCATCAGCTATATAATCCTGGCCATATGTTGCTGTTCGGTTGATGGTACTCACACTCCACTCTACTGATACAGCTCCAATGCTTCCCCCTTTGATGCACAACAATTGAAATGATTACAAGAGAACCAAATGATATTTTGAACATAAAAATTGAACAAAGTTATTGTTTATTATAGGTGCAAGAAATTGAGGAAAGGTATGGTAAAAAAACATTTTCATAACTTGCTCTCACGTGCACATTTCATTGTCATTAACACATTCAACTTTCTTCTAAGAATTGTTTTTTTTTTTAAATCTCATAGTGGCTAATAAATAAACTACAGCAAATTAAAAATTAAATAGATTAACCATTTATTTTTATGACATTAAGAAGAAAGTGGGGAAATTCATCAAACAAAATTTCATTTGTCAAATTGGCCTACCTTGTCTTTCCACAACTAAATCAACTGCCAATTTGTCAATCTCCTGAACTTGCACTATTCTGTTGTTGGGATCTGATGGATTGCTAATACTAAAAACACCAAAAGCATTGTCATTGGTGGTGATCACTATTCTGGCTTGTTTCAGCTGACCCAACAAAGGAGCATCTGACTGACTGGAGCTCCCATTTACAGCCTGAACATCCACCAACTGCAAGTAAAACTGCTCATCCAATTCAGGAATGTTGTCATTCACAATTGTAAGAGGAATTGAGGCTGATGCCTGGCCCTCCTGCATCAATATTGACATTCGATTGACCACACTAAAATCATCACCAGATTTTGCTAGATTCATCATAAGCTGGGATACCTAGAATACATATTAGAAACACATTTTCAGGTTATATAATTTTATTAAATTGAATTTGTGTTGACCAAGGACAATAAATATATCAGCTACAACCAATAAGGAAGTTCATTCCCCTATTACTCTCAGTTGTGTAACGTCAGAGAAACAAGCCTTGTATTATGCCTCAGATATGGCATAACGGAAATTGTTTTTTTTTTGTGAGCCACTTTGCAGCCTGGCTTAACTCATTTTGGAGTGAGCTATGAAGCAGCAGGTTAGTTTAGTATAGTAAAAAAAAGTCAAAATAAAATTTAAAATCAATATTTGATTCAAAATATTTACTGTTTGCCCATATTTTAAGTGATAAAAAAGTATGTTGAAACTTTAACTTAAGTAAGTTTTCCACTACCTTGTTTGAATCCTTTTCAAAATAACTAAAATTTGTTCCTTGAAGCAGCTGCAGTGTTGTAAAGCTTGTTGTATACCACATGCATGTTGTGTTGACAAGTGTTTGCTGGTACTGGAAACTGAGACAAGATGATTCAAGTGCACAAGCAGTAGCACAAACCTGGGTAATATTGAAGAAGAATAACACAAATTTATTGTTTTTACTCTAAACTGCTGTTAGAGAGAGTTACATTTTCAAATATACCTAATTTATCAAAAAGAGACTGGTGGGTTCAACAAAAACATTAAACTGTTGCTGAATTAACTAAATGCACTATTCATTGTTAAATAACAAATAATATACTTGAGAATTTTGCAAATCATACATTAAAATAAACTAATATAGGATACTTTCTATGCTAGAAAGGGTACAAAACATTTTTTAAACATATTTAAAATTATTGTTATGTAATGTTAAGATACCTTCAAGGGATCAACAGACTCAGAAACATTGACTTCAGTGCCAGACTGAGATAACCTTCCACTTTGAGGAGCTAAGAATAAGCCAAAGACTGTTCCACCATTTAAAGTGTTGAGATCCACCACTGGCATAACTGCTGTGGAATAATAGACTCTGAGGCTACCAAACACACCACCACTGAGGAGATGAAAACAAATTTAATTTAACAAAAAATATTTTTTTTTAAATTTAGATACACATTTATTTTATTTTTTTTAATTTTTTTTTTTTTGAAATAGACTTCTATTTAAATTTTTAAAAATTTCATTTCATTAAAACAATTTATAGGACATAGTTTGTTTAAATTTTGCATGTAAATTTATTTAAAGCAGGTAAAAAAAGGCACAAACTGTTAGTAGTACTAATGAAAGGTTTTACACATAAAGATTGTGTTAAAAAGAGTTTGATACTAACAGTCTGCAACAAAGTTAAGAATTCACTTTTAATTTCTTAAAATGCAGTTAGAACAGTTCTAACCTTCTTATAACTTGAGCTGTCTGTGGCCCTTCTGCTGGATCTTCTGGTACTAAAGATAAATTAGAGGCTAACTGAACTGTGCCAAGTGGGCTGTCATTAGGTGGAATACTCAGTATGAACATGTTCTGATCCCCTATTCTTCCTCCATTGGTTACATTTTTCAGTCGAATTTGAATATTCTGAAATACATAAATTGTGTTTGGCATCACTAATCAGGCTTGAAGACCATCATGCTGTTTCAGATACTTGTTTAACAGTTGAATTTTTAGTAGTTTTCACAGGTAAAGTTAAATAAACAAATACATTTTGAATATTAGGAACTTAATCACAGCAAAGATAGACCATTGGAGCCAATTGGAGTCATTATCTTCTTTATCAATTTTTTTTTTTTTTTAAATCTTTGCTTTATATATACATATAATATAATATATATATATATATATATATATATATATATACACACATATATATATACAGTGGAACCTCTCATAACGAGTAATTTGCATAACGAGCAAAAAAAATGCGAAGAATTTGCTCCCTTAATGAGCGACATTTGCCATAACGAGTTGGGCAGAAAGGGGAAGTCCCTTTTTCCCGACATTCAATTGTGAGGCGGGACTTCCGCGCCGATGCATTAGTCTGTATTTAACACTCGGTCTGTTAGTGTATTGTTTTCGTGTGTGATCACCAGTTTTTACAAATTTTGTATTCAGACAGTATTCGTAATTTTTTTATGTGCAAAGTGTAATAACCTGTGCTAAAATGACTTCGAAGAAAAAACACAAGAAGACGATCATAAGAGAGAAAAAATAACTGTTGAAATGAAACGTAAAATCATAAATCATTGAAAAGCGAGAACAAGGTGTGAGCATGGCTAATCTAGCACGCACATACACTCGGTCAACATTAACTGTTGCATCGTACATTGAGAAGCATCACCCTAATAAGGAGGTGGCTATTCGTGCTACACATTTATTCAATGATAATGCTCTGACACCTTTTCATCACATTTTTAAGTGTCGATAAAAACAAATGTCTTTAGGCAATTTCTAGTTAAAAAGGATTAATTATTTGTCATAAATTCATATTTTTATTTACGTTTTTGTTTCAAATCTAAATTGTATTCCAAGCTGATACAGTCCTTAACAATTCATTAGTAATTTTATTTGAATAAATGTTAATGAAATTTTTTGAAAAATGAGAATTTAATTTTTTTCAGCATGGAACGCATTATCGTATTTTACATTGATTTGTATGGGAAAAATTGTTTCGTTTAACGAGTGTTTCGCTTAACCAGTAAGATTCTGGAATGAATTATGCTCGTTATGAGAGATTCCACTGTGTGTATATATATATATATATATATAATTTGTTTCTTTACTTTGGTAGTCTATTTCCTTTCTAAACTTTACTCTACTTAAAAGACTGTTAGCAACAATGCATTTGAAATTTACCTCAGTCCCTTCTGAGATGTCATCAGGCAGGACAGTTATGCTAATGAGGCGAGACATTTCATTAGTGACAAAGAACAATGAGCCAGATGAAGGGAAAATATCATCAGATGCTGGCAGACCTATAAATAAACATGTTAATTCATCATATAACAACTAGCTATGGGCAAAAGTTGTTTTTTCTTAAATAGCTATGACAAAAATGAATTTTAAAAATTTCTCTGATGAAAATAGATGATAATTTCACCTTACCATTAAGAGTTGCTTCCCATGTCAAAGTCACAGTATCCATTGTGCCCCCTGTTCTGACTACAGTTATATTAACTGTGTTTGGTTGGTCAAGTTCTACAACAGTTTGACCTTGAGCTACAAATGCTGGAGGAATGAATGAATGTCTCTGATTTACAAGCAAGCTGAAATCAATAATGACTTAAATATGTCTATGAAAAATGTCGAAGGTAGACACACACACACTTCAGTCAGTATTTAAAAAAATGATATTTTATTACATATTAACAGAATATAATTGTTTGCTATGTTTTCTAAACTAACAATTTAAATGCAGTTGCTTAGATCCACTTGCTATGTCATTGAAATGTTAGCTATTCTCATTAAAGGAGCATTGATTTCCTAGTTTAAAAAAAAAAAAATGAAAATTTAAAGATGTTGATAAACACATACTAAAGACTCCATTAGGATCATCAGAAGGAAGAATGGTCACAGTGGTAGACCTCACAGCTCCAACTACAGCACCCCCTGTCACGTCATCAGTTAGTTCAATAGTGAAATATTCAGATAATTCTGGAACTCTGTCATCAATAATTTCTATTGCAACTCTTTTGTTAGCCTCCCCGGATGGAAGTATCACTGTTCTAGATAGCACTATATAATCCAAGTCTAACAGAGCCGTACCATCAATGACACGGAATTTAACTGAAACCTGTGGAAATATTTCACAGAATACATTTTCATTAATCGAATAATTAAGAGCTAATATAACACAAGTTTATAGGACAAAGATGTTTATATCCTCATGAATGTTACAATGAGCTAATATTGTCTCTAAATAAACAACAAAAAATGCTACCATTTTAAAATTCACTAGTTACTTTAGAAAGCTTGCAAGTAAAACTTACTTCTCCAAAGTTTCCACCAGTTCTGACAACACTAACATTGACAATAGGTTGCGATTCTTCCACAGATATATTTGGCTGAGATAACTGCAGTCGACCATTAGCATCATCATTGGCAGAGATAATGATCTGTCCGTACGTTTCTGAGCTTTGGCCAAGACGTGGTGAGGATGGAACTAGATAATTTTAAAAAGATGAAAAGGGGCCTGATCGTAAGCAGTTACATTTTAAATCAAAGCTTAACATTTATGATTACTTTGTTAATGTGAACATACCAGGATTTAGTTGAGCTGCTTGTATTAGTCTAGTTGATGTAATTCTCACAAATATGCTCTCATCTTCTTCAGGTATCAGGTCATCTATTATATGAACTTTAAACTGAGCAACTTCCTGATTGATGCCAAAGCTTAGGGTGCCCTGCGTTGAGTTAAAATCATTCAAGCTTGCCCGGTTCACTGGCCCAGGCATGAAATCATAAGATTCATTAGGTGTCAAAGAGAGAAAATCGACTTGCACAATACCGAATTGACCCCCCAATCTTTGGACTGTTATATTAATATCTGGGAACCACAGAAAAAGAAGAAAATATTATTACATCATACGGAATTCAGAATTTGATTTTTAAAATACATAATCATGACTTGATAATTGGCTGTGCTATATAATATCAATCACAGAACAGCAATCTCTTCTAGTAATTTGTTTTCTGATTTTCTTAAATTTCAACTAACATAAAGCTTATATATTATGTATTTAGGATTTTATCCTTCATAAAGTAAGCAAAGTTTCTAACCTTGTTCAATTTCTGCCACTCTGATAGGCCTGAAGGATGGCATTATGATAAATCTCCCATATGGGTCATTATTTGCTGCTATGGTCACAGTGGCTGTTGTTCTTAATGGGTCACCAATATTTCCCTTTGAAAGGATTCATGAAATATTTAATTATAAGGCTAAATCTACATATGTATGTTGGTAGAATCATGCAATTACAAAATTACAATAAAAATTTTGTTTACATTTTGACAGGCTCTGCATTCAATGGGGTTGTTCCATTGATTTGAATGGCTCTTGATGTCAGAAAGTGTACGAACATTTAGAAGGTTATGAACAATGATAAAAGAATAAAATAAAAATATATTAAAATAAAAGTAATAATCTAATAATAAGCTTTTAAGTATCAAACAAATTCTTTCAAAACTTACTGCATATTAAATTTTGTAAAGATAAGATAAGATCCTTCTATTGATCCAAATAAATGGAAATGGTTTTTATTGCATTGTACATATTCAATTTCAACACGTAGTAAATACATATTTTAACCAAAATAACACTTTACAACCAAAGTAATTTAAACACAGGACATTTAAAGGATTATTCTAGGGTAAAAATCAGCCATCATTTGCCATAAAACTTAACTCCCTTAGTGACAATAATGACATAATTCGTGATCAGATTTAGATTTGGGTAGTATACTGCTAAATTCTGACAGACTGGGGAACAAAAGAATTTTTAAATATGTTGGTCCTACTTTAAGAGAAAGAATTCACCTTGATCAAGCTGATCTCAGGTATCTGTGATGAAGTTAGTCTGATGTATCATCCAAAAATGTATAAGTTTTCAACAGCATTTTTCTTTAAAATAGTTCTTCATGTGAAGGATGTTTAGTTGATTTGATATTACTAGCTATCTTGATAAGTCTATTTAGCCTGCGCTTGATATCAGGTGATGGATTCCCACACCGCAGGTAATACTGAAGGTTAGTTAGCTTGGTAGTAATTTTTTAACATGATAAATTTTACAGTTCAAGTTTAAATTATGACAACTGTTTATTTAAATTACCTGAAGGACTGAGACCAATTTCACACGAATAATCTCATCTAGTTCTGGAATTTTATCGCCTCTAACTTGAAGTTCAATAAACTGTGAGGTTTGACCTGGCAGGAAAGTCAAATTCCCTTCCTGATTGATTATGTCTTGTCCATCACTCTTGTCCTCATCAACTTCCCATAACACTCTTGATGTTCCTATTGTTCCACCCAGCCGTACAACCTTGTAAATATAATCCACATGGAAAATTATTAGTATTGAGATACAGAAACTGAATTGAACAATACATACCTTATGAAGGGGATTCTTTTTTACTACTGACATTCTTTCAGGGACACTCACCCCTAGCCTGACAGTGTTAAATGCATCATCCTCAGCTTCTGTGGCCTGCACATTGAGTGAAGTGTCTGCAAATTGAAAAATCCCAAATGCTCCATCAGATGCTTCTATTGTCACAACAACTTTATTGGATCCTGGACTAAGAACTGCACCTCCTGTGGGGCTGAAAAGTTCCACTTCAAATTGTTTTTCTCCTTCAGGTATTGAGTTGTCCTTCACTGTTATATTAACCCAAGCATAATTTTGTCCTGGCCCCAAAAGAATATTTCCTACTCCTCCCTGTAGATCAATGATACACATAAATTATTTAAAAGCAATTAAATATTTTTTTAATGCAAGAATATATAAAAATACATTAAAAGTATTTGATTGTTTTTTATTTTAAAAAAATGAACTGCTTTGCAGCTAAGGATTCATTCATTTAACCATAGACCAAAAATAAAATTTAAAAAATAATGTTTTGAAATTTTTTTTGCTTTGTTTCAGCTATTATTTTATATAATTATTTTGCTCAGCGGTAACGAATAGGCTGCTACTCATTAAAATTCCCGACACCAAATTGATCATCCAATCACCTTTTTTTCTTTCTTCCCCAGTATGATTGGGGGGGGGGGAGGGCAAATCTCATACAGCAAAGAATTGTGGAAAAAAAATTAATTCCTTTTTTGCCCCACAAATAAATTCAAAGCAGCATGCTTATTGTAAGAAATAGTATTTCAAAATGATCCTGATATATATTATAGATGAAATGCAAGCGTATTTCTTATATAAGGTCAAATAAACCTATATCTTTAAACATAATAGAGGATTTTAGTATGCCATGCTTTTTTAGGTAAATTCAATTTATTTGCAAATAGGAAAATCATTAATAGGATTAAAGCACTGCAAAGTCTCATTATCAAGTCTTAGTTATTTAACTGAATCATTTAAGTTAAAATACTCAACCCACTTGCCATCAGTAAAATAAATCAATAGTTGTAAAAAAATAAAAATTTTCAAAGATTTAAATTGATGTAATGATTTGTGCCAAAATATCTTACCTGGAGCTGTTAAGGACAAATTTAAAGAGTGTCAACATAATATTTAAAGTAGTTTTTTTTATTCAAATAATAAATTAAATTTAGACAACATTAAATAAATGTATTGTTTGCTAAAAGAATTCAAAAGATTATTGGAAATTTGATCAATAGTAAAGTAAATTTAATAATATTCACTTTTTGTTTCAAATTATGAACTATTTTATAAATTTTATCCTTTCACCTGAATCTGATTGTTTAACTTTATCAAAATGAAACATTCAAAATTATTTTAAAAGTCAATCAATATTAAGACAAACTTTAGAAATGTAAAGACTATGGTTCAAAGCTTTTAACTAAACTTTCTTGGAGGACATAATCATTGTTTGCAGTTTGCAAGAGTGTTTACCAATTTCCTCATTAACATACAACTCACCACATAATCTGGGGGAGATTTTCCTTCACTAAATGCAGTGACATCTTTGGTTCTCCAATCAGTTCTTATGGTTCCAACAGTGCCCTGTGCCCGCTGAACAATCAGTGGAACCAGACCACCCTCTTCACTTACATTGAGCTAATAATATAAATTGATTTAACAGATGATGAAAAGAAATTTTCACCGCAGCTCATTGATATTATATTTGTAGCTAAGTTGTTGAATGTAAGTAGTGTGATTTTCTGAATTTGCTTTAATATTTACTTGTCAGGACTGTCCAATAAATGGTTAAGACTTATTTAATGTTATTTTTTAGTTTGAAATACAAAAATTATTCCTTTATGGATCTAATGAATTTTAAAAAAAATGTGAGTTAATATTTTAAAAAAATATTTTAATTAGAACGTGCACAGAATAATTTTTTTTGTAAATAAAGAAATAGATTGAAAAGATCACCTGTATTAGTTTTGTGGTGGGAGCTATTATAATATCTTGTGGTGGAATGACCCCTAGCTGGTCTGAAAACTGTAAGTAGCCATATGGGTAATCATTCTCTATTAGTAACAACTGTGAACTTTGTCTTGTGCTATCTATGGAGGCACCACTGGTATTGGTAGATCCAATCTTGCCATCATCAGATACTACAGATGTTAGACGGACCTCAAATGCTTCATCTAGTTCTGGAATATTGTCATCTCTCACTCGTAATTCAAATGTCTGTGAAGAAATGTTTAATTTTTTTAAAAACAAATTTATTTTTGAAAGATATCAATTTATGCAGCAAATTTGCCTAAATAAATAACATTTTTTAAAGTTTAAGAAATTAGTAAATAATATTTTTAAAATTTTGTTGTGCAAAAATAACATAGATAAAGCAATGTTTTCCCACGCAACAATAAAGATAGATTCCATATGAATCAGGAGAATCACTTTACTTTCCATATGAAAAATAAAAGAAGACAACAAATACATTTCATACCTTATTCCTTTCACCACGTAAAAACACAACTGATCCATTGCTATTTTCAAAATCTTCAGAGGCTTGCTGCAAACTTTGGCTCTGCCTTTGAGTGACAGTCCAGGATACAGTGACGGAGCCATCATCCCCTCGAAGACGTTGTACAGTGCAGGTAACAGTGGAGTTTTCAAACAAAATTCTAGAGGGACTGCAGTCTCCAGCAAACCCAAACAGTCCATTAGCGTTGTCACTTTTCATGACTAGAGATAAAAACAATTTCTGGGTTGAACACATCAACTTTGGCACAACAAGAAAAATCCCAAAAGTATACCTAGGTGGTTGGTTACTTGGGTTTTCAAAGCTGTAATTCTTTAAGCTAAATGATAAGCAGAACTTGCCAAATTGTTCAATCAACTAACACTGAAGTAAATACTAGTCTCAATTTTTAATTTTATTTATGACCTGTTACTATGCTTTAGGTTTAAGATTTAAACACACCTGTTAAAGTGGTACGAGCATCAGTAGAAGATAATGTGGCTCCTCCAAAAGTGTCTAGAAGTAGAACTAGAAACACTTCTTGCCCCTCTTCTTCTATATCTTGTATAGATGATATTGTGAAATTTTGGCTCCTTTCTCCTGTGTTGTAAATAAGTATTCCAGAAACAGGTCTGATGTCTTGAGTAGGAATCATAGAGTAGAGTTCTTTCACAGCACTTGAATTGAAACAATGAAATGCAGTTACTTTCTTCAGCCTTAACCACTATGCATAGGCCCATTATGATACAATTAGCATTTTACATGATAGAAAAGAACATTTTTTAAAAATAGTAATAAATACCTTATTAAAAAATTCATTACATTTTAATGTTTTTGTTAACATTACTGAATTTTTTTTAAAATTAGTGTTTAAAAAAATAATCAATTCTAATAATTCTTCTTCTTCTATATCTTAAGGGCCCACGATCAATTTATTGATCATTTTGGCTCCTATGCATGTAGATGGGATTTGCAATGTTTCTGTTACTGATGTTGATGAGGAAATCATGCACTAGGGGTTTGAAGGCTTTATAAAATTCATACAGTATAATTCTTACCTGTCATCAAAGGCCCTCAGGAAAACTCTAACATCTTGTAGGTAACCCAAAAACAATTCAGTATTGGGTGGTTTAGCACCAACTAGCAGAATACCAGGACCCTCTAGTTGCTCTGAATCAACTATTGGACTTCAGAAATAAAGTACACATCACTATTGCATCATCTAAATAAACTGTACAAAGTGCCATTCAAATTAAAACACAAGGGTTATCCGTTAAAAACTATATTAACATAAAGATAACTATCGTTACAACTAATAATCAATAACTGAATGGCTTATTATTTAAATTTCTTTAATTTCTTATTTTGTCATTATTTTAAAAAGTACCTCTATATCTAAAAAAAATATTTAGACTTACCTTGAACCAACAGGTTTTCCATCCAAATAAAATTTTACTGTAATATTCCAAACTGCGACAAGTATATGATGCCACTTTCCATCACTAATAACAAGAGGTACATCAGCACTAAGAAGCTGGTTAACCTAAAAGGAAAAGCAGAACCATATATAATCAGTACTAAAGATATATATATATATATATATATATATATATATATATCTATATATTTATATTTATATATATATATTAGCTGATTATTCCAAACTTATTATGAAATGAAAAACTAATAGCCAATCACCTGAAGCCTAGTTGAAATTAAAAAACAAGAGGTACATCAGCACTAAGAAGCTGGTTAAACTAAAAGGAAAAGCAGAAACATATATAATCAGTACTAAAGATATATATATATATATATATATATATATATATATATCTATATATTTATATTTATATTTATATATTAGCTGATTATTCCAAACTTATTATGAAATGAAAAACTAATAGCCAATCACCTGAAGCCTAGTTGAAATTCTAAACTGTATAGTTGTCATGGATGCAGTAACAATCAATTGGAGGCTATAATAATGAGTATTGCCATCACTTGTACAACGTGCGACTATGTATCCATCAGTATTTCCAATAGGCTGAACCCAGGCAGACAAGGAAAAATCATATGACAAGTCCTTTAATGGTGGCTCATCGTCTGCTGAGACTGTGACAAAACTACCTAAAAGAAAGTTTCATAATTTTATTTTTGAGTAAACAATAAAAGAAAAATATACTTTAAGTAACATGGTTGCTTCTTTTTATTCTAATGCTAAGAGTATTTAAAGAAAATTACTCTCCAATGTTACCTGAACCTCCAGACATATATGCAACTTGTGTAGCTGTGAAGCTCCTTTGTACCTGTGATGGTGCCTGCTCTAGGTTAATAGGCCATTGACCGCTGAACAGTAGATCATACACGGTGGGAATATTGCCCCCTAGTTGGGCAGAGAAAACCTCCCACAGGACCTAAAAAGATAAAAATATAATAACTTTAAAAATGTGCATACCTCATTTTATTGTTTATTTTCTAACTATTCAATGGGTGTTAACTTCAACAATTCGTTTATTTAAATTATAAATGGTTGGTTCTAAAAATTTACTTTCACTTGGTTTTGGGTTCCCTGCCTTCTTTCTATAACAAAATTTGCCGTTGTAGTGAATTCATTTCCAGGATCAAAGTCTTCAGCAACTTGTAAATCTCTTGATGTGGCTGCAAAAGCCATCCTGCCAAATGGGTCATCACTTGTGGCTACCCTGACTGTTGCTACAAAACCTGATCTCCCAAGTGATGCCAAGTTTCCATCAGCCATTCCTGTGAGTACTATAAAAACATATGTAAATGGAATGAAAATGTCTTTTGTTACAATAGTTTTTGAGAAAATAGTGCAAGAAGGTATGTGCAAGCTAAAAATATAAAGACAAGACAATAAATAGTCTTCCTCATTTATTATATTTTATAGTTTTTAAGCATACATTTATTCAGAATAATCTTTTCTCTGCACACTTTTGGAAAAAACAAAAAAAAATAATAGAGCTACGTAGAGGAAGAATTTTATCTTAGATTCAGCAAGTAAATAACTTTTAGATTCTGAATTTTTATTATACCACTCACCAACAATTTGAGTCAGTGTCAATAAAAATTGTTCTGCAGGTTCAGGGATTCCATCAGCTAATGGCGTGATGCCCAAAAGTTTATGGTTCTCATTGGATGAGAAGTCTACAAAGCCACTGGTGTTAGCAAAGTCTACACCTGGCACCAGTAAAACATTGACCTGGCTCCTTAGTTCCCAGAAAACACGCACAGATTCAAAGTTGCCACGAGACCTTAAGATGCTATTCATAAATATACCAATAGAAATAAATTATAGCATTATAGTGCATCCCATGACAATTTGTGTGGATTAATTCAAATGTTAAATACTATTTATTGCAAATATTTTAGCAGCATATAAACTCAGTTTAAGGGGCCAAAGATATAAACTTTGGTAATTGGGTGATAATTTAAAGGCAAATCAAAGTCTGTTGCATAGTAAGCTCTTGAGTCATCAGACTTAGTGTCTATAATATGAAACTAGACAGTACTATTTTAAAAAACTTTCCCTACACTTTATGTATAAAATTGAACTTAAAGAGACAACTATTTCTCCTGTTAACCTAAAATTCAATAATTCAAACATATTGTAATTTGGTTAATTTTCAAAACATACTCAAAGAAAACAGTGCTGCCTTCTTCTACTTTCCCATCTGTTGGCTGAGAAAAGTTAAAAATTCCGTAAGCATCATCATTTGCTAGGATTACAATTGTTGCTGTCGAGTTCCTTGTCACTATCATGTCCCCTGAAGATAAATTAATTAATTCCAATCATATAAAAATATTGCTTATTTGAAAGAGTTATCTTTAACAATTTTGTTTTTAAAAGGGAAAAAGTGCAAATCAATTACATTGATATTTTTCTTTCTAAAGCCTATCTAGTGAAATATTCTTACCTGCTACATCAGATAACTGCACAGTTAAGGTTTCATTTTGCTCTGGAATACTGTCATCCAGTATGACAACTTGCACAGTCTTTTGCCTTTCCCCTACAGCAAATATTACATCAGTCAATGGAATCTGGATATAATCTCCTTCAATGGAAGAAGCTGACCCATCTAAAGTGCGACAGCGGACACGAGCCTCCTTGTTAATTCCGCCTTGCCTGACTAAAGTCAAGTTGAGGATTTGTGGCTCAGTAACATACCAAAGTGTCTCTGCAAAAAAAATGAAGCAACTTAAAAAAAAAAAAATGGGATTATTTCACGAATGTTTTTTATTGGCACATATTTGAATCTTTCAAGTGAGAGTCATGAAATAAAAATAATCATCAGAAACTGAAAATTTTTAAAAAATATAATTTACTCTATTCAATTCAATATATAATTGGAACTTTTTATTTTGCATAATTTTAACTAAAACGTTATTTAAAAGTATTAATCTAATAAACTAAATGGGTGCAGACCAACATAGTATTGCTAGCATCTATTAAATGGCAAGGACATAGTTTCCCACGTTTGCACCAGTTCCATAAAACATATGGATAGTTTCTTTTACCATTTTTACCTAACATTACAATTAAAATCAATTTTAGTTAATTAACTAATACATCTATGGTGTTTTAATAATTTTATTCTAAAAGAACATAGGGTGAAAAGAAGTGGCTAATTATTTGTATTTCATTACGAGTAAATTCCACAGGATTGTCATTCTCTTGAATTACAATGGTGACCACCATATTTGTGCCAGCAGCAGCTCCATTATCTGGACTGTACAACTGAGCTACATACGTTTCATCTATTTCTGGAATCTATGTTTGAAAAAAATAATGTAATTGTCAAAGAAATACTGATTTTAAAAAGCATACCTTAACTAATAACTTCTGAATCTGAATAAATTGATGTCATTTAAAAAATATATGAGAAGTAAAGATAAGTTATTTATGGCATAAAGCAGAAGGTGATATGCACCATTCTCAAGATTCTTCAACAATATTTTTTTCAAATTTTAATCATAAAAAAATTCTTAAATTTTAAAAGATGTGTTGTGTAATTTATTTATTTTTTTCAAAGAAAGAAAATTGTTCAAATTAAATTCAAGTTTAAAATGATAATCAACATTGAACAGTTTTAAATTTTAATCAACTATAAATTGCAAATTAATTAAAAATGAAATTAGGTTTTCTGGATATTGTGAAGTGAAGCTGTTTAGTGCTGGCTCTGTGACAGAGCTATAAATAGTTCTACTTACATCATCATTCACAACAGTCAGCACTAAATACTGTATAGATTGCCCTGGCTCAAAGACAAGAACTCCAGAAGGAGGTATCAAGTCATCTTGAGGACTGGGTGTGACTCTCCAGGGAACAGATATTCTATTAAATGTCCCAAATTCTCGCTTGACAGGTAAGGTCACATTGGTTAATGAGCCTGCCAGTCCTTCACCTTGAAAGAATTGAGTTAGTTTTCCATTAATATAATCGTAAGGTCACATTGGTTAATGAGCCTGCCAGCCCTTCCCCTTGAAAGAATTGAGTTAGTTTTCCATTAATATAATTTTTGTGGAAACATTTATAATAGCAATTTTTTAAAGTTTTAACCGCTGTATTAGAAAGAAACTATAGAACAAATGAAACTAATGACTATCTACATAAATAAAATAGACCATTGCTTTGTTATCAACAAAGATAATAGGCTACATTTGAAGATATACAAAGTTTTTTATTACAATTTTGTTGTCAAGGAATTTAAGGACAGTTCATGTAATCTTTTAATATAAATATTAAAGTTACAGCTTATAACATCCTGTTTTTAATTGGGAAGAGTTCAAATTTATACTAAAAACCTCCCTATGTAAAATTGCTTGGTAAACAAAACTAATTTCATCAAGTTCAAATAGAAATATTAAAAATTTTTGCAGCTTATTATTTATTTACAAAAATATTTACTTGTGTATATTGTTGAGGGATTAATTGCAAACTGAATCACTCCATAAGCGTTATCATTTTCCAGAACAGTTATGTTAATGACATTTCTTTCTCCAATCACAACTGGGGACCCAGCAGAAGTCAGAACAAGCTGATACGTCTCAGTTAACTAGATATAATAAAATGCCTCTGTTAACTATACAGAATAAAATGTATCTGTTAACTGGACAGAATGAAATGTGTGTTAACTGGACAGAAAAATTTCTCTTTTAACTAGACAGAATACATTTTATATTTTAACTGAGCAGAATAAAATGTCTCAATTAACTTAAAGGAATAAAATTAATTCAGAAAGTCTTAAAAAGAAAATACAATTTGATAAGGGTTTGTTTGTCTTTTATAAAGCTTTATTTAATTCAGATAAAACATGTTGGCTCAAACAAAGCATTCTTAAGTTAACTATATTTTTATAGGCTTATTAAAACAATGAATTATAGGAGTAAATACATAACAAAAAACTGCTTTTATCACTGAACAGACCCACACGAAATCATGAAGACTAACCTTTATATTTTTTTCATGTAAAGGAGTGGTATGGAGATATAGCTGACAGTTTTAAATGTATGTGTGTATATAAATATATATATTTGGTATAAACTCAAGGAAATGCAGGTCTTGGGGTCTTTAGCTTTTATTGATTTTTAGAGTGTTGTATAAATGAGAGTGGTAGAAGTAAATCATAAGTAAACATTACAAGAAATAGCAGCTGAAGAAAAACCCTAAAAAAAATGGTAAGAAAAAGGACAATATAAAGCTTCCAAATGGGCCAGTGAACAATGGCGCCCTTTAGGGTTATGATTAAATCTTTGAATGCCAAAAGCCCATTCTTGTGTACATAACACATTAACAGTATGGTCTATTACTTGACTTCTGGTAGATTTCAAGTAATAAACTGACAATCCCCAGAGACTCCAACCCAAATAAAAGTCAAAATCACGGATCAAAACCTTGAAGACTTATATGTTTCTGTTCACACTTTGTCTTGGTTTACTAAGATACACTTGTATATTTTTGTAAGTTAAATCATCTTTGAGATATTTTAAATGCATGGGGTCCCTCCCATGGATGAATGTGAAAACTACCATCATTACTTAATATTACAATACCCTCTAAAGATGTAGGCTTGCAAATAGACTAAGGTATAGAGAATAAAATCTACTTTCCAACAATTTATAATTTATACCATAAGGTTACCAATAAATAAATGATTGAACTTACACAAAAGGACAAAAATGCTTTCCTAATATCTAAGTATTTTAAGCGGTGGGGTAACCTAACCTCTAGCTCAATTCCATGATAATGTTGGGTGGTGAGCGCTCTGTTTTTGTAAACCCAGGGCATACAATGCCACATTCAATTAAACTTAATAAATCTTCATTATACACAAAAGATGAAGTTTTGCCGATAGCCTACCTCTGGAATGCCATCTCTTTTTGGTAGAATTTTTGAAGATAATTCTCTCTTACCGGGGCCTAAGACCAGAACATTTGTTGCACCAAAGAACTGAGATGTACCATTAGGGTTAATTGAATATTGTACAGATTTCTCTTCTAAGTCACCACCTGTTCGTTCAACAATCACATCAATAACATCTACCCCCTCCTGAAATTAATGAAAAACAAATGTTTTCTTTTATCATTTCACAAATAAATAATGTCAAAATGAACAGAATAAGATAATAATCTTTTATTAAAATAAATAATTAAACAATAGCAGGTTTAAAATTTATAAAAAAATAAAAATGAGCTCTAAAATATGAAACTACTGTTAAAATAATTAAACTCACATTTACTGTGTATGTCAGATTCATTTTTGGAGAAAACTGTAGTGTACCTCCTGGATTGTCATTAGCATTCACTGTGATTGTAATCTTTGTCAGGCCTGGGCGTAATCTTTGGTTATCGGAAGGTTCAATGCTATCAAGAGTTACAACAATATATTCTGCCAACTCTGGAATATCATCTGCCTTTATGCCAATGTTAAGAATTACTGCAGACTTACCTATGATTTAACAAGAAATATGAAATTATTTCTTCAAATTTCAAAATTTATTAGCTCTTTAATCTTGAGAAAATATAAAAAATTAATATCTGATGATCCCCCCCCCCCCCCCTTTTTTTAAATGGGTTTTTTAAAAAAAATTGAGAAAATATAAAAAATTAATATCTGATGATCCCCCCCCCCCATTTTTTAAAATGGGTTTTAGAAAAAAATGTATGATTATTTCTTAGAAAAATGTAGTGAAAACATTCTCATTTCCATTGTTTATAAACTGTGCAATAAATCAGCAGCTTTAATTTATTCATTTGTAATTAAGGTGGATAATTTTTTAAATGAGCAACCTAAATCATTTTATTTATTTATTTACCAGAGTCTAAGGTCAGTGCGCCTTGAAATGCTGTTACATCATTAGCATCTACGTTAGTTCCACTTAATGACCATCTAATCACCGCCATCCCACTGAGGCCCTCTCTGCTGACCAAGAGCCCCACCTAAAGAAAGGTTTACTTAATTAATTTTCTACATCATAAGTTATAAATTTTTTTTATGTTTTCAGATTAATATTATGCATAAGTTTAATTGTTTGATTTTTAAATGAAATATTTTCAATGCTGTCAATATTACAACATCAATCCAAACTTGTTTACATGATGGCAAAATTGCAAAACTACAAAGATTACAACTCAGAAGTTTATTCCAAGTGAGAAAAGTATGAGCATATATTATTCCAAACCCTTTATAAAGAACTACTATTTTATTAAAACATATGCCTGTCAGTGTAGGATTTTCTTTATTTAGCATTCAGATTTCAAAATATTGTGATCATTTTGTGATATAGAGCAGGGGTCACCAAACTACGGCATGTGGGCCGGATCCAGCCCCAACATCAGTTCATCAGCCCCGCTGACGTCACTTGAATTTGCTTGATAAAAGGTATGGAACACAAGACGTTGTGATGGAATTTAAATATTATGTTTAGAATGCTAGGAGATCTTCACACATTTGGAGAACTCTTGGCTGCTATGCTCCTTAAATTTACCATTTTCAATTTTAAATTATTGTATCTAGATTTTGTTTCTTGTAATGTCTGCTTATTTCGCGCCATCCCCAAGTCCTTCCTGGCTTGTAATAGCTCTGCCTACGCTCCGACGCTAACATGGTTTCCATGGTTATCAGGGCAACACACACAACCACACATCTCTCCCACTCCCAGATGCGGCCCGCGATCATCATTTTTTCAGTTATCCAGCCCACTGTGAAAAAAGTTTGGTGACCCCTGACAGAGAATAATTTATAATTATGCTTCTATTTTTGTACAGAGATTTTACTTAATGGCTAGATGTGTATGTATTGAATTCACATGGGATGCATTGTAAACTCATGTGATAAAGCTATTTATAAAAAACTGACATTAACATACAATAAAAACTTCTCAATCCAATTACCACCAACTTAAGTAAAGTTTAAAGCTATTATTTTATAATTCTTTGATTTTTTAAAACACTTTTTAATAAATGTGGTACATAAAAATATGAGCTTAGCATGGCACGTACATTTTAAAATAACTCCAACCCAAAGTTCTCACCCAAGCAATAGATAAATATGTGTTTGTAAAGTTGGTAGTTAGGAGTTTGATATACCTGATTATATAGGCTATTTCAAATTATTTCTTTAGTTTTCAAAATACTCTTGTCAGTCAGAACGGTCGACTGTCATGAAAATTTTTTTATATCTACACTACCTGCAAAACTCCAGTATCAGGTTCATCAACAACTTGGTTGGTGACATTAAAAAATCCTGTCTCTCCATTTGCTTCAGATGATGTAACCAAAACAGAAGTTTGCAGAAAGCTACCTGTCAAGTTGTGAAATACTCCAAAACGTGAAGCTGTAAAATAAAGATAAATATATTAGGAAATGTAGGCCCCTAGTTCAAAGCCTTTTTAAAAATATATTTGTTGATATGTTAGTCTAAATTTTAATAAATTTTAACTTCTCAGCATTTTAGCTCTTTAATATTATGAAATTGTTATTCTCTAAGAAAATTTTTGTAATGTTTAATTGTTCTCAAACACCTAATATTACTTATATAATAAAAATAATTTACCAAAAATCTTTTTTTTAAATGCTAATGTTTGATCTCTTGTATTATGTTTGCTTCCGTACAAATAATTCATGGTTTTGGAAGGCATAGTCATATGGAATATGATTAGTTAGCCAATTTTATAGCTTCATAAAAAAAAAAAAAATATTTTCCTATGATTCTTTAACTGGTTAAAAGGTTATACTATAAGTTGTTGAAAATCTAGTTATTAAAAAAACTTTTATTTAAATGTCAATTTAAAAAAAAGAATCAACAGTTAATATATTGATTTCTGTGGTAACATCCTTCCACAATAAAAAATAAACACCTGTTATCAAAGCAACGCTATTGATGGTGGCCTTAAATTCACCACCAATAACGAGGAATGTTGAAGAACTGAGTTCAAAGACAACTTTGAAAGCATCTTTTCCTGCTGGCATGGTTACAGTCTTTGAATTGACGACAAGTATAGAGCCTGAAATAGTAGTTACGTTTTATTATTATTTATGAATAAACTAATATAACGCAAGTTGCCAATTTAAGAAACACTTTTGTTTTGTGATAACTCTTTTTGATCATGAGAAATTATTAATGTGATGATTAAAGCCATTTGCAAAGGAAGATATTTTTGCCTTTTATTTTATCAATTTTAACAACTTTACTGTCCCAACAATTTTAATAACTCACTGTTTGCCATGTTTAGTGAAGCATCACTGTAAGTAACTGTAACATCCACTCCTAAGGCTTCAGCTCTGCTTCCTGAACTTGTCAAAGACAGTTGCAGCAGCCGAGGAGATTGATTCTGAATGATTTATAAGAATATTGTTTGCTGGGTTTGTCAACAAGATTGATGATGAACTATTAACACAAAAAATGAGCATATTAAGTTTCAAAAGAATTTTTTTTTGTCAACAGCCTTCTACAGTCCTTGAATTTTATATTAATGTTATATTTCTACTTTAGTTAATGCATTGCAGTCAATGTTTTTAAAATACGTGACTTAAAAAATTGAATCTCAAAGTATGACTAAATACTAAAATAAAACTCACTGTGATAAGTTTTTGGTCAGCTTTTGGACCAAACTCTACAGCACCATAAAAATTATCGCTATCCTCTATGAGCAGTCTAGCTTCTGTAATACCTTCAACCTTAGCATCACCATTCACAGTGTTACGTTGCAATGTCAAAATAAACATTTGAGATGGTTCTGGTGTGCTATCTTGGACAATTGTGAGTGTAATTACTGCTTTATTTTCACCAGCTTGAAAATACAAAGTACCTGAGAAGATTCACAACAATCAAGTAAAGCAAATATTTTGAATCTCTAAAAATTACCAACAAAAATAGAAAGCAATACAAATACAAAATAAAAAATTATTGCTGGCTTGAATTATTATTAGACATTTTGCTGGCTTAAATAAAATTATTTGACTTTTATCAAAGTATAAAAAAAATATGCAATTACAGAGAATAACATGATCTCTTACAATTAAAAAAAATTAGCACAATTTGTCCTCATAAACCATATAGTTTCTCCATCAACTACATTTTTTTAATAATAACACAAACCAAGAATTCTGTAAAATAAAGAAATTGTATAACACTAACCATTTGATGGTCCCACATCATTTATAACTGGGAATGAAGCCCCTCCATCTCTGTCTATAGACCAACGAACAGATACATTTCCAAAAGTTCCGGCTGACCGCAGAACTTGAAATTCAGGCACAGTATAAGTATCCTCATCTACTTGCAACAAAGGTACTCCTCCTTGAGGGCCTGGCTTGAAACTAATTATGCCACTTGGGTTATCATTGGCACTGATGATGATGGTGGCCGCACTGAGGCTTAATGGATAAAGTACAGCATCCCCCTGAAGGACAGTCAGATTTGGTTTTATTTATCTTCTCATGAAATTTTCAAAACTACTTCTGCAGAGACTAAGTCATTTAACTCTAACCAAAATTCTCACACTTTAATGCAAGTATTGGTCAAGTGTAAAATGTTGTTGAATGGAAGAATGTAGTAGAGCGTTATTTGACAAACATATTTTTTTACAAATTTTTACTTAGTCTAAAATGAAGTTTATAAAATTTATTTCAGAAAAGAAAACATATTGACATTTTGCAGGTTTCAATGAACAATATAATTTACTCATGAGGACTTTGCAAATGCATTTGAAGATTAAGAAAATAAAATAGTAGGTCCATTAGAATGCCTTAACATAATATATTAGCATGTTTCAATTAAATGTTTTTTAATATAAAATATAGGTCTTCTAAAAAAAACATCAAAAGTCAAATTTAAAACATTGACACTCATTTGATTAATTTAGTAAGACTAAAACTTAAAATAATGTGATTTCTTCTCACCTTAACATTGGAAAGTCTTATAGAAAAAGACTCCTCAACTTCTGGTTCTGAGTCATCTAGAATATCAAAGGTTATATATTTGTATCCTTCACCTGGTCCAAATAAAATAACACCATCAGATCCAATAAAGTCATAACCCTGTACAGCTGTACCAGATACAAATTTATAATCCACTGATACCACACCAGCTATAGGTCCAATGTTTGTTCCATCCTCCATTACACCTCGACTTATTGGCACACTGACACTGATGGTCCCTGGGCCTTCTTCATATCTGTATATAGCCTGTTATTTAGTTGGTAATAAAAGGATTTTTTTTAAGCTGTGCATTTTTACAGATTTTTAAAATATTCATGTAATACATTTTAAAATTTTAGGAAACTAATTCTAGATAAATTAAGTCTTAGACTAGACTTATTTGTCAAATACCATAATTATTATATACTTAAATAAATTTTTAAAATCTTAATTATATTTCGGTTCAAATATTTTTCATTTTCATAAATTTTGTTAATATATCTAAATATTATAGTTAAATGCACTGCATAACTATCAACAGCTGGAAATAATCTTAATTACAAGCATTTCTTTTATTATTTAATAGGTTTTAGTTCATTGATCATTTAAAATATTTTCACATTGAACAGTTGTTCAAAATGAATATTTCTAATTATAATTTTTTTTTTAAATTATGAACATCAATGATATGGTATTTTCATTTTTTTAAAATACAATTCTAAAGCTTACATCTGAGAATCTGACAGGTGCATCGTTGAAACGAATGACAAGTTCTAATGTTTTGGCAATAACTCGAGCCCCATCAGTGGCTGATGTTAAGGTCACAAAAAAACTTTCATAGGACTCTGGTATCTGTTTAAGATATTAGGCCTATAGCTTAAAAATTTGAAAAAAGCAATTTGCAAAACATTGGCATTTATTTTTTAAATGAAGCCTACACTCAAATTATTTGTTGAAAATTTAACAAGCTAATACTTAATAACACTTCAACCATTCAATCTAACTATTTACTATGTAAAATAACTTCAAGATATTTTTTTTTAATGGTGTATTTGAGATCTCAGAAAAATAAAGGATTAACTTAGGTCATTCTTATACTCAAAGTAATAATCTCACATCATCTGCGATAATCTGGATTTGAATTATTGCTTCCTGCTGATTAGGCTGAAAGGTCACAGATCCAAGTGCTGGAAAAACATCTTCTCCAATGACAGCATCAGGAGTAGAAGAATTTACCTGGATAAGAATATTTAATAGACATTCAATATTAATGTTTCTATTCTAATTTTAAAATTTAATCTTTTATTTATTAATAGTTTAGTTATTTATTTAACATGTTGCACTAAGTATCTGAGATTATTATTTGTCTTTAAAAAAATTCAATCAGTATTTTTTATCCAAAGTGAGCCAAGTTGACTCAGCACATTTGCTTTTAGAAGCCACAATGAATCTATCAGTTTATCATTGCATCATAAAGGTGCCTTAAATCTGATCTGAACAATGTCTATCTGTCCTTTTTCAAACATTTCATCTAAAACAGTGTTCCCCAACCTTTATGCCCCACCTGAAAACATCAAATGGTTTAATGTACTGAGGATTAATGAGGGTGTAAAAAGACATGACACATATTGTTGTGTCCATTTGAAGGGGAACAAATCGGTGAGCAAGAAAATGAATCATTATACTTTTTAAAAGAATGTTTTTGTAACAAGTTTGTATACCTGTAATGAATAAGATCAAATGCTGCACAATAATCTGCCTACTCTGCTGTCCTCATAGATTTTATGTTAAATCTTATTTATAGAAAAATAGATGTCTCAAGCTTAATAGGGATCCAATTTTATTTCTTGCAGTGGGCACCATAAAGTTTTCAGTTTGTCTCTGCCACTGAAACCCCCTCTCCTCACTGCACCCCCTCTCCTCACCAATTGGTAGACTTTTTTTTATAAATAGGATGTACCCAAAATGCTTTCAGGATGATTGAATTTTAATTTAATAACTTCTTTAGGCATTGAAATTCAACACTATAGCACTGTAGGATAAAACTTAAAAAAAGTGAAATATATTTGTATTTCAATAAATTGCAAACAATGATGGTGTTTCACTTTTTAAAAAAAAATATTTTCTCTAATTTTGGCCCCCACCCTTTTTTTATAAAAAAAAAAAGGAAAGGAAAGGTTTTTTGCGTGGTAATTATAGTGATTTGAGTCCTAGAGCTAATACAATCTTAAGTGGTAAGGATTGAGGAAAATAATATTAATAAAAATATTAGTTTCAATATATATTATAAGACTTGATTATTTACTAAAAATGCATTTTATTTAATCATAACTCTGAAAGTAAATTATGTGAATATTACCATGAAGTTAACAGTGATGGTGTTGAAATAGGACACAGTTCTCTTTACTTTGATTTGTGCTACTGATGTGTAGCTATACTCAGTAACATACATGGGTGACGTCTATATAAGAAATACAGGGTAAAAATAAGAAGCAATTTTTAAAAAATGTCACTTTATTTGTGCCTGAAAATGATATAAGAGTTTGAGTTGGTTCTTCAAATATAAAATAAAATACAATTCATTGTGAATTCATCAAAATAAGTATTACCTTTGTTTAAAAAACAGGTGTAATTAAGATTTGAAAAATCAATCAATGCTAATAATAATATCATATGATATGAAAATTGGTTCTCATAACTTTATTTATAAATAATTTTCGTTCTTTTTTTTTTAAAGAGTTTTTTTTAATGTAAAAATATGGGCCTATATGTACATTTAAAAATCTATTGTTATATTTTATTGGAACGCTTATAAATTTAAGTTAACAATATTTATTACTCACCTCATCTAAGAGAAACACCCCATAGGCATCATCATTAGCTTTAATAGTAACAGGTATTCTTCGAGGTGCGCCAACAAGAATGCTACTATCCAACACATAAAGACGCAAGTAGAATGTTTCATCCATTTCTGGGATGTTGTCATCTCTGGTGGCAAAGGTTATACTAGTGATGCTGCTAGTGGATCTGGGTTCATAACTGGCAACTTGGTTTCCACCAATGAAGTCAGAATCTAAGTCGTTTTCTATCTATGAAAAAGAGAAGATCTTTATCAGGATTGGCTTGAGGCATGATGTCAGGTATTAAGAAACAAATAGGCCTACAAAAAAAAAACGCATCTTTCAAACAAATGTTGCAAATTAACATAGATGAAATTATATGTTAGGCCTATATATTAATTTAATTGTATCTCAGTCGTTTATCACAATAAAAGTAACAATTTTTTTATTTCATTAATATCATAAACAACAGATGCTTCCAGTTAGTTGAGTTATCCTACATAATATTGATACTATTTAGGATTTATAAGTTTTAGTTTAAACTTTCAAAACAAACTAAAATTTGATTGATGACGATCAAATAATTTATCTGTGGCATATATGATATCATATGTATTATATAGCTTTTATTATTTCTTTTTGTTTTGGGGGAGGGGGGGGTAAATGTATCATACTATCTATATGCATTAATTATCAGTTAATAACAATATTATCTTAAAGTTTAGCGTAAACAATACAACTTTAAAGATTACATTTATAAATTGAAATTTGAGTCTCAATTGACTTTGACTAGGTGTGAGTCTTTTTGAGTGTTGCTTCACAGTGGCGTAGCTAGGGTTCGTGTGCGGTAAACTTATGGTGTCATCCCCCCCCCCCCCAACCACACCCTTCCATGACCGATTGGTTCTTGATAAAAAAAGTCACCACTATAACAATGACAAGAACAAAATTCTTGATAAAATAAGTCCACACTATAACAATGACAAGAACAAAAACACAAATTTAAGGTCAGGGAGTAAATGTGTTTAAAAATTTTAATAATGTTAAGTTATATTTATTTTTTACATTAAATTTATTTTACTTAAAATGTCCCTTTCCTGGTCCTAAAAGCTGCAAACCTGTCAATCACTTGATCAAAATCAATTGATAGCAGAGCAAGATCAGAAAACCTTGACTGTCCCATGTTGGATCGTAAATAGTTCTTAATAAGCCTTAGTTTTGAAAAGATCCGCTCACATGAGGCCACAGACACACAGATGGTAAGGAATAATTGAAGGCTTAGTGAGAGTATTGGAAGAGATAATAGGAAGTCCCAATCGGCTATGAATTTCAAAACATCAATTATTCAGTTCAGATTAGTTCATAACTTTGTGAAATTCAATATCAGCTGCCTTTAGGTGTCTTCTAAGCCTTGGTATTTCTTTTAAAAGTTCATCTTCTGGATAACTCATCATATAATTGCTGATGATCTGGAGTTCAAAATGAGAGTGATTAATACACTCCAGCATCTCCCTACACTTTTCTTCTCGCAGAGAGAGTCCAGAATCTATTAATTGTTCTCCTGTCATTCTCTTTTTAAATCTTCTCTCTACCGAAATTCCATATTGTTCTGGCTTTAAAAGTGCCTTTTCAATAGCATGTTCCACCAAGTGAAAGTGCAAGGGCTTCTCATGCAGAAACAGTCTTGAGGCCTCTAGGTTTGTTACCACTTTATCAAGAGTAAAGCCATTAGTCTGCGGATACTGCTGAGTAAGATTAACTTCCTCAAGTAGATCAGCCCAAAAATAAAGGTAGCAGATAAAGGTGAAATCACAGACAGCATGTAAAAGACGTTGAGCTGTACCTCTTGTATCCAAATTTTCAAGAGGATCACACAGAGGTTAAATCTCCGCCACACATTCATCAAACTCATCTTTGATTGTTTTAACATGAGCATGACGAGCACTCCAACACGTTGTTGACAATTTTTTCACTGACACACCAGTGTGTTCAATAGGAACATCCCATCGATGAGTGGATGCAGCAAAGAAGGAAATTATTCTTTCAAGAGTACCCAAAAATATAATACATGAAGCAAAAGAGTGTTGACCACACAAATTAAGCAAATGGCTCACACATCCATTAAAAATTGCCTTCTTATTATTTCTTTTCAGAATAGCCAGAACACCTCCATGGATTCCAGATATTGTGGCAGCATTATCATAACCTTAAACTCTGAACATCATTATGTCTAGTCCATCACGTTTTAGATTTGTAAGAATGTCACAACTGAGGTCATTTGAGGTCATTTGCTTTTCCCCCTTCAACGGGAAAAATCCAAGAAACATTCTCTCACTTCAACTTTCTCATTATGGATTTTCACATATTTGATCACTTCCAACATCTGGTCCAGGGTTTCTTTCTGCTATATCTCCAGGGGGCACTCCCCCCCCCCGGGGAAACCCAAGTGCCCCCCCCCGGAGCAAAAATATGTCCAACAATAAATCAACTGGCACTAGGGAAACCCAAGTGCCCCCCCCCGGAGCAAAAATATGTCCAACAATAAATCAACTGGCACTGCCCCCCACCCCCCCCCCCGAAAAAATCTGAAATGCCCCCCGGGGGGGAAAATTTCTGAAATAATCACTGATCTGTTCAGTGTGTGATATATTAGATGTATTGTCGAACATAATTCCAAAATACCTTGCAGCCTTATATCCATCATAAGAATCTCCTTCACATGATTTGCAAGAACATTTATAAATTCATTTTGGGTTTCTGGTGAAAAGTAAGATGCGGATGCTTTTGCTGCAGATATACTCCTCTTTAGTCTTATTAGGTGCTCTGTTAGCACTGTGTCATATTTAGATGGCATCTCAAATATTTCAAGAAAGTTTCCTTTATTCAGTGAAGATTCATCTTCATTGTGGCCACAAAATGCCAGATTTTGCTTTGAAAGAAACAATGTGATATCCAGCAACCTGTGCAGGATATACCTCCACTTTTTCTTCTCCCTTTCCATCACAGCAATACTTTCGGCTTCAACTGTTTTTTTGTATTCTAAGTCCTGCTGCCAATGCTTTCGAACTTTTCAAGGCAACATAGGTGCTCTTCTGATGCCTCATGATTTTGCAATTTTGGGCTAAGTTGCACCACCTATCAAAACCAGTAACACATTTGGTTGTTGTTTCTGTTACATTAACAGCAAACAATCTGCAGGTAAAACAGTACAATTTCTGACTGTCAAGTGAATAAACCATCCAATGACAGTAGTATTTTCTCACCATTTGCATCATCCCGTAGAACCATTGTTTTGTTAGATTTTGTGTCTTGCCTTGTCGCTACGCTGAATGGTTCGATCTTTTTCTGAAAGGAGGTACTCCATATTTTAATAATTTCAGACCAAAAATGATCTGGTACTGGTACATCCCAGATAGAAGCCTCCGATAAAATGTGCCAGTTTTTGATTTGTTATCAACCATTACATTTAGAGTATATTGGTTTGAATCAACATTATCAGCAAACATTTCTGCTTCCAAACCATAAATGTTCTTGTATTTTCACATAAATCTTTTCCATTTTCTCCACTATTTGTGGAGATTTGAGTTAATCTTGCAGTTTTGGTGGGTATATTAGTCCTGTCACGTACAAAGTTACCGAACACTTAAATCGGCCTTGAATAAGACTATTTTTGTGACCTAATCATGGGGTCAACTCTTTTCTGACGTATCAACCTTGAACTTTTAATGAAGCACGCATTTAGATTGGTTAAACCGAACAGTAAGTGATCTGGAAATTATGCAATTTTTCAATTTGGTGTCATCCCTAAAATAGTGTCACCCGGTGCGGTCCGCACCCCCGCACCCCGTTAGCTACGCCACTGTTGCTTCGAAAACATTGACCCTCTGTAGGCCGCAGGCTGCGTTTGACATCTTTAATTTTTCTATTATTAAACGAGCTTTTTTGCAGTACTAACTTACTTCGCTACAATCATAATATCATTGATAGGGAGCCTGTATTTAAACAAAACAAAAACACCCACAAACAAAATGACAAATTTTCTTTTCACAAATATTATTTTTGTGGCGCGGGGGGAGGGGGGGATATTCGTCCATTGTTAATCCACCTCCTCCCCCCCCCTAACCCCGAGCGCCAAGTTGGCTAATGTCTGCTGAATTCGGCTGTTTATTGTGACTATTCTTTTTTTCAAAATGTTTTAGTTTTTAGCTCAGATCTCATCCCGAGTGGCTGCGTTGGTGGGCGACTGGGCTGACAAGCTATTGCACCTGCCGACACAGGATTGGGAACCAATGCTGCAGTCTCCCTCGACCCTCGACATGGCCTTTGCCATTTACCGGTACTACTATTTAAGAATAAGTTTTGAAGACATCAATAAATAAATGAGATAGGTCATAGTGTAGTGTTTTCAAAACATTGGATGGAACCGGTTAACGACGCGGTATACACTATACATTAATAAACTTACCTCTACAATGACAAGAAATCCATTTTCGTTTATCCCAGATTTAGCAATTCTTACGTTGAAATAATCTCCCTCATTAAGGACTTCAATGCTGTTATCAAAAAAAGCTACTTGTACAGAATTTTGTGCCCCTGCTGGACCTGGCAAGCCCATGATCACAATATACTGAACAAAGAGCAGCAACATTCTGTCGATAAACGAATACAAAAAGTAGGGTATCATTTTAACAAAACATTTTTAAAACTGCTTCTGTTTATTTGTCATGTGCCCTATTAGTTATAGTGTAGAGTGTATAGAATACTCCAGTGTGCGGTAGATAATTAAGTCATTACGGCCTTAATAACGCGATGTTTGGAAACAACTTGAGGCCCACTAGGTGTCTATATAGTCCAAAATCTATTTATTTGTCAGGCAAGGGTTGAACTTGTCTTGATGAATCCCCCACGGAGTATAATCTCTGGAGCACTTTCGTGTCATCAGATAAATTATATTTAGGCTACAGTAATGGCTTATAGGCCCATCCCATCAGTTTGACCATTTTCTGCTTATGCCACAACTTAGTGTATGTTGATGCCCCACGGCGCCCCCCCCCCCTCACGTAATAATGACCGGATCATTCTATTACAGCCCAACATGGTGATAGATTTGTTTGGCTACACCACACTGTTCTTTCTTGTGAAAATTATATTTAGGCTACAGTAATGGCTTATAGGCCCATCCCATCTGTTTGACCATTTTCTGCTTATGCCACAACTTAGTGTATGTTGATGCCCCCCGGCGCCCCCCCCCCCTCACGTAATAATGACCGGATCATTCTATTACAGCCCAACATGGTGATAGATTTGTTTGGCTACAACACACTGTTCTTTCTTGTGCTGTAATGTGACAGATGTTTGATGTTAGCTCACGGGGTCATTGTGGTTTCTCGGTAAATCTACTCACGTGTATATTTGTTTGTTTGTTTAAGAAGGCAATACATTATTCGTTTCCTTAATGCTTAAAACAGAAAAGCTAATACAGTTAAGAATAATTTAGACCGTATCTACATTTCAGCCCGACCAGCGCGACAGTTGGTGAGTTGTGGGAAGAAATAAAAAGGTGGGTAGGGGTGTGACAGACTTTGGAAAGGGCATTAAAATTGTTTTGTTTTTTATACGAAACAAATATCTACTTTTACTATAATGTTCACGTGTGACAGATAGCACGACTTCTAATTTATCTTCGGGATAGGACAACAATTGTGTGATCTATGTTTAAAGGATCCATTTACATTTTCGGATCAGTGGATTCCATTGGTGTTTTAATGTAAATATTTACAAAAGGGTTATTTAAATAGCTTCTCTACAGACAAAAACCAAACAGCCCTACAGAGCGGGTTTGCCTTTTCAAATATTCCAGAAAGCTCTAGAGGAAATTCATTTGAGGGTGGGGCCAATCGGTAATCAAGAATCGATGAGATGGATTGCCTCATTATTTATTTAGATGGCAAGTTAATTAAGTTCATCCAAGGTAGAATCTCCACCTAACTCTCCCCAAGCCCTGTTTAAATTAACTTTAAGTCCTTTACTGGTAAATAAGACGTTTACACCAGTGACGATTTTAGTTATAAGCGATTTACACACACATATATTATATATACGGCATTTTTTCTAGGGGCAGCAAATTTATGAATAATTAAATATTATTTTTGAAAAATAAGTTAAAGAGTATATTTATGAAGCCTTTCTCGCCCAATAATTACACTAGTTTAGAACACTGGTCGGCAAACTCATTATTCAAAAAAGCCAAAAATCAGCAGCAGGACGATTACAAAAATTTCAGAACCAAATTTCTTTTCAAGAACCTGTCAAGAACCATGTTTTTCGGAGTCAAACTCGTTTTGTGGCCGACTGGCCGAGCAGCACTCAGGTCACTAGAGAGCCGCATGCGGCTCGCGAGCCGCGATTTACCGACCACTGGTTTAGAAGAATAATTAGTGTCCCGGTTGTTACCCAATATGTGTGGCGTAGCAGAGGGGTATTGACACTCAGGGCGGCGCAATCTTTATTCAACGAAAAATACTTCGAGAACGTTGGGCGAAAATGCCGCTCCTCATGAAAAGATGAAACAGAATGAATTACGTAGTAGGCCTAGGGCATATCTATTCCAAGAACATTTCATAATCGAACTCAAATTCATATGATGCCGAACGCAATTGTTAAATTAGAATTAGAAGTTCTACAGTCTCAGTTTATTCCTCAAATATTTTCAACGCAACAAAAATGATGGTCTCGGGATTCTATCAAGCATTATATTTGTTTCATAGAATTTTAAAAATCTACAAGGGCAATGCGTATAGTGGAAGTTTTACTTCAAGAACTTTCAGATTCAGACTGTCGGAGACCTTAATCGAAGAGCATTTTTTTTTTGTTCCGTGCATTGCGCAGTTATTGAATTGTGTCGTTAATGATGCCGCAAACCGTCACTTGGAAGCAGGAACAATTTATCGGTATAATTCAAAACATATACACTTTTTCTGCATCAACACATTAATAGAAAATAATATTAGAACGTGTCAAATAAGCTGCAGGTTTAGTCATTTAAAAAAATTATTTCCCACGCGTTGGTAACGTAGAGTTAATGCTGTGAAAGTAATACGATACCAAACATTTGAAGTTTAAAATACTCTCGTTTTAATAGCTGACGATGGCTTACAAATTGGACCATTTGGGGCTGGTGTCAAGTGCTGAAGCTAGAGGAATAGCAAAAATATAAAAATAAAAAATAAAAATAATTGATTTCAAGTTTTTTGGTACACTATTCATTTGGTATGATATTTTATTTGAGATCAATATACCTAGCAACCTGTTTAAAAAAAATATATTGAGTTTAGAAAAAAAATTATTTGAAAATTAACATTCAACAAAAACTATGCTCCAGATTTACAGAAAAGATGGAAGGATTTTTTAAAAGCAATTACATGCAGCAACATTTTTAGCCGAATAATATCGTTTCTCTCTGAACATACACGACGAAAAAAAGAGATGAAGTGAAGATTCACTTTCAGATAATCAAATTCTTGACTCCGAAAAAAAAAGTGTATAGACATTATTGTTAAACAGATCTTGGATACGGCATTTATTCAGTTAACCATCGACTTTTATGATTATCATCTCACATTGACTTATCTTTCCAAAATGTTCACGTGGCAATGCGAATTTTGTTAACACTCCATATCAGAGCGCCGCAACCGGTGTTCTGCGGCACACTGTGTGCCGCTTTAGATGTTTGGTGTGCCTCGACGCACTTGTGTGCCCTTTCAGATACTAGGTGTGCCTCGACACACTTGTGTGCCACCTTTAGATGCTAGGTGTGCCTCGACACACTTGTGTGCCCCTTCAGATGCTAGGTGTGCCTCGATACACTTGTGTTCCCCTTCAGATGCTAGGTGAAGGTGTGCCGCGGCACGAAAAATTCCTCCCAAAGGATAAAAAATATGTGAAGACGATATACATTTGTTGAAACAAAAGGGACAGTGATTGGCTACTTAGCCAGCTGTCAAATGTGTGAAGTCAAATAGCACAGCACAAGAGCATGTTTAAATTTACGCGGGTCACATGAGAAGTAACTAATTAATCATTGAGTCAAATGTGTCTGAAACCACCAATAAAGTATATCCCTTCCGATACCGGTACAGCCTTTGATCCTATACTTGTCATGCCTGTACTGTGTAATACTTCAATTATGTTTCGTTTTCTGGTTCTTTAAAAATTTTTAGACAAAACATATAACAGTTCAGCTCCGAAAAATGAAAACAAACCCTAATGTTCTCTGGTGTACTTTACCATTTGTACAAAGAACCACCCATAGTCACAATGATAAAAAAGGCAGACTACGCTGGGCAGGACATGTTGGAAGGATGCTGGAATGCAGAGCGGCAAAAGTTATATACAGACAGAAGCCTAGGGGCAGACGACTCACCGGTCGCCCAAGGCTGAGATGGATTGATGATGTGGAGACGGATTTACATTAGTTGGGGGTTTGCGCATGGAGACGGAAAGCCATAGATCGCTCCGAGTGGAAGGATGTGGTGGAGCAGGCCAGGGCCCTACATGGGCTGTAGCGCCACTGATGAGGATGATCATGACGACGGACAGAAATACAGAATGACATTCTGACCTCTGGTGGACGGCCCAAAGCCTGACTTTCGGCTAAAGCGAAAACCAATCGAAAATGAACTTTTCTTTTTCGGCAGAAACTGAAACTGTGACGAAACCAAAATTATTCGGTCGGCCTCTAAGGTCGAGTGATATTTTGGAACCACTAATTGAAAAATGAGACTTCACGAAACAACATCTAACATATGCGGAGCAGTACAATCAATTACAGTGGGATCCGAAACCCGTTTTGCTTATCCTCCCAAAGTGCTACAGAAGATCTTTGTCCTTGAAGATGAAGAATTTCTGGAATTGAGGAATGACGGGAGACTCAAATAAAGATCACCAAAGTTCCATTGGATGTTTCCTCGGTTTTAGTCGAGGAAGAATATCCTAGAAATTCAAACGAACAGATTACAGTGCTGCTACAATTTTCAACCACTAATAAAATATCATGTGAACATTTTTCTATTTTTGTTTTAATTTGTTTTACAGTTATAGGCGGTCGTGGTGAATGTCGAGTTGCTCGGATATTTAGTTAAATATAAAACAACTATGTTCAGCAAGACAGACTTAAACGTCTCGTTAGTTATTGTTAAATTTCATTCTTTTAATCTATGTATGAAGGTTTTCTTTTAAATTTCCCTATTTTTCTCTTTGATGTTCACGCTTATAGGCTATAGTGAAAAATTATTTTATGTGACATCAATTGGTGTAAAAGAGCATGTGCATATTATTAATTTCACATCTATAAGAATTTTTTTTTTAAAAACATGTTACCTGTAAAAAAAAAAACAATTAATTAATTGTAGGGTTTTTCTTCATTAATTTTTTTTTTGTGCCGCGGAAATAAGGAGAGGACTAAGTGTGCCGTGGGTGAAAAAGGTCCGCGGAACGCTGCTCCAATAAGAATTTTTTTTTTAAAAACATGTTACCTGTAAAAAAAAAAACAATTAATTAATTGTAGGGTTTTTCTTCATTAATTTTTTTTTTGTGCCGCGGAAATAAGGAGAGGTCTAAGTGTGCCGTGGGTGAAAAAGGTCCGCGGAACGCTGCTCCACATGACACTTACGAGTGGTGAGAGAGGCTTCTCGAAGCTAAAACTAATTTTAAAAAAAAAATCTTTTGACCCCTATGTTCAGTTCGTTTGGTTGGCTTAGCTACAGAACAGCTGCAGAAGAGTTGAATAAGACCGAAGTTGTTCAAGATTTTGCTTTTGCAAAGCGAACAAAGCGAATTTTTCTTGAAATTAAGATCATCTATTAATTAACACTTTAAAACTTTTATAGATTTGCCATTATATGATTTGTATTTGTTTGTTTCGGTGGTCTTACTTTTAAGTATTCTGCAGTAGCATTGAACTACTGTTAATTTTGGGTTTAAATCAACTCTTACAAAATTGCCAGTTTTAGCGTCGAGTTGTAAATTATTATTTACATAATTTCATCATTCAGATTGATAATTCAAAATTAACATAACATTTAGTTTCCTATAAAAACTGAATGCTATAAATAACAGATTTATCAATATTTATTATTAACCTCCTGAGTCCAGGCGTGCAGCCCACTGGACATTAGTTTTCTATGTGTTATTCTAACTTGGTAGCTAATTTTCGTTTGGATCCTCTTGTGTAGCCTGCTGGACACATTTTTACACTAGTTTGACCTACTTTTACGCCGAGATAGACAATACTAAATTTTAAGATGGCCGACAGAGGGGCAGTAGCTTCGTGTTCAGGGGGTGCTGGTAAGTTTTTTGCTATTATTTATTAGATTTAACCCAATCTAAAGATTTTAATGTTGTTTTACGACAATTATATGTCAAAGAATACGAATATAATAGGATTTTTATTCATATATCATTAAGTCGTAGTTTATTTCATCATTGAAAAAGGTGTTCAGTATACTGGACACAGGACTCAAATCATAACAACAACACCGGTGATACGGTGACGACACACATAAGAATTAAAGGCGTAGTCATAGTTCTATGCAATCGATGTCATTTTCAGCTGTGTTTAAATGGTATCATTGTTATCAAAGTAATTACTCATTTAGATACACATATCTTAGTCAGTATTTAGTTAGATCTCTTATGTATTCTTTAAATTTATTAATAGATTTTTAAATAAAAAAAACAATGAAAATTACCTAGTACCTAGACCTATTCACTAAACTTAGTACTAACTAATAG
>CAXITT010000011.1:1704002-1727295 GCA_964033795.1 Lymnaea stagnalis
CTTTTTTGACCATAGTAAACACTGTTTAGTTGGAGCCATCGATTCTGCAATATTTGGCACCCTATTTGAAGTTGTCCAGTACATTTGTATTGAGGGATACATCAGGCAAGACATCTCCATGCTAATTCCAAGAAAATTTTTTATTTCTTCGGCTGTAACGGAACCAGTATGCAGATTGGTGAAAAGTCTGTGTCTGTGTAGAATTGTTCATCAAAACATTGATGGAAATAATCAAAAGGTTCAACCCTGCAACATTTGTGATTGAGTTTTGTAATCAATTGTTTGTTGTTTTTTTACGTATGGCAAAAAATGATTTGGATCCCGATGTCCAGTGGACTGCACATCAAATAAATCAAATATCAAAATCAAATTTTTTTGTTTCAATGTTTTTTTAGCATTTTAGCATCACTTATAGCACAATAAAATAGGTGTCAAGTTGATTTCACTCTAACTTGCCTCTCGGGACTCAGGAGGTTAATGGGCGGAATTTTGTTGTTCTTGCTTACAGCCCAAATCTCCCCAAGCCTTAAACTAAGGCCATCACTCGCTTAAACATATTACATAGAGAAATGTCTCAGAATCAAGACCATTAAAGCCCAATAACAAACAATGAAACCTCATGCTATAGCCTTCATCAGAGGCATTTGATTATCGGATACGCTCATTTTAATTCTTTTACTTAAATAAGCATTATGATATATTTCAGAACATTTGGTTTCAAATCACGTACGAAGGATATGTTGCGTTACTAGAGTTGCTGTCAAACATTGCTATTAACTTATTGTTTCAACCCCGCCCCCTCCCCAAACCACACACTTTTTTTCTGACTTTCATCAAGGACCTCTCCAGAATCATCCTATATCCCTGACTATAAAGAATCAACCAAAGTCACGTACTGAAATATTACATTAAGAAATGGCGTCAGCGGGCCGTCGAGCTTGCGCTCTTTATGCCCTCCCCAAAACACCCCTCACCAACCCGGTATCGGGCCGCGGAGCGGCACGTCGGGGATGTCCCTTTGTCAGGACGGCCCCCAACCGAGTCTGCTCGACCAGGTCTCCGCCGGGAGCCGTCCTAACCCAAAGACGTCCTAATATCTCCCCCCACCCATCCCGGGGAAGCTTTAGACGCCCTATAAGAGGGATTCTACAGTGGGTTTCCACAACGCAACTAATTCGCGATGTAGCTGGGACGAAACGGTTGCCTTGGAGCAGCTTCTCAGGGCTGCGTAGTAAGAATCATCGGCCAGAGGTTACCACCTTCGCCTCTCGCCTCATATCCATTAACGGCAACTTGTAATCATGATCCCTACCCTGTCACTGCCTATTGTTCCAGTTGGGAGATATCACAACTGTCAGCCCTGTAGGAGCTGTTTTATGTACAGCAGGTACCGAGCACATCCCTTGTGGCCGACGCCTCCTAATCGACAAGCCACCACAGACAAGTCAACAGGAGACCCGGAACAAGTCACGTACTAAGCAATCCTTTGCCTCGTCAACAATATCTTCTGCTTTCACTTGTTTATTTATTTATTTATTTTTTTGCAGCTTTGGTAGTTCTATAAAAATCCCGCTTTCAGATAACTCATCATAGAAAGATGTCAATTTATGAAGGAGCAGAAGTAACTCTCATTCATTCCCGATAGTATAGACATTTGGTTTGAACAGCTGTATGAACTGGTAGGTTGAGCGTGACCATTGGTGTGTGAACGTTGTTGGTCGTGATATGGTGAGAGGTTTCGTAAGGGCGAGTTGTGATTGGTTGGGTTGTGCGAAGTCAGTCCGTGGAGTTTCAGTTGTCAGCAATGTTCCCTCTAAGTCTAAGGTTTGCTGGTTCGTGTGCGAAATCATACAGTTGTGTGCAAGGTTTTACAGCATCAAATTTTTGTGTGTGCAAAATTTTACAGCGCAAAAACACAAACACACACTTACATGGAAATTTGCTACGCGGATACTCAAACCTTCTGCGCGGCATCTGTGAGATAGCTGCGCGGCCGCGCAGCTTAAAGAGAACATTGGCTGTCAGTATGATGAGCTATCGTTATAGCTGTAGTGAGAGGAGTTGTAGTTCCTGGTTAGTCAGTGAGGTGATAGGCGTCGTGGTATAAGTTTAGGGCAGTGGCATTTTTTTAAAGAGAGAATGTTTTTGAAGCTCCAGCTGCTGCTATGAGAGGCTCCAGTAAATAAAGAACTGTTATATAACTATTTTCATTGTAGGTTGTTGCTGCTCTTAAGTGCGGGCCAAGTGTGACTGTGTTGTAGTGAAGTTGAGAACGGGGCCAGTGATAAGAAAGACAATCGTATATATAACATTCGACACACTGAACTCCCTTCAGGGAACAAAAGGTCGTAACAACAGCCTCGAAGTTGTCTTCTGCCTCTTTTGCTTTGCTCTGGACGTTCAGAGTGGAAGCGATCAGCAGTAACTTAACCCATCGACCCATTTACTGTTTTCTTATTGCATTATCGTCCCAAAGTGTATTGATGGCTTCCCTTTCATTCTCTCCTTGAAACTTAATAATGCTTAAAAAATTATTCTTGAAGTGCTTTTTCAGAAAAAAGTCACACCGCCACTATCTTGGTTACCACGCGTTGTCAATGGGAAAGCCCTTAATTTTCAAGTACTTCTGCGTAAGATTAACTCGCTAAATAATTTCAGACCAAAAGTAGATCCAAAATAACTGATCCATTCAGACATCTGGTCTTGTGTTATTTCAGGCGTGCTTTCGAAAATGTTTCCAAAGTATTTCGCAGCATGTCCGTTAAATAATTTGCCAGGACTTTTATAAATTCGTTCACAGTTTCTATCGCAAGATACGTTAAATTCGCTATGATTTGATATGTTCCCCAATTATACCTTTATTATGTGCTCTGCAACGGGAGATATTATTTATAGAGCATCTCAAGAAAGTTCCCTTTCATTTTTTTGTGGCCACGGAATGTCTGGTTCTGCTTGAGATCGATATCAAGCAACCTATGCTCAAAACATGGACAAAAATAGTTTTTTTAAATTCCAAAGATCTCGATTTCTCATTTTTTAAATATACTTTTTTTTTCGTTTACAATAAAATTCCTGAAACATAAAAAAGTGTGAGGAATATTTCATCTGTGGCATTGTATATTTTGGGAATTTTCCTTGTGGGGATTATTCTGTGTCTGAGAAGTAATGCGTACGGTGAGTTTTCTGTGTGGGCCGTCTTCATGGGACGCGGAAGGAATATTCCGTTCACCCTTTTTAAATAAATCGTTTTGTTTAGCCTACTTCATGCTGCCAGTGTGAACCATTTTTCAATCAAACATAAGAGCTATTCTGATTTCTTGAGATTACGCAGGACCTCTTTCTGGCTGCAGCCTGTTGTGTCACCACGCTTGTGTACGACCGGTTATGAAGTTGACTACAGTGAGTAGGCCTATGTTAAATTTACTTCTGCCATTTCGGTATCACTGTGTGAGGGTGTCACCAAATGTTGCCCACAATTCTCCAAGTGGCGCCACTGAGAAGGGTGTAGGAAAATGCGTATTATTTTCTTTTTGTTGACTTAAGAAATAGGTTTTTAATTAACTTTCGGTTTTTTGTTAGGGAAATTTTAACCATTCTAGACCTACCCGACGTCCCGGTGTGACTGGAATCGCCCCGGTTTAGAGGTCTTGTCGTCCGAGAGTCCCGACCGGTTTGATATTTTGTCTTAGTTTCAATCTCTGACTGTAAAAATTGTATCCCATCTGTGTTAGATAGTCTCATACACATTGTTTATATGATTAATTGGTTGTAGGGGGGGGGAGGGGGGGGGGGGGGGGGGGGGGCTAGGCAGTAAATGTACGTACATTTATGCACAAGTTCTTAAAAAAATAATCCTGAAATTTGGAAGTCCATTACTAGCCTATAATATAAACTATATCTCTGATAAGCCACTGCCACCTAAAATTTGTGAGCTCTAGGAAATTTAATTATTTTCAAAGTCTAAAAAAAAACCCCACCACCGCAGTATCTGGCATTTCGCGTGATGCTGTTCGTTGGTGTTTTCACAGACAGCTCGCCAGTTGTCCCAGGTTAGCCAAGTGACAGCTCGCCAGTTGTCCCAGGTTAGCCAAGTGGCAGCTCGCCAGTTGTCCCAGGTTAGCCAAGTGACAGCTCGCCAGTTGTCCCAGGTTAGCCAAGTGACAGCTCGCCAGTTGTCCCAGGTTAGCCATGTGACAGTTTCAGGTTCACCGTTCGTGGCCCCGCGCGTGTTACGAAATTTGTGACTGAAGAAACGCGCGACAATAATGTTCACATTTTGAAAAAGCTGTTTGCCGTTTTGTCAGTTTAGAAATGCTGTCTATTGGCTCCCCTTGCTACCGATGAAGGAACAGTTCTTGTCTTTGGTAGCTTCCTTGATTCCAGAGGGCCTAACAGTTTGAAACAAGGTGAACTCAAGTTTCTTCCGGGGCCCGTCTGGGTTTCGGCCCCAGTGGCCTCTGGCTTGTTTATTTTTTTTAGTTCGAAACTATGATGTACTTCAGGGTAAATGATATGTATAAATACAGCCACAGTTGGTGTCACCTGTTACACGCCATTGTGTGTCACGTTCTGAGCGGCTAACGTTTAAGGTTACATCATTGCAATATGTTGACGACATGGGTGCTAAACATGTGTTGAAATCTGGTCAACAATACCGCATTGTTGATTGGGGCTCTCGGTTTTTTATTACGTCGTTGTCACAGAAGGGCGGAAGTACGTTAAACCAAGACAGCAATGTCTACGCAAGACAGCAATGTCTACGCAAGACAGCAATGTCTACGAGTAAAATAATTATTAGTATAGTCCCTCGATGTTTTAGAGCACAGTCCATTATCCACATGGCTGGCCGGCTCAACGGTTGTTGGTGCCCCGGGCAAGCTTATCTTTGACGCCCCTTTTAAGCATTATCATAAAGTCATTAACCATTTTGCAAGAAAGAACTAGGTTTCAGGTAATAAGTTTATTAACTAGGTTACTTTTTTTTATAAAACAAAACAATAAATAATAATATTGTTTTTCTTAACTTGTATTGTGATAGCATAAACAATTAGCCAATCGATTACATTTCTTTTTCTAGTAGAGAAAAACCTGCCCATACATTTTAGGTTAAATGCCCAGAAATCTGATTCTGTCGTATAAAGACAAGAACGCAATCATTTCAAATAAATCAAGTCATATTTTGTGGTTAAAACAAAAGCACAACTTATACAGAGACGTGCCTAGGGAAGAGGTCGGTCACAACCGGGGGGGGGGGGGGGGGGGCTATTGGGATTTAATACCAACATTTTTTTTATAATATCTGTGTGTGTGTGCTGTTAAAGGGGGCATGAGTGCATGTGCGTGTATGTATGTGTGTGTGTTTAAGGATGTGTGTGAGGGCATTTAGTCAAGGTATGCAGTATTTTTACTAGAAAAAATCCTACCAAATCCTTTTGCCGATCATTCAACCTCATCACTACCGACAAACATGCCATCACAAACATGCCATCACAAACATGCCATCGCAAACATGACATCACAAACATGCCATCACAAACATGCCATCAAAACATGACATCACAAACATGCCATCGCAAACATGACATCACAAAAATGCCATCACAAACATGCCATCACAAGCATGCCATCACAAACATGCCATCACAAACATGCCATCACAAACATGCCATCACAAACATGACATCACAAACATGCCATCGCAAACATGACATCACAAAAATGCCATCACAAAAATGCCATCACAAAAATGCCATCGCAAACATGTCATCGCAAACATGTCATCACAAAATTGTCATCACAACCATGTCATCACACACATGTCATAATAATCACGTCATCACAGACACGTCCTCAAAAATATGCATCACACACGTCATCACTAACATGTCACCACAAAAACGTCATCACAAACATGTCATCACAAACATACCATCACAAACATGCCATCACAAACATGTCATCACAAACATGCCATTACAAACATGCCATCACAAACATGCCATCTCAAACATGCCATCACAAACATGCCACACAAACATGCCATCACAAACATGTCATCGCAAACATGTCATCACAAACATGCCATTACAAACATGCCATCACAAACATGCCATCTCAAACATGCCATCACAAACATGCCACACAAACATGCCATCACAAACATGCCACACAAACATGTCATCACAAACATGCCATCGCAAACATGTCATCACAAACATGTCATCCCATATGATTTCGTCAGAAAATGCTGATCCAACCAATCCATCATACTTTATGTCATGTAAAAAAGCACACTGAACACTCATTGGATTGACGTTTTCAACAAGACAAGTGATACGCTCATAATTAGAGTTTTGTCGCAGTTAACGACCTGTGGCTGATGTGGCTCATTTTTTACCCCCCCCCCCCCGGTGTTGTCCTTGATCACCTATAAAAATCAGGTCTCTGAGTTACGGGCCAAAATTAATTTATTTTGACCAATATCGGATGAGTATTCCAGTAAACAGGTGTGAGGCTGTGAGCGTGTTTGTGTGTGTGTGTGTGTGTGTGTGAGGAGGGGCAGTGGGGTGTCATCATAAATGGTCATAGAGGAGAATCGTTGAAGCGGATATATATAATAAATATTTTTGAGAAATAAAAAAAAAATATGTCTAAAACAAAAAAATATTGTCCTGTAACATACTTAAACTATTGAGGAATTATTTAAATACCGTATTATTGAGCATAAAGGACGCACCCACGTTTTACACATACAACAATCTTAACTCCTAGTTATGATTACCGGCGCGTAAGGCGCACCCCGGGTTCTGATGGAGGGGAGAAGTGCATCATAAACGCTGGCAAATACGGTAATCTATGAGATGACGTCAAATACTGGCGTCGGTTGAGTGACAATCAACGCCCTCATATAGAGCCGGGATCGGATTTGGGTTATTCTTATACTTTACTCCGGGCATGATGGTTGACCGTGTTTTCAAAATATTTGACTTTAAAAAAAGTCAATGACACGCCCAACCGGGGAGGTGACTCAGACAGATGTTAATCATGCTTGTCGTCGTCTGTGTAGTGTCCATTTTATAACGATCGATAATAGTAACATCTCAGTCCTAGAAAGACTTATGTGTTTTATTCATCAAAGATCGTAGCGCAATAGCCATGCTATGTTTGGGTGCTGGATGTTTGCTATAAAATAACCCTAGTATGATTGAGACATACCTAACTACATATTTGCTAGGGGAACGTTCATAAAGTACGTCCATCAATTTTTGACAATTTTACCCCCTCCCCTCCTCCTTTCACATTCTGACACAAATCCCCTCCCCCTCCCCCAAGGCCGTCACAGTTTCGAAATAAAAATGTAAAATTTAATTTAAAACACACTTAATATTAAAGTATTAAATTTATAAAAGTGACATCTTTGGTCAGAATAGATCCATTCATCAGATAGCTTAACATCACTGTCATTTTCAGATTTTATATGTATGATAAAAAATATTTAATGTGTGACGTCACACATGATGCATTAATGCCCCCCCCCCCAAACACTTTCTTAGACCCCTGACGCCCATCCTCAACGTCACGTACTTTATGGACGTCCCCTATATAATAATAATATAGTGAGAAGAGAGATATTGAAATTTTATATGTATGATAAAAAATATTTAATGTGTGACGTCACACATGATGCATTAATGCCCCCCCCCCCAAACACTTTCTTAGACCCCTGACGCCCATCCTCAACGTGACGTACTTTATGGACGTCCCCTATATAATAATAATATAGTGAGAAGAGAGATATTGACGTCTAACACAACACGTCTGGTTTGTTTAAGTAAACAACAAACAGTGTAGGTCTAACTATATGTATAAATAAGATTAAAATATGGTAGCGTGTCAGCTGATAACTGGTGCTGTCTGTTCAACATACACATTTATTGTTCTATAGTATACGTTTTAATTAATCGTTACAATAAAAATGAAGATGTTTGTATTTGTTAACCCATGAGCACCCACCTTGTTTGTCTAAAGATGATGCTAGGCCTCATATTCTTGCCTCGTGTAGCTATCCAGAGAGTAAAGTCATTCATAGCGGTAATCCACGTTGTGGTTAAGACCGTGGAAGAAGTTAATATCATAAGCTCTGGCCTTTCTCATTGTATTATATGAATACTTTAAAAAACAAAAACATGTTAATAAAAAAAAAAGTGTAGATTGCTTGTTTGTTTAAATTACTCATTCGATGTAAAAGTCATCTCAACCAAGCCCCGGGGTCTGGTCCAGCTTAATTTATTATTAATTTAATATGTTGAAAATATCAAAGAACGATGTAGTCCACAAGCTTATTAACCACAATCAACACTCAAATACAATCAAGAAAAAACAACACTATACCAATACACGTTCCACAGACGAAACAAAACGCATTCCCTTGAATGCCTTGTAAAATTTGAAACAATTTGTTTGCTTGAGAGTATAGTAGCGCGTACACGAACACTGAATTGTTCCACCTTGTTGCATGAGCTAACGCGCACGGTCCACTGAATGACTGGTGAAAGGGGGGCGCCAGCTGGAGTGAGTCGTCAACCCAACACGCCCATTACGCTCCAGCAACAGATGGTTTATTGCATTGATCGGTATGGTCTACGTTCAGATGGGGGAGAATGTTCATTGCAGCTCCTCTGTAACGATTCGGTTGGAATTAATCGAAACCGTCTACTCTAAAGTTTTTTTTTTCTCCATGTAAATAGAAAGCTAGGTATCAAAGTATTGATATAACAAATGGGATGTTAAGGTAAAGATGCTGTCCAGGACGATGGTCAAAATCCAGTGTATTTGATAATATCTAGATTCTAGAGCTGGGGCGGAAGGTTGGGGGGGGGGCGGGGGTCATCTAATAATAGCTGAATTGTACAGCCAAAGACTGCAAGTTTTCTGACAGTACTACACTAAAAGTCAAACAATTTATAGTCATAATAAACTCTTTAAACGAGCATCGAGTTCTTTTTGTACACAATACAAATTATGAAAAACAATTTTTATGAACATCATCAACAGCGTACATTCCAACTCAAAGACAATTAGTTTTCATGCCTTGACCTCGGCACCGTCAAAAATGTATCGCATGATCCACGGGGTAGTTTATTTGCCCATGGTCACCAGTGACCAGCTCTCAACTACGCCTCAAGTCGCTTACATGTTAAACGTTTATACGAACTTCCAAAAACTAATGTTATTAGTTTCTCAACCAACAGCGTCGTTTAACCTTGTTGTAGGTGTGGCCGTGTCATGTATTTCATTGATCAGTTTAGTCTTGTCATCTCTGCGTCTGGGTTCAATGATATTGTATGTTATATTTAACGTGTGATTAGTATCACCGATTGTTAAAACGTGATGACGATGGCCCTGCTATGTGTCGGCTACATTTTTAATGATGTTTGGGTTTTCTTATTTTTAATCAAAATCAGAATCGTAATAAAAAAATATTTTAACAACTTTAAATAAAAAGACTTTCTATTAAAGAAGTTACAACACACTAAAAAATAGAACATAATTTACAATTTCTTAAAATGCATGACGCAAAGAAAGACTATGCATGAGTTTAGATAAGCACTCTATGTGGCCAAAGAAAGACTGCAGAAGTTTAGATAAGCACTCAATGTGGCCAAAGAAAGACTGCAGAGGTTTAGATAAGCACTCTATGTGGCCAAAGAAAGACTGCAGAAGTTTAGATAAGCACTCTATGTGGCCAAAGAAAGACTGCAGAAGTTTAGATAAGCACTCTATGTGGCCAAAGAAAGACTTCAGAAGTTTAGATGAACACTCTATGTGGCCAAAGAAAGACTGCAGAAGTTTAGATAAGCACTCTTTGTGGCCAAAGAAAGACTATGCAGAATTTTAGATGATCATGCTACGTAGCCAACCGATTTGAATTGAATATAGACGAAATTTAAATCTATTTTATTTTTATTAATTTTGAAAATATTTTCTGTACAAATTTGTCTGGTGTTCATGATTTCTACAGCTGTAAAGTGTCCGCCATTTATGATTTAAAAATTCCTGTAATCTAAAATCATGGAAAATGCATTTCAGAACATGAATCGTCACTTCAGAAATCAATTGTTCCATTCATGTGTCTGGAACTAACACAATAGAAACAATCTTAGGAACATAGTTTCAGTTTTCAGACTGTACAGTGCAGACATCTTTATCATTCTTAACACATTTTTTTTTGTTCGGAGATAATGATGTGTTTGATGATTGGCTGAAATCCAAAATATTAAATTGATTTAAAGAGTTTTCTTTTCGGCGGGCAATAGCTACACGTGCCTCTAAGTGCCAAGAGAGTTAAGATTTTTAATTGTTTGAAATCTGACCCATTTAAACTATGTAAATAACCGTCATATATGACGGGTAACAGTGCTAGTTGGTTGCTTGAGATAGCCGACTCTTTCGTTTACCACCAATGGGGAGGTGAGCTCAAGACCCCGTTGCTAGTGTAAAGGAGTACATGCCACGATTTTGACTATGCAAATAATGTGTTTGGCGCCTTAACTAATCGAGCAGGTTGTGTGTGGGGTGTTTATTGACTCCTCGCTGTTCTCCATTTTACGTCATCAGCCAGTACCTACGATTGAACGATTTACCATCTGCTCTTACAATGTGTGACTATGACCGCGACTCGCTTTGTTTACCTCTGTAACAGCTTTCTCAAGTCCTGACAGGCAGTTTGAACGTTAATCGAACTTAAAATAAACATCAATGGCTCTGGCGCAGAAAGCCTATCACAGTGGAATGGCGTCACCTCACATTCCGTGCAGCTTTTTAGCTAATGATACACTTAAAGCCCGGGGATATCACATCAATGCGAGACAATGTTACTCTCAATCAATGAAAAGAATATGAAAAGGGTCTATAAGCTACGCTCAAAGTAAACAGCCCCTTTACATGGGATTCCCGGTACGTCTGGACGATCAGTGCTATACTCTCTTGATCCTTACAACAGGCCTCCACAAAATTTGGCCTGTGGCCGCATGCGGACCCCCCCCCCACCCCCCCCCACCCCCCCTTTGTGGCCCGTTAAGTAATTAAATATTCATTTTTATTTTTTTTTTCTTAATAGCCCCCCCCCCCCCCCGGTCCTATTTTCTTTCGGTCCGAACAAGTTTTTCATAAACTCTTACTGCCCGCCTTACATTTGGAGTTGTGCAGGTCTGCCGTATATGAACAACAGCGTCTAGGGTTGTCAAAGATGAAATCAAGGGCCGGGGAACTTTTTTAGCTAACACCCCAAATATAATTTTTGTTTTCTATGTTAGCCGATCGACTTGAAACAAAACATTGAATGCATGAACACAATCCACCAAGTGGCCGGCGGCCCCCAAACGCCACTTGACGGCTCTGATTCTAATTCATGAATTGATTTTTTTTAAAGGTCTAGGCTCTCCGCATATTGTTAAATTTGTATGAAGATCGGACACTTCTTGTCTGTTCATGGTTCTATAGATTATTCTTCCCTTGCTCTTCAACTCAGTGATTGTCTCGTGATGTGCATCTATAATTTACAGCTGGGAGGGGTGGAGTGCAATCATTAGTCACTGCGAGGCTAGATGAAAAGGGAATGTCGTGGCAGAAGGCATGCAATGGAAATCTTGAATTGTACTTATGTAAGAAATATAGTTTGAACATAAGAAAAGTGTTTAAATTAATAATTTGAGGATTTTCGCGGCTTTATGATGAGAACTTTCATTTCAATTTGAGAGTTTGGCTCTTTCTAAATATAGAATAGCATTTGAAACTTAACCAATCAAAATAATACCCTGACGATAATCTAAGTGTTTAAATAATTTTACCTGTATGTATTCATTGGGGAAGAGGCAGCAATAACTTAAACCCTGAGTAATAGCCTCAACCATCACATGCAGGAGCCTATAAGCAACTTGGCGTCGGATCAACGGTCAGATGTTAATGAAAGATGCTATGACAGTGCTGCCACGCTGCCACAATGAGTGGTGTCTAGTCCAGGACTATGACAGTGCTGCCACAATGAGTGGTGTCTAGGCCGAGGCTATGACGGTGCTGCCACAATGAGTGGTGTCTAGTCCAGGACTATGACAGTGCTGCCACAATGATGGTGTCTAGTTCAGGACTATGACAGTGCTGCCACAATGAGTGGTTTCTAGGCCGAGGCTATGACGGTGCTGCCACAATGAGTGGTGTCTAGTCCAGGACTATGACAGTGCTGCCACAATGAGTGGTTTCTAGGCCGAGGCTATGACGGTGCTGCCACAATGAGTGGTTTCTAGGCCGAGGCTATGACGGTGCTGCCACAGTGAGTGGTTTCTAGGCCGAGGCTATGACGGTGCTGCCACAATGAGTGGTGTCTAGTCCAAGACTATGACGGTGCTGCCACAATGAGTTCAAATACGTAATTTGGAAAAACATGTCGAACGCTTTCCTCATTCAATGTGTTGCACATAACCTGAACATGGTTCTGAATGATGCAGTCTCTCAAGGCATATTGTGTTTATACAAAATACTATAGTTTACATTTTTTAATAAATGTAATTGTTTTTTTTAAATATATATTCATTTAAACAATTTATTTCGTTAAAATCTACAAATAAATGAATTTTAAATACATGTATTTCTATTTTTAAAAAAAAAAGTGGTCGCCACGTAAAGAGAGTATACTAATATTCCAGAATATTTCCAAGTTTTACCAGATAAAAAGATTTAAAAAATACTGTTTTATAGAAAAGGTCTTACTAACAACTTTTATAAATTGTTTATAAATGGCAAAAATTATGATAATAACTATATTTTTAAAGCATGGTGATATTATAAAATTACCATCCTGCCCTCTTTTAAACTTTTAACTTATATAAGAAATGGAAGTTCAAAATATAGTCGTTTATAGCAGGCCTGCACAACTCAAAATATAAGGCGGGTCGTAATACTTTATGAAAAACTTGTGCGGGCCAAAACGAAATAGGACATGACTTGTGCGGGCCAAAATAAATAGGACAATGGGCAAAGCTATTTAAAAAAATAATAACAATAAAGAATATTTTGTTACTTCGCGGGCAGCAAGGTGGGTGCTGTCGGGCAGTATGTTGTGCTTGCCTGCTTTATAGTGATGGAAAGTTAGTTTAATTCGGTAAGTCGGTATTATTCAGAGTATAGGTCACACTTTTCCACATAATGTAAGTCTTTAAGTATTTTGAAAAATACCGGTATCAGAATACCCTGTACATAATTCTCTGCGTAACAATGTCACTAGCGCAACCAGATGGCACTGAAGACACTAAACATAATTCCCGATGATCGCACTAAATGAGATTCTTAAAAATACCGCAAGTGCGTTTGGTGCATAAGACTTTTTTTTGTTGTACGGAAATGGTCACAATTTTAATATGGTGCTATAAATCTGCTAAATCTGCTGTATAGAAGAGGGTGGGACATTAGAATATTTATATGCTCAGGCGCGTGATAACAGTGTGCGGTTGCGAGCCGGGGGGGGGGGCATCAAATCGGAATCTTATAAAGTGCGTTACTTGAAATGCGTATTTTGTCACGTAACTTTAGTAGATGGGAAGTTCAGAGAGCCCACTTGGTCGCCCCCCCCCCTACCTTTTTCCACCGGATGCCTGAAACAAACAATGATGGCAAATAATAACTAATAAATTGTAATTAGTATCTATATTTCACTGGTTCTACTATTTCTTTAATTTATTAATAAAATAATTATAAAAAGGGACAATTAATTAGTCGTTTTTAAAGGTATATTATATATTCGCGTTATTGTTGTACACATTTTGGGGGGGGGGGGGGGGGGTGGAAGGCCCCCCTCCCCCGTCGTGGAGAGCAGCGTGAAAGAATACTGGTCAGCATTCAGGAACAATTAATTGAAAAAAATACTATATTGTCAACGAAACGGCACTTTCTCTTGCCCAACAGACTACCTTTGATCAAGGTAAACGAATCCAAATTATATTTAAAAAATGCAGTTTGCAGATACAAGACTCGCTAATCCATTAATGTGATTCAAAGTAAATATAGTCGAACGCACTCCAGATATTCTCATCAATGTGGCTGTTCATGGGTCCAGAGGAATACAAGTTGTTGAAGATACATTAGGGGTTAGCAGGGAATCCATCAGCACCAGAATGAATAATTTTTTATACGTAGGGCCAGCGCTGACTTCGTTACCACTGCCATACATAACCATAAATATATTCTGGTATTGGAGCCCCCAGAGTGTTTGCCTTTAGCCCCAGCTCCACAATTTCTCTTTATATTTAGTTGTATCTAAACAGTAATGTTGTTTCATAATTTTATTTTAAACTATTTATTTGTTTACACTAATTCACCCAAAAATGAGTATATATTTTTTTTAAAAAAATCAATTAAAAAGTTGATCGTTAAATTTTTAAAAAAAAGCAAAAAAAAAAAAAAAACAAACAAACAAAAAAACTATTAGTGTATTAGTATATTATCAGCATAATGCCCCTAGAAGCGTGAGGCCCCTTACTGGCGTGATATTCCATAGAGAAGTGATGCCTCCTAGAGGCGGAGAAGCCCCCTTGAGCATGAGGCCCCGCTAGAAGCGTGAGTCCCTGGCCGCCCTGGGCAAGTGTCCAGTGTGCCCTTACCTTTTAAGACGGCACTGCTTTTCTCCACTCGTTTGTCGTTTCTCTACCGAACAGTGGCGTAGCTAGGGTTATTACAGCCTGGAGAAAACATCTTGAACTTACATGAGTGTAAATAATTGATATTAATTTTAGTAAATAATTGTGCCATGTCTTAACTATATTCATTACCCGATTGCACAACACGGTACCGGTAGCCTTCATTTAACAAATGAAAGAGAGAGAATAAAGAATAAGGGGGGATTACTGTAATAAAATTACAACTATTTCCTGGTTGTCTGGTGTAAATATTATTTTTAGCGTTCGGGCAGTCACCTCTACTAAAGCAGTAAAGAACTGGGAATTCTAGGATGAACAAACATTCTTGACTAAAATCGCTATCAATGTATGGTACACGCAGGTAGACAAATATGAAATACTGATGAAATTTTAATTTAAAACCTACTAGTACTAATAAGTTTATTTTAGGAGTCCAGATTCTAAATAAAACCGAACGAAGCCGGCGAAGACTAGTGGCGTGGCTAGTAGGCCAACTATTACTAGTATAGTACTAATAGTATTAGTATTATTAAAAGTAAAAGTAAGTAATATTTAATAAGTATTCTTTTATCATTATCATACTACCATTATCATAATTCATACTACATTATTTTAAAAGTTAGGGTCTAGTATATTATTATAAATTCTAAAAAAATTAAAACCTTAATACTTAGTTTAGTATTATAAACTAAGACTAAACTCTTTATTTTAGGAGCCTAATCAATCATTTAATACCCCTAATATTATATTTAATAATTATATATAATTTAATCAAATATAATTTTAGTTATGTAGGCCATGGTCCTACTAATTGTAGGCCTATATTTTAGGAAAATAAATGTGAAGTCAAAACATTGTCAGTTTAATTATTAATTTTATATCTTAGGAAATGAAGAGAAAAATAGTTATTGAAACCAAATCAATAATTATCAAAATCAATGTCATCATAAATGAATTACTTAAATACCTGTACCGAATTGCATAGCTAGTGGCAGAGCGACACAAATTGGCAGAAAAGTCTGAGTGATTCCCTTTGCAAGTCTGCTTCGCTATCCGAAAATAGAGTTCATAGGTTTTAAATAAATGGGTTATGATGTGCGAGTCTTGCTATGTGACTCTTAATAAACAGAAGCAGAGCTAGTGTTTGGTTCCCTGGACAAGATTAATATTTAAAATCTCCCAACTCTGAAACCCATTTTTTTAATCAATAAAATACCCTCAAAACCCCCTTTGCCCCCCCCCCCCACCCCCACCTCCTCCACACTAGTCTGGCACTCGGGGAGATTTATACCCTCTGCCCACCCTTAGCCTCCCCTATCCACTCAAAGTCAAAGCACTGTATTGTTTTAAACCTAATAACTTAGTCAATTCTCCTTCTGCTAAGAGTAAGTCTCCGGTTATTACCCTTTCCCCCTAAAAATGGTTAGACATCCCTGAAATAGATCCCATTGGATTTATCTACTGGCTACATATCTAAGTAGTGCTATAATTTAAAATTTACAGAGTAGGTGAACATTATGTGGTTGTCATGTTTTCAACATTCAATAAATCCAAAGCTGATGATATCAAATTTATTATTTGAATATAAAATCAATACATAAGCATAATGTACAGACTGTCCTAAAATATTCTCTCAAAAAATTAAAATCATTTGTAAGAGGAATGAAAAAAAAGGAAGTAGGAAGAAGAACTTTTTTTCCATCCCCTTGTCTCTCACACACTGGTATATCATTTAACTTATGTTTATTGCTTTGTTGTCACTGCAGAGATATACATACATTTTAATTCAGTATTTTCAACTTCTACCAGTGTCTCTATTTATTAGTTTTTTGTGTGTTAATATGTATAAATATTTTAGAGTTGATTCTTCATTCTTTTTTTAATTTTATTTTATTCCCTAGGTATGAAACATGGCCAGCATTGAGTGGCTTTACTTTCTGCTCTCTCAAACAAAGATGGAATGGCTTTTGACCTCACCTTTGTACTACAACATTTCTATTATTCTGTCTGTTTTATCATGTGAAGAAGTCTTACCTCCAGAAAATCTAGGTCACCAGCCTGTTTCGGATGAACATAAAGAGGAACCCTCTTCTAGCCATGGATTTCTCAACAGCATACTTAATTTCTTCAAAAACACACCACAGGATGAAACTTTAGTCTCCAGCTCTGGCAGCAGTGATGGATGCAGCTCAGTAATTCATTTTGAAGGAACTCAAAGCCTATCTGCCTTTTACACACTGTTATTGACAGGGTTATCATTGTCAACTCTGATATTCTTATTGCTGTTTGCACTGTGTTCCAGCAAAAGAGACAATAAACAAGATGCTCGGGTACCTAAGCAGGAAATTCAAAGCCCTGAAAAAGAAATTTCAAAAGAATATGATAAAAGCACTGATACTGGTGATGATATTGTTTCTCTTAATAATAAAAGCTCAAAGCAGCTTAAAGTAGAGAAACCTCTTATGATAAATGTGCCTAAGTTTGATAATAATAAAGAAAATCTAATACAGCATATCCAGCATATAGATTATGTCTTGGAATGTACCATTGGATTTTTTCTTAAAGAAGTAGATGTTCATTTGGGTACAGCAATGTCTCATTCCGTCAACAGTCCAGAAGGTCGTACAAGGCTGCCCTCCTCACCATCTTCAAACTCAATCAGCTCCCTAACATCTCCTAGACTTCCTCGTCGAGTTATAAATCCCCCCAGACAGAGTCCTCAATCCTTACCATCTCAGATGCCTGTCACAAAAAACGATGATTCTTATGCAAAGAGCTGGATACAATTTGAGAAATTTAAGGCATGTTTGGGTTGGGTGTTTCCTGAAGTGAACTTTGATGGGGCAAATATTGGCCAAGTGTCGCAAGGCGACCAAAAACTTTCACTAATTCTTCAGTTCCTATACCAGAATTGTCCTATCAGGCCTCTTCAGTGGAATGTTGCTACTTCAGTGGTCAGCTATTCTCTATATATTCTTGACCATCAACTTAAAGCCATCAACGCTGATTTATCAGATTTGCTAACCTTCTGTAGATTTGAAAGTATAGGGAGTGCAACAGAGGGAACGCTGGTCGGTGCGGCCAACAGATTTGATGCATTGTTTCTTATTGACATCTCTAAGTTAACAGAGATGACAATACTCCACAACAATTTTTGTTCAGATATTCCAGCTGGTCATGTGATTCTTGGTGTGAAAGATGGTAGTAGCCCAGCTTGTCAAAATTTTAAGTATATTAAGAAGGCTTGTGTACAAAACTTATTTGGATTTTATCTGGTGCCTCAAGAGGTTGAGGAATATGTTGAGGCTTTGTTAAAGAAAGCTATTCTTAAATTATATCGAGAAAGCAAAAGCAAAATGGACAGACTCCCATTTAGTTTCCAGCTGTCCCCCACCAAAAAGTTAAACCTGACTATCGATACACGTCTGATGCAAGGTTTAGGGTTAGGCCTCTCTGAAATCAATATTAGATTTATACCAGCCTTGAGTTTATCAGTGGTTGACTTTAGCATGCTGCCGCCCATTTATGCTGTACCAACGTGGGGATCAGGTACAAATCATGAGGCAAAGGGAAACACTTTACCAAAAACTGTGCTGAGCAGAATATTCAGAGATCAAAGTAACAATGATCTGTTGTGGAATATTTGCACAGACAAGCTTAATTCTACTGTTATAAAAAATTTTGAAAAAAGACTTAATTTGTCAGGTGTTCGAGGACACCACAAGGAATGTCTGATGATTTTAAAAGCGCTGTTTTCCCAGAGTACTAAGAATACGCTTTTAAATAAGGGAGAAATAGACGCTACTGTGTTGAGTACAGTGATAAGTTTTCTACTGCAGGAGAGTTCAGCCTCGGCATGGACCTTGGAGAGCCTTGCTGACAGAGTTTCAGATTCAATTCACTTCCTGAAGTCATGTTTTGAGAATATTTTGTTACCCAACTTTTCCGTTCACAACCCCCATCTTTTGGAGCAGATCCCATGTTTGGAAATGCTGACCCCGCTCTTGTCTGGCAGACAGCAGAATATCTTGTCCCATGTCTCCAATGATGCAGCTCTGAAGGTTTTGGGCTACATAGAGCAACGCCTGCAAGAAACAGGCCTAAGAAAGTGTGTTAAACAAGAGTTTTCTGCCAACATGTGGGAATATGAATTTTTTATATTTGGTTAGTGTGTCAAATATTTTTAAAAAATTCAATTCTGTGATTTTTTGTTGACTTAATTGTATGTATAAAATTTGTGATATAACTGTACTTATTGCCAAATTATACCAGCAACTAACTTATGAATGAAGAGAATGAATCATTTATATCTAAGGGAAGTAACTGAAATTATTTAAATATAAGTTATCATTTTTTAAAGTTAACTTTCTTGTTTAATAATTTTCATAGACCATTTCCCTTTTTTTTTATCCTGTCTTAAAATTGTACTCACAATTTTACGTTTGTGGTGTAGGTCCTGTTAATTGTTTTAGAAATTTTAATGCTAAAACCCACTAAGAATTCTAGGTTTAAACCTTATAGATTTTATCTTTGCACTGACATGTCTGTTAAAAACATTCATTTACTAATATAAATATAAATTTTGTTAATTCGTTAATTTTTGGGGGTATTAATTCACCATCTTTCTAACAAACATTGTAGATCAGTATTATAAGACTGTTATATCTTTGTTAATAAAAAAACAAATGTAGCCTACAGTAAGTTTTGCATACACATGGTCCAGTACTTAATCTAACATATTTCTTTTGTTGAGTTTTTGCATGACTTTTCACTTTGTTGTACACATGTGAATATCAATGTTGCTTATTTTTTTTTCTATTAATGAGCTCCTTCATTGATCATTCTATTGTAAAATATTAGTCCCTGTCTACACTACTGTCTTTTATTCATTACAGGGAATATCGGATGAAATTTTCATGTAAACATATAAAACAAATGAATGAAAACTTTTTTTTGTTGATGTAACTTAATTTATCTTGTAACCAATGTTCCCTCTAGGGTTTGCTGGTTCGTGTGCAAAGTCATACAGTTGTGTGCAAAGTTTTACAGCATCAATTTTTTTGTATGCAAAATTTTACAGCCCATAAACAGAAACACACACTTACATGGAAATTTGCTGCGCGGATACTCAAAACTGCTGCACGGCATCTGTAAGATAGCTGCACAGCTTAAAGGGAACATTGCTTGTAACCCTAGCCTCCTTATTGTAATATGTTTTAAATAATATTCTGGTAAACAATCGTCGGGGTGGATGTCACAATTATGTCTATAACTTACACCAGATTTTCATTATTCTAATGTTTACATTATCTGAAGCAACTTTGAAATGGATGCCAGTCCAAGTGCCTCCGTTCCTTTTCTGCCAATGAATGCCGGTGCTTTCCTATCATGCTCTAGACAGCTGATATATTTTTGTAGTAATTTTACATAAATAAATATTATTTTATGTTTCAAATTCAAATTAGTTGTTGAGTTTTTTATATAACCTATATTTAACATACATGGTGTGGACCTTGTACTCTAAGTACACACACTTGGAGATTTTCTGTAAATTAATGTTATCAACATTTGAACTGTAAAGTTTGATGTTATCATGTATTTATTTTTGTGTTGTTATGTGTTGTTATCATCCTTTTATTAGTATTGTTATCATCTGATTATTAATGTTGTTATCATGTTTATTGATGCTCTTATCATCTGTTTATTCATAGTGTTATCATCTGTTTATTGATGATCTTATCATCTGTTTATTGGTGGTGTTATCATCTGCTCATTGGTGGTGTTATCATCAGTTTATTGGTAGTGTTAACATCTGCTAATTGGTGATGTTATCATCTGTTTATTTGTAGTGTTATCATCTGTTTATTGATGATCATATCATCTGTTTATTTGTTGTGTTATCATTTGTTTATTGATGATCTCATCATCTGTTTATTGGTGGTGTTATCATCTGTTTATTGATGATCTTATCATCTGTTTATTGGTGGTGTTATCATCTGCTCATTGGTGATGTTATCATCTGCTTATTGGTGATGTTATCTTTTTTTATTGATGGTTTTATCATATGTGTATTGATGGCGTTATCATCTGTTTTCTAGTGTTGTTATCTATTTTCCAGTTGATGTTGCAATCTGTGCATTTCTGTTGGATGGTGCTATCAATTTAGAACTATGAACATTTGAATATGCTTGGTAATTTTGGAAGTTGAGAATAAATCATTCTTAGAATACACAAGTGAATTGAGTTAATCTCTTTGACAAAGAGTACTGTGTCATACCATACTCACCCCTCCCTTGGTTCGTAAAAGGTTGTTTACCCTCGAATGCGTACCAATTGTTCTAAAGAATGCCATTAGGGGGCGCGATTTCTAGATTTATGCACTAGAACGTTCTGGGTTAATCCCAATATATAAGCTGTCAGGTTTCATAGATAGACAAAGCGGGACAGAGAGAGAGAGAGAGAGCGATGGAGGGATTTTTGCAATACGAGACGTCATATAATTGTGTGGGTGTGTAAATTAATATTTGTATTTTTGAGGAGAGTACCTTTTTCACCTGCTTTAAGTTGATACAGTTTTTAGAATTAAATCAAATATTGTTAGTATCACTATCTTTGGTACCGTTTTCTTTGCATACTGTTTTTCGCAGTCCTTTATTACGTAGTGTTAATTCTAAAAGCCAAATGTTAACATGGATTAGATCTTCGAAACCATAACAGTGCGTAACACTAGTAACAGCCTCATTTTATTATATGCAATATATCATTTACTTACAGCTCTTTATTCAATTGCGCTTTATTTATTTATTTATTTATTATTAAAATGATATGTTTGCTTTTGAATACTTTTTGCTCCTGGTATTAGGTGACGCTCGGCTTGCTCCGGGTGTCAGTGACCCGAGGGATGACTGGAATAAACACTGGTTGCAAACAATCAATAAATGAAAATAAAGATTTAAAATATATTTTGTGAAAAAAACAAAACGGGACGCAGTGGTGCGGCTTAATATCAGAAGCGGACTATTTTTGGAACAATATGTTATTTGCCATCTAAGGCTGTCGAGATCTGCCTTACATATTATCATATTCGGATCAACATACTTATTGACCGTAGCGAAAATTAATAGATTCCATTTTATTTCACTTACTTTATTTTAAAGGTTATTAAAATTAGAATTTATTAATATATATATATATTATTTAACGATAGTGTTGTACACATTTTTTTATAATGGTGGCATTGCGAATTCACCCCCCCCCCCCCAAATCACAATGACATTAGTAATATGACAAACTTGAGCTAAAACACGTCCAGTACTGATTCACCAAGAACAACAGCTCCACTTTCCAGTCGCAGTCCGTCCCCCCCTTTTTTAAAAAAAAGCATGGTAGTTGTCTCTCATTTGATGTGGCAAGACTGGATAGTTGCAATGCTGTGAGGTTGGGGAAAGGGGGGGGGGGAGTGGAAAGGTCCGTAACACCATGACCCAGTCAAACATGAGGGGAATACCCAATACCGCAGCCGGTGTTGATGGAATTAGTGTCCCGGTAAACAAATTAACAAAGTGATCGGACATGAAAGCTATCAAATATCCCACCATCGATCTGTAGCTCGGCAAGAATACCGGCCACGTATCGCACCATTCCCCTACTTTTGTTTTATTGAATCGTTTTGGTGAGACGCTCTTTAACTTATTTTCCTTTCCGGTCCTCATCAACGGTATTTTATAGAACGTGTTGCTGTTCTGTTGTTTTTTTTGTTGGTTTTTTTTTTGGAATAATTTATGTGGCAAGCTTTCCTTGTTTATCCTCAAATACACATGTCATATAGGAATAGGACTGATGTTCATATTGTGCCACACTATTGTACGAACCAAATTTTCTGTCCAGTTCTGTTACAAAGCGTTTCACCCCAACAAAAGCGTTTTCCTTTATTCACTTACTATGGTGAGCCCCGTCAAAGTGTTACCCTTAAATAAAGCACAGCGCCCCTGGTCATCCTATCCAAAGTCTGCCCCCCTATAGCACAACACCCCTGTCCATAGGGTTCCGCCTGTAGCGCAAAGCACCAGGTTGCACCCTGTCCTTATTGTGCCCCCTGTATCACAACATCCCATGTCTACCCTGTCAAATTCTACCAATTATATCGCAACATCCCATGTGTACCCTGTCAATATTCTGCCCCTATAGCACAACACCCATATCCTTGGTGTGCCCCTTATAGTTAGCACAACAGCCCTGTCCACAGTGTGCCCCCAATAGCACAACACTCCTGTCTATAGTGTGCCCCCTATACCACAACAGCCATGTCAATAGTGTGTCCCCTATAGCACAACACCCCTATCCATAGTGTGCCCCCTATAGCACAACAGCCATATCAATAGTGTGTCCCCTATAGCACAACAGCCATGTCAATAGTGTGTCCCCTATAGCACAACACCCCTATCCATAGTGTGCCCCCTATAGCACAACAGCCATATCTATAGTGTGCCCCCTATAGCACAACAGCCATGTCAATAGTGTGTCCCCTATAGCACAACACCCCTATCCATAGTGTGTCCCCTATAGCACAACAGCCATGTCAATAGTGTGTCCCCTATAGCACAACA
>CAXITT010000011.1:1727858-1738884 GCA_964033795.1 Lymnaea stagnalis
CCAAAGCCATTCTTGACCACAGTAGACTCTATGGTCGCATGGTGTTTACATTGACCAAAGCCATTCTTGACCACAGTAGACTCTATGGTCGCATGGTGTTTACATTGACCAAAGCCATTCTTGACCACAGTAGACTCTATGGTCGCATGATGTTTACATTGACCAAAGCCATTCTTGACCACAGTAGACTCTATGGTCGCATGGTGTTTACATTGACCAAAGTCATTCTTGACCACAGTAGACTCTATGGTCGCATGGTGTTTACATTGACCAAAGCCATTCTTGACCACAGTAGACTCTATGGTCGCATGGCGTTACATTGACCAAAGCCATTCTTGACCACAGTAGACTCTATGGTCGCATGGTGTTTACATTGACCAAAGCCATTCTTGACCACAGTAGACTCTATGGTCGCATGGCGTTTACATTGACCAAAGCCATTCTTGACCACAGTAGACTCTATGGTCGCATGGTGTTTACATTGACCAAAGCCATTCTTGACCACAGTAGACTCTATGGTCGCATGGTGTTACATTGACCAAAGCCATTCTTGACCACAGTAGACTCTATGGTCGCATGGTGTTNCCCTATCCATAGTGTGTCCCCTATAGCACAACACCCCTATCCATAGTGTGTCCCCTATAGCACAACACCCCTATCCATAGTGTGTCCCCTATAGCACAACACCCCTATCCATAGTGTGTCCCCTATAGCACAACACCCCTATCCATAGTGTGTCCCCTATAGCACAACACCCCTATCCATAGTGTGTCCCCTATAGCACAACACCCCTATCCATAGTGTGTCCCCTATAGCACAACACCCCTATCCATAGTGTGTCCCCTATAGCACAACACCCCTATCCATAGTGTGTCCCCTATAGCACAACACCCCTATCCATAGTGTGTCCCCTATAGCACAACACCCCTATCCATAGTGTGTCCCCTATAGCACAACACCCCTATCCATAGTGTGTCCCCTATAGCACAACACCCCTATCCATAGTGTGTCCCCTATAGCACAACACCCCTATCCATAGTGTGTCCCCTATAGCACAACACCCCTATCCATAGTGTGTCCCCTATAGCACAACACCCCTATCCATAGTGTGTCCCCTATAGCACAACACCCCTATCCATAGTGTGTCCCCTATAGCACAACACCCCTATCCATAGTGTGTCCCCTATAGCACAACACCCCTATCCATAGTGTGTCCCCTATAGCACAACACCCCTATCCATAGTGTGTCCCCTATAGCACAACACCCCTATCCATAGTGTGTCCCCTATAGCACAACACCCCTATCCATAGTGTGTCCCCTATAGCACAACACCCCTATCCATAGTGTGACCCCTACAGCACAACACCCCTATCCACAGTGTGACCCCTACAGCACAACACCCCTATCCACAGTGTGACCCCTATAGCACAACACCCCTATCCATAGTGTGTCCCCTATAGCACAACACCCCTATCCATAGTGTGACCCCTACAGCACAACACCCCTATCCATAGTGTGACCCCTACAGCACAACACCCCTATCCACAGTGTGACCCCTATAGCACAATGCCCCTAACCGAAAAGACGCAGCGTATTCTGAAATCGGATTGAGTAGTGCCCCTTTGTCTCCAGAAACATGCCGTGTGGGTCATAAACTACATTTTTTTAAGGGAACTCTTTATGCTTCATATCACTGTCTTTCCTCTTGTTTAGTTTAAATACTAAAACTTTCAGCCTCCTAAATTGTGCGGTCCTTCTCCTGGTTTTTACATCCGCTTGCCCCACTCTGTCATTCTTACCTTACGTATAAATCAGGCTTTATTTTAACCGACATATTAATGTGGCGCCCCCAATCACGCCTCACACCCTCCCTTGCCGACCAATTCGTTCACCCAATACCCCATAGCATATTATACTATCCCATATATCATGTCCCAGTCTCACGCTACCCAACACTTGCCCGATACAATGGCTGACACAAAGCATAGCCGACCAATAAATAACCTTCTACCATCGCTGAAAAAAAAAGCGGATTTCACCAGGGAATCACTGCGCTGCTGTTCTTCTGGTGGTGTGGTGGTCACGTGTGCCTGGGTCTGTGGGGTCGATAGGTCGGTGAGGCCATCCATGCGAAAGCTCCCGACTATCAAAAATAAGAGATTTATTTGTTATTACGGTTTATGCAAAGCCATTCTTGACCACAGTAGACTCTATGGTCGCATGGTGTTTACATTGACCAAAGCCATTCTTGACCACAGTAGACTCTATGGTCGCATGGTGTTTACATTGACCAAAGCCATTCTTGACCACAGTAGACTCTATGGTCGCTTCGTGTTACATTGACGCACCAACGTAGTTCTAGACTTACGTTACAAATGATGTTTTAAGAACGAAGTGTGTGTGGGCATGTGGGGGGGGAGGGGGTGTGGTTTGTGTTCTCAATATTAATTAGTTTACACATGTAGTCAATTGTTGCACACCAATTGGCAGCACTTATTCTTTATATTGGGATGGGTGGCATTTTTTTCTTTATATTGGGGTGTGTGACTTTGTAAGGTCAAAAGACGCAAATCATACTTTAACTTTACTATCATTTACTACTCACTGTTATTAGATATTGCATATCCAGACATTTGTTTGAAAGAAATTTCGTCGACGGAAAATTGATCAACGAAAGTTTGGTCGAACGGAAATTTGATCGAATTTTATTTTCATTTTTTTGTTTTAGTATATAGTATAGTGCATTCAAATAGAAATTTGACGAAAATTAGATAGTGTGAACTGAAAAAAAAACTCTATCAAATTTCGGTTCGACCAAACTTCGGTCGACCAAATTTCCGTCGACGAAATTTCTTTCAAACAAATGTCCGGTAACCGAGATATTGGAACTCCTATTGGCTAAATTATAACAGTATTTAGTCTTTTATTCTCACCCAGGTAACTTGAAATATTATGTCGAAAAAAAAGGAGGGACGTCAACAGCAAAAAATTTAACAGCTCCAAAAATCAAAGTTTTTCGTTTAAATCCTGTATAAAATGTAATATCCATCAATGTGGGTGGGGCTGACAAAATTTTGACAAAGCAAGCATACAAGTAACGCACGTTATAAGAGTCCCGATTTGTGCTCCCCCCGCTCATAACCGCACATTTTTGTCACGCCCTGAACTAGAGATCGACCAAATTTCGGCTTCGGTTTCGGCGTCGAAAGTTGCCATTTGACCACTTTCGGCCTAGTTTCGATTTCTGCCGAAACTCAAGAGTTAACTTTCGGCTTAATTAGTGGCCGAGAGTGACTGAGGTTTTCGGCCGTCTACAAGAAGTCAGACTGTTAGTCTTTCTCTAGGCCGACAATCCGATTTTCATTATTGCTCGACATCTTGATGTCATTGTATGTTATATGACTAACACTCTGCGAAAATTGCCCACAGCTGCATGATGACCTACTAGTCTTTTATTTCCAAAGAAATTACATTTCAGTTAGGCCTAAGCAAATGTTAACAGTTTTGTGGAAGAAAAACTATTGGAGTAGTAATATTTATCTGCTCAACATTCATAAATAACAAATAAAAACATTAAGGGTTATCACGAACTAGGCTTCTTTTTCTTCCTCCTACTCATTGTTGCCAGAGACCTGGCAGTGCTTTAACTTTGACTTGTTAAAGTTCATAGTGGAAAAAGAGCTTTTCACACAGATAGGTACTCCCAAAAAGTCATATGATCCACTTGCGCTGCATTTAATAAATGAAATAATTTACCAGATTTGTAATATCTAAGAATTTTGTATTATGGACTCATGTACAGTCTTTTGCATACTAAAAACTCTACCTGTGCAGGCCTTCTGCCTTATTTTAATAAGGTACTTAAGGAAGATTGAAATACGAGCGTTGTTGGCGAAATTATTTACCTGTTGAGTCTAGCAGAGGCTTTTCATTTACAGCTGAAATGAAGCATTCTTTTTAAATTAAAAAAAAAATAAACCAGATAATTAATGAATGAAACATAAGGTTTCAGAAATAATAGATCCCCCCTTCCCCAACTGCTCAGGGAGTGCGTGGAAGTGGGGAAAATAAGAATAACGATAAACCAACGAAGTTGAGTCAGAGCCAAGCTGCCAAAAAATTGCATAAAATTTCCTGGCCACGCAGAGCAACGGGCGGATAAAATCAATAACGGAGTCTAGGTTCCTGAAATCTGACAAATTCATATCTGCAGCCACATCTTCTTGCTTAACTAGCGCGGGGGACTGGGTCGCGGGTCCAGCGAGAACAAATAGAGCCGGCATTATTTTCCTTTCAAGAGGGGGCTGCCGAATATGAGGCGATCAATGAGAATGTGCAGCCCGTCCACGAAATAAGCCTTGTCCGGCGCGCCTTGATGGGGAAGCTAAACTTGGGAGACAAGCCGGCAATATCCACATTTAAAACGGAGACATGGCTGGCTAGTATTCTCTGGTGAAATTAACAACAACAAAAATGGCTTTGGAAATAATAACACGATTGTATTAAGCTTACGACGGCCATCGTTTATCCAAAGTGAATTAGTTGGCGAAATTATCTGCTTATTTAATTTTGTATAATATTAATCCAAAATACAGTATTTTTGCTACATTTCTCACACATTTATCGCGCTCCCTCCCCCTCTCTCTCCCTCTCTCTCTCTCTCTCTCTCTCTCTCTCTCTCTCTCTCTCTCTCTCTCTCTCTCTCTCTCTCTCTCTTGGGTTTCTGTGTCCGTAAATCTGCCTCCGATAAGGTTACCAATTATTTCAAAAGCATTGAATCCCATTTTCACTTTAAAAAAAAAATTACATTTATGGCACATAAATTATGTCATGCTACAAAAGCATTGTATAACAGATTTGAATTAATGTGATGATCTGAAGCAGTGGAAGAAAATGTGTTTGTTTTGTTCATGGTTTGAACAGCCCAGCTGCCAGCATCCATTTAGCCTAACACAGGTAGTATACACATTACTTTAAATCAATGCTCCTACATAGTCAAATTGAAAGGGTTGGGGGGGGGGCGGGGGGAGGTAAGCCGAGAGCTGGGCATGAGAAGGGGGAGGGATGAGGGGGTATTGTGCGGAGGGGTAGAAGCTGGATGGGAGGGTATGTAGGGAGGTGTGCGGAGGGATGTGGGGGGGGGGAGCAGGGTGTGTCCAGTCCAACTACAAAGTGTAAATGTTTAAAATACAGGGGAATTTAAAAATGTGATTAGAAATTAAAGTGTCAATGTTATAAATATTTATAAACTGCATTATCACTTACCACACATGTGGCATCATAATCTCATGATATTAGACATCAGGCATATGCCATATGTCATGAAAGCCAAACATCTTCGATAGTAACACCGATTTAGAAACCGACGCCAAACGTTCAATAACTCTCCTGTTGACTCTTGATTTCAGTCAAAGATTTATCATTAAGACATTTCAATAGGGCTTTCTGTTAGCGGGTTGAAATCAAGCGAGGATGAAAATATTGAGTAATACTTTAATACCTTAAACTTTATGACGCCATTAATGTATTGTGCGTGAATATTGCAGCTAAAAAGAGTATAGCTTTGTCCAATCACGGCGGAACACAACCTAAAACAGGGTAGGGGAAACCTTTCATGTTGACAGGCCGCTTTCTTTTATCTGTAGTCAAATAAGATCACATTCTTTTATCTGTAGTCAAATAAGATCACATTCTTTTATCTATAGTCAAATAAGACCACATTCTTTTATCTGTAGTCAAATAAGACCACATTCTTTTATCTGTAGTCAAATAAGACCACATTCTTTTATCTGTAGTCAAATAAGATCACATTCTTTTATCTATAGTCAAATAAGACCACATTCTTTTATCTGTAGTCAAATAAGACCACATTCTTTTATCTGTAGTCAAATAAGATCACATTCTTTTATCTGTAGTCAAATAAGATCACATTCTTTTATCTATAGTCAAATAAGATCACATTCTTTTATCTATAGTCAAATAAGACCACATTCTTTTATCTGTAGTCAAATAAGACCACATTCTTTTATCTGTAGTCAAATAACATCACATTCTTTTATCTGTAATCAAATAAGGCCACATTCTTTGATCTGTAGTCAAATAAGGCCACATTCTTTTATCTTTAGTCAAATAAGGCCACATTATTTGATATGTAGTCAAATAAGGCCACATTCTTTTATCTGTAGTCAAATAAGGCCACATTATTTGATATGTAGTCAAATAAGGCCACATTCTTTTATCTGTAGTCAAATAAGGCCTCATTCTTTTATCTGTAATCCAATAAGACCTCCTTTTTATAAATGTTTTTCTTTCTTTTAAAAGTTTTGTTCTGTATCATTTAGAGTCAATAGAAAGGCCGCAACTGAAGACTAAGAAGGCCGCAGTTTTCCCACCCCTACCATAAAGTTTAAAGAGATGCTAGTCCTTGTACACGGTTACAAGAAAACACACTTTTAAATTGGCCTCTGACTATGACACTTTAACGATGAACATTTTTACATTTGGAGGGAGACAAATAATGTGAGAACGGAAATAAAGACAGATGGAATAACAGACAGAAAGGCAGATGGAACAACAGATAGAAAGGCAGATGGAAAAACAAAAAGAAAGATACGTAAAATAACAGACAGAAAGACAGATTGAACCACAGAATAAAGACAGCTGGAATAACAGACAGAAAGGCAGATGGAACAACAAAAAGAAAGACATGTAGAATAACAGAAAGAAAGAGCCATGGAACAACGGAAAGAAAGACATATAGAATAAAAGAAAGAAAGACAGATTGAACCACAGAAGAAAGACAGCTGGAATAACAGACAGAAAATAAGATGGGACAACAGAAAAAAAGACTGATGGAATAACAGAAAGAAAGACAGATCGAATAACAGAAAGAAAGACGGATCGAATAACAGAAAAAAAAGATGTACTTTCCGTGCGAAATTACAAATCACATCTCTTGGCTATTGATGTTAATCTACTTTTTAAAATTATCATTTATCAACTAGCTTATTAGCATGAAATGAAGCTAATCAGTTCTGTATGTAGAAAGTTCTCCGATCATTAGTGGCAAAACAACAACGCTGACCCCAAACGTACGGCAGTATATACAGCTGTACATGTAATGTTCTGAGGGTGAATCAAACAGGCAGATGGAATTAATGACGTGAGCACGCGAGAGGGAAATCTGCGCAAAGTCTGATTAAAACCAAAGGTGTTGAGTTGGAGAGTTTGTGATAATAATGTTGGCCCGCACAAGCTTCTTAATCTTAAAATTGCGTCATTTAAATGTGTGATTAGTCGAAACAATGGCGACATTTGGACCACTCTGTAACAAGGCTTAAGATTCCCCCCCCCCCCCCTCTTTTTTTTCCACGATATAATTTTAAAGTCATTGACCCGGGCAAGAATGATCGGATCCGCAGCTCCAGGTTACCCTAACCCATCCCCCCCCCCCCTTTTTAATCACAGAATGATAACAATTGTTTTCTAAAGTATTTTTTAAAAATGTACACAAGTACTGGCCGTCTCTCGCTTTTGATGAAGGCAAAATCACAGCCCCACGCGCCGTGAGCCCTCCTCACACTCTCCTGGCGCTCTCCTCGCTACTCGACATTCTCTCCATCTCCAGATTTGTGTTCCTTCTTCTTTTGTGTCGCGGGCGAAAAACTTGTTTCTGTTTCCATTTTCTCTGTTCACCATGGAGGATACGGTACTGCTGTTGGTGACTCTAGTCCTGGGGACCATCTACGTCTCACATGGTGAGTTCACGTGACCACTCCACAGCTATGAAGTGGTCATCTGTAGGTCAGTGTGTTCGATAGTCTTCACATGTGTTGTATCAATCTCAAATTAACCCCGGAACTCAGATTAGCCAACACATAAGGAATGTACCTCGTACAGACATTTAGCTACGGACAAAATTGAAAAACCTTCGTGTCCTAAGGTAATTGCGTTCCCTACATGAATCGCGTGACAAAAATTAATCAGCAGCCTTTAAGAACCATAGAATTCTCAGAGGCGTAACTCCCGCGCGGGCAGACTGAGTATGACCCCCCCCCCCCTTTTTTACACAACCTGCCCCCAGTCGGTAAGCTGTTATATAGTAGCGTTGTCGGTAGTTTGTTATATAATACCCTTGTCGGTAGCCTGTTATAGAGAAGCCTAGTCGGTAATCTGTTATCTAGTAGCCTAGTCGGTAAGCTGTTATATAGTAGCGTTGTCGGTAGTTTGTTATATAATACCCTTGTCGGTAGCCTGTTATAGAGAAGCCTAGTCGGTAATCTGTTATCTAGTAGCCTAGTCGGTAAGCTGTTATATAGTAGCGTTGTCGGTAGTTTGTTATATAATACCCTTGTCGGTAGCCTGTTATAGAGAAGCCTAGTCGGTAATCTGTTATCTAGTAGCCTAGTCGGTAAGCTGTTATATAATAGCCTAGTCGGTAAGCTGTTATATAGTAGCCTAGTCGGTAATCTGTTATATAATAGCCTAGTCGGTAGCCTGTTATAGAGTAGCCTAGTCGGTAATCTGTTTAATGAAATTTTATTTTGGGTTTATATGTGTTAAAAGACAATAATTGTTTTTTCTGACAGTAAGCTTTATTAGATATCCAAGGCTATAATGTTTTTTTCTTAAAATTCTCGTTTTTTTTTGAATGACACAAATCTTTGTTATTAAAAACAAAATGAAAGTAGCATTACATTTCAGACGTTGTATCGGAAACTACACCTCAATAATCACCCCAGTCATCATCCCAAATATCATCCCGATCATTATGCCAACCACCATCTCATTCATCAACCCCGTGATCATCCCAATCATCATCCCAATCATCATCCCAATCATCATCCCAATCATCATCCCAATCATCATCCCAATCATCATCCCAATCATCATCCCAATCATCATCCCAATCATCATCCCAATCTCATCCCAATCATCATCCCAATCATCATCCAATCATCATCCCAATCATCATCCCAATCATCATCCCAATCATCATCCCAATCATCATCCCAATCATCATCCCAATCATCAACCCAATCATCATCCCAATCATCATCCCAATCATCATCCCAATCATCATCCCAATCATCATCCCAGTCATCATCCCAATCATCATCCCAATTATCAGCCCTGTCATAAATAACGACCCAGTCCCAATAATCACCACAATCATTACCCTAATCATCATTGCAATCATCTCAGTCATCACCCCCCAATCTTCAAGACAATCATCACCCCAATCACCACCCAAATCATCACCCTGCTCATCATCACAATCATCATCCAAGTCACACACACACCAATCATCACCCCCAAGCACCGCCCAATAGTGACCCCGATCATCACACCAAACATCACCATACGTTGTCTTTCTTCGGATCACAGCTCCTTTCAATTATCCCTAAAGCTAACCAGGCGTAGCCCAAAAATAACCATTAATTTGACGCCCGGTTTAAGGACCCGGTTTCCTAAAACTGTTGGTGGGATGATGAGTCACGGATCCCAAAGCTACTCGGACCCCCCCCCCACCCCCTTCCATTTTCCCCCCCCCCCCCCCGGGCGGAGTAAGTCATTGCTCGGTGTATGGAGATCAATAGCAGAGATCGGCCGAGAGGTCATTTCATCTTCGCGTCTATTTAACTTCACATCACGTGATTGATCGTTAGCTTGTGCCTCTTCTCGTTATCTCGGACACTTTTGATGGATGGCATTTTTTTTTGGTGGAACCTGCGATTGGTCATTTAAGTCTGAGACTGAGAAGAGTTTTGTGTCACAAATTAACCAAATTTCGAGGCGCCAATGTCTTATACGTTTTAACCAAAACAAAAAAAAATGTGATCTTATATCTTCATAGTATAGTGCACGACATTGTGGATGAGTTGCTTTCTTGTGTGCTTGGGATTCGAACTCGCACCTATCAGTGGAAGAAGCAAGGATGTCACAAAGTCAATTCGAAACGAAAGCATCATGGTGTTGTCATATTGAAACGTTCACTTTAAAAAAAAAAACGCATAGAAAGTCATTTTGGTGGATCTCAAAAAATATGTTTGAGAACCAGTTCTCGACACTAATTATTCTTCGTTTAAAAAAACGGTAGTGACCCTAATAGGTTATTTGCGAAGGGTATAATGTGACGTAGTAATACTAAAACATAACACAGACTTCTGAGCTATTGAGTTCACGTTTGTTGATACAAGTAACCCAGACACGCTGATCAAAATGATGGGTAGACATTCTGTTTCTCTTGAAATACCAAATAAGACAGCCACTGAGAACAGTTTGATGTACAATTATACCTAACAACGTTTTGGGGTCAGGAGGTGGTGGGGTGGGGAGTGGCCTATTAACAATATAATAGGAAGTGACATAGCCGGGTCACTTTTGGCACAAATCAAGAGACCAATAATGTAAGAATTTTTTTAGCCCTCAATTGGCCTGACCTTTTCTTGGGAGGGTACAAGTTGATTTGTATCTCCTTCAAATTTGTTCCATTGTAGTCCATCATATTCCGTGAAAGTCCTCGTTTTAGAAAAGAGACAATTTTTTTGTCGGTGCGTATTCTCGTGTTAAAAGTGCAAGAGTTATTCCCCTTTCACGTTTAGTTATGTCACTGTTTTCCTTACATTCTAGATACTAGAATATAGCCTCATTGGAAACAAAGTGTAATTACAGTTAATGAAAACATTTTAAAAGTTTCAGAATTATCGGAAAGCTTCCCGTGTAGAATGTAAAGTTTTGAATCTTCTTAGCAACATTTCATGGACCTGCATAGGACGGTCAGGTCACGTGCTTTCTGTGTTGTGTTATGATGTGTGTTTTGTAGTGTATATTTGTAATGTTATGTGATTGAAGGAGTGTATTTTGTAATGTTACGTGAGTAAACTACTATTTTATTTCATTTAATAATGCAATAGAAATCAGCAATTTAGGAATAGCCACTGGCTATAAAAGACGACTGTAAAAGCTGTACCATTCCGTGAAACTTGGTTAATATGTTTTTTTCGGGGGGGGGGGGGGGGGGGG
>CAXITT010000011.1:1738898-1765407 GCA_964033795.1 Lymnaea stagnalis
TTTTTTTGGGGGGGGGGGGGGTGAGGGGGTAAGGGTGGGTAGTTAAGTCATCATATGTTCGCTAGGAGTTCTGTTATTTTATTTTTGTGATAGAGGCTATATTCTAGTATCTAGAATGTAAGGAAAACAGTGACATAACTAAACGTGAAAGGGGAATAACTCTTGCACTTTTAACACGAGAATACGCACCGACAAAAAAAATTGTCTCTTTTCTAAAAACGTATGTCGATTTTTAAAAAAAAAAAACGTTTATTTATTCTAAAACGCCGGTGATTGTTTCATTATACCATTTGATCGCCGTGCAGACGAAGTCAGTAAGTTAAATAAACTTGAAACCATTTAACGTCTAGTGTTTATATGATTCTTACTATAATACTCATCAGCGATGTGTGGGGCTACGAAGAAAAGGAGTTTGAACCCTGGAATTTTACTCCGTGGCGCCACGAAGGCGACCGAACCCACTGGACAATGTATTCTATCCGCCGCATCGGAGTTTATAAACAAAATGTAATTTTTCTAAATTTCAGAAGGAAAGCTTCAATTTTGATTTGATGCCATGTGTTGCACTTTGGAATCTGTTGTTTTTGCTCGCTCATATCTTAACCAGTTTTGACGTGGATCGTACACATGCAGTCGGTTAGTAGCGATGACTGCATTCTCCTTCAGTCTTCAGCGTCTAGTTTTAAACAGCGCAACCGTGCGCATCCTCATCCACGTATTGTCATCTATGTGTTCTCATCTACGTATTCTCATCTACGCATCCGCATTTACGCATCCTCAGACACGTATTATCATCTACGTATTCTCATATACGTGTTCGCAATCTGCGTATTCTCATCTACATATTCTTATCTACGTATCCTCATCTAGGTATCTTCATCTAATCTCTGTCATTTACGTATCCTCATCTACGTATTCTCATCTACGTATTCTTATCTACGTATTCTCATCTACGTATCCGTATTTACTTATCCTCATCTACGTATCCTTTTGTATGTATGCTCATCTACGTATCCTCATCTGCGTATTTTCATCTATGTATTCTCATCCTCGTATTCGCTTCTGTGTATCCTCATCTACGTTTCCACATCTGTGTATACTCATCTATGTAACCTCATGTGCGCTGTTCTTATTTAAACCGGTAGCATCTGAGACACGGGTCTCGGTCTCACAGTCGATCGCTCGATCCCCGCGGACCGTCATGCTTACGTTATGCCCTGGGTCCATTATCGGCCGTGCCCCTTATCCTCGGTGTTAATGCGGGGTGCTTGTTCCCGAAATCAAACTAAATCAAGGGTGTCAGTCTCACATCGGACATTGGCTACTGTCACAGTCTCTAATCGAAAATTGGCTACTGTCTCAGTCTCATATCGGACATTGGATAGTGTCTCAGTCTCATATCGGACATTGGCTAGGGTCTCAGTCTATTATCGGATATTGGATAGTGTCTCAGTCTCATATCGGACATTGGATAGTGTCTCAGTCTCATATCGGATATTGGCTAGGGTCTCAGTCTCATATCGGACATTGGATAGTGTCTCAGTCTCATATCGGAAATTGGCTAGGGTCTCAGTCTCATATCGGACATTGGATAGTGTCTCAGCCTCATATCGGACATTGGCTAGGGTCTTAGTCTCATATCGGACATTGGATAGTGTCTCAGTCTTATATCGGACACTGGCTAGGGTCTCAGTCTCATATCGGACTTTAGCCAGGGTCTCAGTTTCGTATCGGACATTGTCTAACACCCTGTCAAAGCGAAAAGTCTTGAGAAACATGATCATTTGAAGCAAAGTCTGGGATATCTTATATCAAGTCACATGATTCAATGATATTTGTATCGAATAAATGTGTTTCCATATTATTTGGCACACATCCAATCCATGTTTTATCTATGTATTATTCATGTATTTTACCCCTCACTTGACACAATCCGAACAAAGTCTAATTAACTGAGTCATAATCAGAAAACTTTATAAGCAAACCCACATTATCCCCAAATCCACAATCCATCGTGCCTAAGCATCTGCGCACACTGAAATATCAACATAAACTATTACAAGCTCAAAATTAATTAATTGTTACAGAATGTATCAGCAGACTACGTAACAAAGTCAATGCACAGCCAAAATAACAAACTGTAGTTACTTAAATACTGCTTAGACATTCAAATGAAATTTAATGAACCCTGATATCCGACTACACTAAGACACTCGTCACATCCATATATACCAGCAACATATGACTACACTCAGACACTGGTCACTTCCTTGTATACCATCAACATCCAGCTATACCCAGACACTTGTTTCATCCATATATACCAGCCATATACACTCAGACACATTTCACATCCTTAAATGCCAGCAAAATCAAAATGACCTCAGATACGCTAAAGGTTATCTCAACACCAACGGAGGCCCTGGGCAATGTAAAAGCCTTAAAACCCACCCACTCACCCCCCTTCAAAGCCCCTACTGACTCTAATCACCCACATGAATAACAACATAAAATTTAAATTTAAAAAAAAGTCAATAAATATTTTTAAATGATATTAAATCATATTTTTTAAAAATTAAAAATTAATATATAAACTATCATCAATTGGTACACCATAAATAGGGTTACCAAGGGCAAAATGGACAAATGGAGATATTTCATTTTAAAAATGGAGGACATTTTTTTTGTTTTTTTGCATTGAAATCATTTCAAAATAAACCAAATTCTAATCTATAAACTTTATTTTCCTAAAGAAACCAATAACTTAAACATTTTGTTTTTGTAGAAAATGTGTTTTTAGAGGAATGGTGTATGATTGGCTTAACAATGTCAAGAAGATAGGACTAAGAGATATTTACACACACACACACAAACACACAAAGCATCTATCGTATGTGGGATTTGATCAGTAGAAATTCCCCCAAAATAAAGTAAATTTAATAGCTTATTTGTAATTTCAAACCACTTTAAACTTCCTTCAGAAAATTTACTAAACGAAGGACGGCATTCAAGGTGTGGTGGTGGGAAGGGAATAGGAGGGTAAGGATTGGACGACTCTTTTTGGAATATAAATTACCCCCCCCCCCAACTCCCACCCGCCAAAAAATAAATAAATAAAAACATCCGTAGATTTTTATTTAAATATAGGTGGGAAGGGAAAAGGAGGGTAAGGATTGGACGACTCTTTTTGGAATATAAATTACCCCCCCCCCCCAACTCCCACCCGCCAAAAAATAAATAAATAAAAACATCCGTAGATTTTTATTTAAATATATGATTTAAACAAGAGGAAAGAAATTCTAAAACAAAACACACACACAAAAAAAAAAAGTAAATTGATTTACAAAATAGAAAACTTGTTTTAAAGACTTTGTGAAATGAGTTTCCAACGCCTGTTATAAAGATGCCCCCCAGTCTGGTAGAAGCGCGGGGCCGCTAAAAGCCTTAAGGAACTGGGCATCTGCCCAATGTGCCCGTGCCTTAGCATGTCACTGGACACAACCACCAAAACCAAACTACTCCTCTCAACGCTAATACCATCATCATACAAACATCCAACAAACGCACCATTTCTTCCCAACACTCACCCTAAGAAGACACCAAGAAGACACTCCGATAAATACCCCCCCCCCTTTTTTTCCCAAAACACGCCCCGGCCCGGGCGCACACACACATTTCATTAGAAAGTTATTGATTGTGAGAGCCAAGAAAATACAGGAAGGGGGGAGGAGAAAAAAAACTAGCTAATTGAATTTGGGACGTTTGTCTGGGGCCGAGAAAAAGAACTGAAAGTGAAGACGACTAAATCGTTGGGTCTTCGATTACTGTTCAACCGGCATCTCTGATAATGAGCTGACCCCTGAACTTGTGTACGCGATGATCCACTTGACATTAGCTTCTTAAGCTCTGTTGGCGTGTCTGAGATTATGGTAAACTGTCTTAGAGCACGCTAAAAGCTTTTTAAGACCACGCTGAACTGTCTTAAAATCACGTTTTACTGTCTTAGATGATGCTTTGTTAAATGTAGCATGTTTAACTGTAAATAATATATACTCTTATATGTTTCAATGTGTTATAGATAGAGATTTAACGAAAATTAATAGTTTCCTAAAAAAAATAATTATTAACCTATGATGAACAAATGATTTGCATTTTCTTCAACGACAGAAATGAGAGCAAATATCTAAATAACATTTAATTTGTATCATTGAGGACATCTTTCACTTGCACTCTCCTCATATTGTCGCAATGACATTGCCCTCTCTGACCACATGCCGTTACACAATATAATTTCATTCAGCACATGTCTGAAATGTCACCTCGTCCATTATCTACACTTATCCTACAGGCCATCCAATTTAATATCACTGTGCTCTTTCCACACATGCCCCCCCCCACACACACACACAAAATGCACTGGAAATTTGTAAAAGTGATATCTTTTGGATTAGATTTCTCGTCTGTGGGGACAAGCGAATCTCTGGACTCAGAAATTCTAGACCGATACATTTCTAATTATCAAAGTATATTAACGTGATAACATACAGATGTTTTGGCTATACACCCCCTCCCTCCTTTTTTTTACATTCCCAACTCCCAAATTATAATAATGCGTTTTACGCAAATCTTGTGTAACAGAACTGACATTTATATTTATTTTAGAGGAAACATTTGCCTTTAATACAGTTTCTCTTTCCAACCATTCGTTTTCTATTTGTCTCCCACACAGCCATTGTACGCAATGGCGTTATTTCAGGTTTTTGCTTGGTGGGCTTGTTAGGTTGTTTGTCACTGGAGGTGCAAAAAAAAAAGACAATTCAAAAAAACCCCACCGTTGGGGGGGGGGGGGGGGGCGGCACGTCTTGAATGTTGCATATACAGTAACGTTAAAATTGTCAAACAAGCAAAGCTTCACCATTCTAGTCTAATTGTGTGGTTTTATTCTTTCTCTCAAAAATGGTCATTATTATATAGTATAGTCACACGTGCCACTCCTAATAGAGACCGACCGAATTTCGGTTTAGGCGCCGAAAGTTGCCATTTGATCACTAAGGGAGTACCTTCGGTTTCGGCCGAAACAGAAAAGTTAAAATTTCGGTTTTATTTTCTATTTCGGCCGAAAAGGATTGAGGCTTTCGGGCGTCTACCAGAAGTCAGACTGTCGCCCTGTCTGTCTGTCAGCCGGAAATCCGATATTCATTATTGCTCGACGTCTTGCTGTCATCGTATGATATATGATTAATCCTTGGCGAACACTGCTCACCGCTGCATGATGACCTACTTTTCCAATATTTACAAAAAGAATATTTCAGTTAGGGTGAGGCAAAGGTAAATAGATTTGTGGAGAAGAAAAAAAAAAACTACGGAAATGGTTATATTCATATTATTATTTTTGTTTTAAATTTTTCAAAAATAAAATTTGGGAACACTAAGTTAATTCAATTCATTCATTTTATGACATTCATTTTGATTTATCATTGTTATAAATTTTAATGTTTTCATAGGCAAAGGTGAATAATATGTGGAAAAAATCCTTGGGAATGGGAACATTTCCTTTTTTATTATTGCTTTAAATTTAAAAAAAAAAAAAAAAAAAACAATTATGGAACTTATTCAATTCATTCATATATATTTAAATTCATCAGGATCATGTTCATAAACATTATTATTTACGAAATAAAACACGTTTTCATGTATTATTGTTTCGTATAATAATTAGGAGGCCTGCTGCAGACCTGTTCACTCTCACGACTTTGGCGTACAATATACGATTTTGAGATGTCTTTTACAATTCTACGCCGAGACCTATCAGAACTACGATCCTAGAAGACCCGGATGAGAAATGGAAGTTGGTCGCTGAAGGAAATAATTACGTCACCAGCATGGAAAGACAACAAAGAGTTCTCACGAGGCTAAATATTACTACAGCGATTTCTAGCGAGCTATTTATGAAGGCACAGAGCATTAGTTTGCCGTTACTGAGAACCAGTGTGGTGATATTTTATAGTCTCAATACGCCTAGTAAGAAATCATGGATTTAACAGGATTTCTGATAAAATTTGGTTCTATTAGAGAGTGTCGGGATAATTATAATGGAATTTGTTTGTGGGTTTGTTTGTTGCTCTGTTTGTTCCACAAGCTTTTACATGGATTGATGGATCTTGACCAAACTTGGCACATATAACCATCACTATCGTCAGAATCAAATACTGGGGGGTTATGAACTTTTTTATAATATTCCGTTTGGGGCCGGGGACCCCGACTTCGTTTTGGGTTATATAAATGAAATTACCAACAAATATTTTTATGGATAGATGGATCTTGACCAAACTTAGTACACATACACTTTATTATCTATATTCAAATACCGAAGTGTACGTAAATCATAATATCCATTCCTCAGGGACCGGGGGCCCCATTTCATTTTTCCTAATATATGCTATATAAATATCAATAGGCTTTAATACTCCTACATGAATAGATGGATGTAGACCAAATTAAGTACATATACATTTGATTACTCATAATCAAATACCTAATGGTACTGAACTCATAATATCCATTCTTCTGGGGCCATTTTTCCTTATATAAAGTATATAAATATCAATAGGCTTAGACAACACTATAGGTTCTATGTGAATTGATGGATACAAACCTTGCGTGGTAACACTTCTTTGTCCGTATTGAAATATTGGTGGATTTAAAACTAAGAATATTCAATCTAGAATTTTCCAGAAAGCTCAATAACTTTTAAAAGCTATATCTTTGGCATTATTAAATAAATTTAAATGGGACACTTTTCAATTTTAACTCCATTAATTTATCTGAATGATTTTTATGGTGCCCCCATCTCTGACAAAATTGATTCGGTACAGTTATGGAAATGACCCCCGTTGTGCCCCCTCTTTCAACTTAAATGTACGATAGTTATAGTAGTGCACCAGTATCTCAATGGGGTCGAGATTTCAATCGGGATCGGTATCCCAATTTGTATCGATATCCCCATGGGGTCTGTATCCCAATGGAATCGGATCCCAATAGGATCGGGATATCACCGGATCGGAAAAACTGACGGGGTAGGGATACCAATTGGATCGGGAAGCAGCTCTGGGCAACGTCGGATGTCTTAGCTAGTATATATTAAACATCCTTATTTGTGGACGGTACGTGCCATTTTGGTGTACCCACCCCCATTTTGGACTGTTAGATTGAAAATATATTGAAATAGATAATAAATTTTCAAAAAATTTTACTATTTATTAACAACTAATATAAAAAAAAGGATTTATGTAAACAAAGCTGTGTTAGGGGAACCTCATTTTTCGCACTTCTTTTTTCGCATTACGATTAAGTCTAGAATGAAGCAAAACTGTATTCAGGTTTACGCAAACGTGCATCCCTGCGGTTTGAATTTATCAACCACACAAACTTTGACAGAGGGCTCAGCCGTTTCCCCAAAACATCATGTCCTTTTTTGCTCAAGTGACTTTGGCGGGCGTCCTCAATGCCCGATTCCCTACCACATCTTCGTCTATCGAAGTGGCAAATTACGGGTACATTTTTATTTGCAATAATGCACTGTATATAAATATTTTATAAACGCCAGTCATCTACTTTTAGAGGTGACGTTTATTAAAAATGTGATGCCAATAGTGATTGTAAACATTATAATGTATGTTTTTTATTTACGATTACAATACGGGTTTGTACAATTTTGAGGTCGTAAAGTACGATTCTGAGACAATATTGTACTACATTGGGAGTTCCGCTGTAACAAGGATCTGCCACTACTGTACTATCATAGAAACGTAGTTCAACATTTACTCGACTTTTGTTTAATCTGGGTCAAATATCGGATAAACGAAAATATTAAAAGTTGACCAATGAGAGAGTGTGTGACAAGGAAAATCTATTGGTTTAGCGGAACAAAGAGTTTCTTCGAGGCTTATGTCTGGACATTTTATTGGGCCATGCCCATAAAAAATTCATTGGCTAAGCTGTCGATCAATACCAAATTTGTCTCGGTAGCATTGTTATTATATTATTAAAAGCAAAGGACACCCAACGGTCTATTTTGCATGAATGTTGCTCCTCCCCACAGTCAACATTTTCTCTTACCATACTACTTTAAAATACATTTTAACAACTTTAAATTCGTTTTTAATCAAATAGTAAAGGCCAAAGTATTCATTAGATGTTTATCTATTTCAACTCATGATAATAACATTTTTGATTTAAAAAAAAAAAATTCCCATCATTTTTCAATGTAAGCAGAAAGTATGCGCAAACGAGTTTCGAAATATCTAAATATTTTGGTTTCGGCAGAAAATCTCGTGAAGCTTTTGGTTTCGGCCGAAAGTCTTGTTAAGCTTTAGGTTTCGGTTTCAGCCGAAAGTAATTTTTTTATCTGGTTACGGTTTCGGCCAATACCGAATATAACTTTCGGTCGGTCTCTAACTCCCATATAATCAATATCTGTCCTATTGAAACATAACTCACTACCATCTAACAATTCATAATCTTGCATCCATCATTAAACATGAAATCATCGCCATCCAACATCCATTATCTTACATCTGTCACCTAACATGACGTCGTCGCCATCTAACACGCATTCTATTACCTCCATCATCTAACGTGACTTAACACCATCCAACATCCAATCATCGTACATTTGTCGTCTAGCATGACGTCGTCTCATCCACGATCCATCTTCCCACCCAACATCCATCATCGCACATCCATCAAATAACAGGAGTTCACAGCCATCCAACATCCATCGTCTGACATCCCTCATCTCACTATTCCACGATTCACTAAGTTTCCAAGAAGACTCCTAGTTTCCCAAAAGACGTCTTTCTGGCGCACACCCCCCCCCCCCCCCCCCCCCCCCCCCCCCACATCCATCGTCTGACATCCCTCATCTCACTATTCCACGATTCACTAAGTTTCCAAGAAGACTCCTAGTTTCCCAAAAGACGTCTTTCTGGCGCACACCCCCCCTCCCCCCCCCACTTCCTCTGAATATTCAGTCAGAAACAAAACACAAGCCCCTGGGCTTCCAAGCTACGGTACATTACTTCCTCACAGTTTGCCCTAAAATGGATCTTGTTGCCGAGACTGAATTGGGCAATGTTAAATCAGAACAAACAGTAATCACTGGCCCCTATGTGGATTGTGAAGTTTGGGAGGACTGGTGGAGAGTGGGGGGGGGGTGGTGCTAGAGTGGGGGGGGGTAGAGTAGGGGCCGTATCGGATAGAAGACGTTTGAAGATATGAGTATTTCTTGCTGTTTTCTTCTCCCTAGAAACACCCGATGGCTTATGAATAATAAATATAGTCTTAGTTACGCCGAGGATGTTAGTAAATCTTGATAATAGGATTAGATATAATACATTCGATGCTCCCCCCCCCCAAGCCAGCTTTGAATAATGATATTAACGTTTTGAGTAGTTTCAAGTAAGGGGCGGGGGGGGGGGTTGTGTAGCCCAAAGAGATTTAAGTCTCTTGAGTGGACTCATGTTTTACTAGCTAATATCGGATCGGAATTGGATGTTGATTGAGACAAGGACGGAATAACTAGTTTACTAGTGGGACCGGTGGGACCGGCGGGACTGGCAGGGCGGCTTTTGTTAATTATTCCATTATTTTAGTTTAGGTGGGGAATGGATTTGTATGGTATTGACGTACAATCAAGTGTCGGGATTTCGTGCTAGCTGGATATAAATACGACAGTTTTGCTGAATGCTAAGTAAGAACATATTCAATTTATCTCTGAACAATTAACGTCATGATAATACAAGAGCCACGATCTTAACCCCATGAAGAAAGCGAAAATCGAATAGATTGCTGAACGTAACGTGTTTCAAACAATCCGTTTGTGTTAATTTGAACGAAGTAATTCTTGAGTTCATCCTTATACGCACGTTAAAAAGCTGTCGTTATGATTAAAACTTAAAACTAGAATTCACTTTGATCGAATATCTCCACGGTGAAAGACGAATCCGGTCTAGCCAGCCAGTGGAGGGCAAGATCGTTAGGGTAAGTGTCCCCGTCTCGCGACACTCAAGGGTCTGCTTGACCACAGGATTGGAGGGGTAGGTGGGCAATTATACATCCTATTATATGTTTGAGAACCGTATCAGGGAATTCAAACTAGTAGCCACATTGGTAGTCATTGGAGAAATAAGCGTGGATCTTGAAGAAAAAGAAACCTTAGATATTTTTAGACATAACTTGAAGGTTTTTAAATTCATTATTAAATGAATATACACAAACAAATATATATATATATATATATATATGCATATAAACACACTTCTCACTTTTTATATGCTGATAATAAACATTTCATGCCAACCATTTCCATTGCTTTAGCATTGAGCACATAGTTTTAAAACTTATTTCATTCTTTATTAACAAGAAGAAGAAGGAGGAGATGTTTTCAGAATTTAAAACGACACTGTGGATCTCATAGCGGTAATGGACATCTGTCCCGCAATTTCATACTTTGAGCTTGGCTGGTCGTCATGAGGCTTGGAGAAACCCAGCCATAAAAGGCAATTTGGTTGCTGGGCATCCACGTCGTCAGATGCATGCCAAGACATGAATCTATTTCATTACCGCAGACAGAGAGAGAGAGAGAGAGAGAGAGAGAGAGAGAGAGGGAGGGAGAGAGACAGAGAGAGGTGTAAAGAAGGGAGGGAATCTGTTATTTATCGGCCAGCGCATTTATAGAGTTTCTACATAATTCAGTGGATAAAATGAAATCCCCTAAGACGGAGCTCGGAAACCGGTGTGCAACGGCACACATGAGATGTGCCGCGAGACGATGCCAGGTGTGCCGCGTGAAATGCCTCCAAAGAAGTGTAAAAAAGCACGGATCTGTCAGAAAGCCGCGTGGCTACTAAAGAGACGTAGGCTAACCAATTAACAAGATGTCAAACTGGGTTAACAGAAATGTGTTCAATACAGAAGTTTTATGTAGAGAAGTAAAGTGGCATCTTTCTTAAACCTTTTTACCATCAAAGAAAGCTAAACACATTTTGGTATTTAGTGTATTTTTGCTTGTGGTGTGCCGCGGAAATCTTGGAATGGTCTAGGGTGTGCCGAGTGAGGGTAAAGAATGCTCAGCTCTATAAGATATGACCTTGTAGCTGACATGCAGAGGTCTGAGGATTCGCAAGTGATGAGAAACGTTCATTTGAGTTAGTCTAATAATGTTTCTGAAATAAGTTTGATTAGCAACTCTGCGGTGTTTACAACTTTAACCGAAACGTAGTTTCCCCCGCTTGGATTAGGTGGGTTGTTAAAATATAGTTACAGAACCACTGAAATGACCAGGTAGTGACGTAAACCAACAAAATTGGATGGGATTTGGGGTAAGGGACGGGTGACCTAAGAATTGGAAATGTCGAAGGGCTGTAACTCGTAGTTCCCGAATGGCCTGCCCTTTCCACGTCACCAGGTCTGGATGATTGTCTTTTACCTCAGATACCATCGCGAGCACTGGGTTCTCTCCCCTCTTTACAGTGTGCTTCTCTCCCATCCTATAATCGAGTTTGCTCCCACCTCTATAGCAGTGATTGTCTTTCACCTTAGATACCATCGCGAGCACTGGGTTCTCTTCCCTCCACATAGCTTTACTTTCTCTCGTTATATAATCGAATTTGCTCCCATCTCTATATCCCTGATCTTCTGTTTCTTGGTTCGTTTTTTAAAAAAAAATGTAAATACAGTCGAACCCGCTTATCTCGACCTCGGTTAACTCACCAACCCTGTTATGTCGACTTTTTTGAAGTGGAACCGCCAAATTCTCTCTTTGTCAGCATTTTCTCCTCGGTTATATCGATTCTTTAATGTTGCCGAACCCTGATATCTTGAGCACAAAAGGCGGCCAAATTTGCCACTTAACCTCGGTTATGTCGATCCCCATGACCAATCGCCGGCTTTTGAACTCCGCAAGAAGAAATATCAAACAACAAATAAACAAGTTTTTCATAATTAAAAATAATTATTTATTTCTCAAAATACAGGACTTGTGTTTTAGAATGTACCAAGAAGTAATTTAAATAAACATGTTTTAATTCGAGGTTTAAAAACCTGGTCGAGTCCTTATTATAAATGATCATGATTTGCCGAGTGCAAAACGTTGTCATGGGCAGCCATTCACGGTCACTTGCATAATGGCTGTATTTTTTTTTATACCGAAGTACCTGCATTTAATAACGCACATCATCCACATAAGGAAACCGCCTCCTTGAGCAGATACAATTCGATGTTTGTAGTATCTATTCTAACCATTGCTAGTTGATGTTCTCAGTATCCAGTCTAACCATTGCTAGCTGATATTCTCAGTATCCAGTCTAACCATTGCTAGCTGATGTTCTCAGTATCCAGTCTAACCATTGCTAGCTGATGTTCTCAGTATCCAGTCTAACCATTGCTAGCTGATGTTCTCAGTATCCAGTCTAACCATTGCTAGTTGATGTTCTCAGTATCCAGTCTAACCATTGCTAGCTGATGTTCTCAGTATCCAGTCTAACTATTGCTAGTTGATGTTCTCAGTATCCAGTCTAACCTTTGCTAGTTGATGTTCTCAGTATCCAGTCTAACCATTGCTAGCTGATGTTTTCAGTATCCAGTCTAACCATTGCTAGCTGATGTTCTCAGTATCCAGTCTAACCATTGCTAGTTGATGTTCTCAGTATCCAGTCTAACCATTGCTAGTTTTTGTTCTCAGTATCCAGTCTAACCATTGCTAGTTGATGTTCTCATTATCCAGTCTAACCATTGCTAGTTGATGTTCTCAGTATCCAGTCTAACCATTGCTAGTTGATGTTCTCAGTATCCAGTCTAACCATTGCTAGCTGATGTTCTCAGTATCCAGTCTAACCATTGCTAGCTGATGTTCTCAGTATCCAGTCTAACCATTGCTAGTTGATGTTCTCAGTATCCAGTCTAACCATTGCTAGCTGATGTTCTCAGTATCCAGTCTAACCATTGCTAGCTGATGTTCTCAGTATCCAGTCTAACCATTGCTAGCTGATGTTCTCAGTATCCAGTCTAACCATTGCTAGCTGATGTTCTCAGTATCCAGTCTAACCATTGCTAGCTGATGTTCTCGCGCGCACTCTTAAAATTTTACCGGTGATCTTTACCCCTCCAATTTTTTCTTGAAACAACCCTGCTCCACCCTTACACTCATATATATAAATATGTATAACTCTCCATCCCACAATTGAGTTCCTCGTCAAGTTGCTTCTCAAATCTCTATGAATGGATAAATGGTTACATACTGAGATAAATGTTTACCTACTGAAGTGGAAGGTTACGGACTATTTAGATTGGTTCTTACGTGACCAGGTTTGGGATTTTTGATGGGGCGCCAGGTTTAGATTATGCGGTGTCACAACGTTTCCCACTGACTCACCAGTGAGCTGCACCAAGCGTTTGAATAATTCTACTTCTACAACTTGAGTACGTAGATAGCATTTAACAACGACTTACAGATGCGATTATTATCCACGACCTAGGGATTTAAGAAAACGACATAAAAATGAATCACTCATTCAAAATTTATGTTAAATAAGTCAAATCTCAAATAAAATATTTAGTGTCAATTTGTGCCTTTGGGCAAAAAAAAATAGCCCTGGCGGTACCCTGATGTGCCCTATCCCACAACTATCCCACAACTATCCCACAACTATCCCACTGCACATAACATGTCATACCAATTATTGTCGAAAAATTGTAAATGTCAAAAGTACAGCGTGCCAAGCAGACGTCTGGCGCTAAGCTGTCCAATGATCGACTGACACGTCACGTCTCGTTGGGTCACGATGACCACAACAATTTACGACATTGCAATATCCCGGACATTTATTTAGTCGGTCCACAATGGATCTAAGCTTTTCTTCTTCTTTTTTTCCCCTTCAAAATGTCCCCCCCCAACCCCACCCCAACAAAGAATTAATGCAGGACCAAAGATCGATTTCCTAGACCAATTCTTTAGCTTGATTAGTTCAGGGAACTTCTTTTCAGGGATCTCTTTACTCGGTGAGTCTGATAGTAGGACGCTTGGACGCCGAACTTCAACACAACTGGACATGTTTAAAAGATAAAAGGCAATGGACTGAGCTGTTGATGCACTGAGCTCAATGCTAAACTCCTGCTCCGAATGGAATGCTCATCACTGAAATATGTATATATATATTTTTTTAAAAGAAGTTTTTGAAGTTGAAATAAAGATTTTCGACAATCAGAGGCGTACCAAGGTAATATGGCGCCCACGGGAACAACTAATGTACGCCCCTATTATGCTTGATATTTTTTTTTTTTAAATATACTTAATATTCACCGTATTATACAAAGACTCCTTTGTTACTTTCCTTTTTACTTCCCATATTACTTCCCTCGTTACTAAGACCTATTTCCTTCCTTTTTTATTTCCCTCGTTACTTTCCTTGCTACGCTCCTTGTTACGTTCGTTTTTACTTCCCTTTGTTATTTCCCTTGTTACTACTCTTTTTACTTCCTTTATTACTTCCCTTGTTACTCTCGTTACTTTCCTTGTTACTTCACGTGCTACTCTCCTGGTTACTTCCCTTGCTACTTTAACTTTCATCTTTCTTGTCATCGTTTTTATTTGATCCTTCAAATTTTGAGAGGCTCTTTTAAAATCACTCTAGCACTTGATGCGTTTAAAAATCCATAAAATATTCTCTTATTTAGATATTTATATTCTGAGACCCAAGATGACTACTACTTTTAAATCCTTTCTATTAACTTCGCATTTTGCTCGTGTCTTTGCGTGTTTGTGGCAAAATGTGGAGGGCAAAATGACCGACCCCCCCCCCACCCACCCCGTCATCCTGTCGAGCTGAAACTTGGCACGCAGACTCGTTACAGATGACAACACATTCTATCACAGTTTCAGCCCTACTCCAAACCATCCCCCCCCCATAAAAAAAAATTAGTATTATTTTTTCCTGCTTTTCAAGGGTAGGCTGAAAGAAATATGATGTAATGATAACTTAAGAACTGTAGCCATCACTAAGTCACACAAAAAATGCATGTCAAGTATTTATACGAAAAAAATAATTTTTCATGTGATTTTCAGTGTTTTGTTAGATATAACAACTATTGCTATTCCTTTCTTAACTCTATTCATATATTTCTCTCTATTGTTCACCATCCACTAAGTGCATTTCACACCGTCAATAAAAAAAATAAATCCACTTCTGTTTTAAAAAAAAATAAATAACATAAAAACACACGCAAAAATCATTCTAAATGTTTGAAATAGATTACGTATGTGAAACAGCCTATGTGTTGGGTTTTGTTCTACTTTCTCTTTGATTAGGTTTGATTTAAATTTCGTCTAGTCAGGTTGACAACCTCGCATTAAGACCAGCTTGACGGAACGTTGCCAAGAACGTGCATGGGCCATTTCATTTCAATTTTAGAGATAATGACAGGTTGACGTTGCCCCTAAGAGTCAGGCTGGGATAACCTTTACGGGGACAGGGGACGTAATCCAACTAAACACGGCCAGGAGTGGAGAGGGCGGGAAGGCTCCGTGATAAAAACAGAACAAGATAAAACAGAACATGATAAAAACAGAACATGATAAAAACAGAACATGATGAAACAGAACATGTTAAAACAGAACATGATGAAACAGAACATGATAAAACAGAACATGTTAAAACAGAACATGATGAAACAGAACATGATAAAACAGAACATGATGAAACAGAACATGTTAAAACAGAACATGTTAAAACAGAACATGATAAAACAGAACATGTTAAAACAGAACATGATAAAACAGAGCATGATAAAACAGAGCATGTTAAAACAGAACATGATAAAACAGAACATGTTAAAACAGAACATGATAAAATAGAACATGATAAAACAGAACATGTTAAAACAGAACATGATGGAACAGAAAAATGATGGAACAGAACCTTGACAAAACAGGACAATGAAAGAACAAAACTGTGAACAAAACAGAATTATGATAAAGAGGACCATGACAAATCAAGGCGGGTGAAAAATAAAGAATTGGGCTCAACTTACTTATTGGTAGTCCCAACATTTCTCTACGTTTCAATTTTTCTATTTTATTCTTATTTTCCCGCTGGGATTTTGAAAATTTACAATTAACCTTAATCCTTTGGCTTCCTGAAATCTGTGTCACAGCATGACTGTGATTGCATGAAGAGGGTAAGGGGGAAAAAGTGGGGGGGGGGGTGGCGAGAATAGCATGGTCAGAGAATGGATGTAGCAAAAAAAGGCATTGTTTGGGAGCCTGGAATATTCCGGACGTAAATTGCTGTGAGTTTGGAAAGGGATTCCCGCTGGGATTTTGAAAATTTACAATTAACCTTAATCCTTTGGCTTCCTGAAATCTGTGTCACAGCATGACTGTGATTGCATGAAGAGGGTAAGGGGGAAAAAGTGGGGGGGGGTGGCGAGAATAGCATGGTCAGAGAATGGATGTAGCAAAAAAAGGCATTGTTTGGGAGCCTGGAATATTCCGGACGTAAATTGCTGTGAGTTTGGAAAGGGCGGTTGTGTCGAGGTCAAAGTTCATAGATTCTCTCATCTTGAGATTGAGTACATTGTTTCTCTGACAATATTACGTTTCAGGCCATCCCAGACGAGTCGTATGCCGGCGATTACTATAGCCAATGTCCATACAGGTCGACCAGAAGTAAGAAACAAAGAGGTATGGTGGTATGACACCATCGTAATCCCTAAGTAATAGTTGTGCAGGGCTGTCAAGTGGCAATAGTTGTGCAGGGCTGTCAAGTGGTAATAGTTGTGCAGGGCTGTCAAGTGGCAATAGTTGGGCAGGACTGTCAAGTGGCAATAGTTGTGCAGGACTTTTAAAGGGCAATTGTTGTGCAGGAGTGTCAAGTGGCAATAGTTGTGCAGGACTGTCAAGTTGCACTTGTTGTGCAGGACTGTCAAGTGGCAATAGTTGTGCAGGACTGTCAAGTGGCAATAGTTGTGCAGGACTGACAAGTAGCAATTGTTGTGCAGGACTGTCAAGTGGCAATAGTTGTGCAGGACTGTCAAGTGGCAATAGTTGTACAGGACTGTTGAGTGGCAATAGCTGTGCAGGGCTGTCAAGTGGCAATAGTTGTGCAGGACTGTCAAGTGGCAATAGTTGTGCAGGACTGTCAAGTGGCAATAGTTGTGCAGGGCTGTCAAGTAGCAATAGTTGTGCAGGGCTGTCAAGTGGAAATAGTTATGCAGGGTTGTCAAGTGGCAATAGTTGTGCAGGGCTGTCAAGTAGCAATAGTAATGCAGGACTATCATAACCAAGAAGAACTACTGAGTCGTTTGTTTTTGTTACGCTGAAGGGCCAACCAGCAGTGATTACAATAAATATATCATTAAATCTTCAGTGTTTTTAAAAAAGATATTTCATTAATAAATCTATAAGCTATATAAAAAAGTATACACCCTTGTTCTTTATTGTCACATAGTTCTGTTTTATCAAAGCAACATTTGCTGTAGAAGAGTGGGGAAAAAAATAAATAGTGGGGGAAATTAAAGAGCGGGGAAATTAACGAGTGGGGTAAAATAGCTGGTAGAAAAGTGGCTCCTAATAGCTGGTAGAAGAGTGTGGCGACCTAGCTGGGAGTGGGACAACATAGCTGTAGAAGTGTGTGGCAACATTGAAGATAGCTCATAATCGTACAGAACAATCATAGCGTGAAATATCCCCTCTCTCTCTCTTTCTCTCACCCCCCCCCCCACAAAAAAAAAGAACAACGCACAGAAACCATTATGACGTTTCTATGAAGAGAAGTAAGGAAGAGAATCTTTCAAGAGTCAAGGACTGGACCACTCACCCTTGTCCCCAGAGTCTCATCTGATCGATGAGGCGACAAGCGAAACACGGCGTCCGCTGTTAAGTGGAATTAAACCCAATCACACGTTGGGGGGGGGGGGTTCTCAGCTGGTCTGCAGCATTTCCGGGCTATGTTTAAAATTATTTTCCTTTTTCCTTTCATTTCTCTAATCCGAATTTACTTTAGGAGTAGATGGCTCTATGGAGTTCATCAGTCTGTGTTTGTGTCTTTACTTTCTTTCCGTCTGTCCCGCAGTCTGTTTGACGTGCTGTCTTTCCGTCTGTCCATCAATCTGTTTGACGTGCTGTCTGTCCGTCTGTTCATCAATATGTTTGAAGTGCTGTCTGTCCCGCTGTCAGTTTGAAGTGCTGTCTTTCCGTCTGTCCCACTGTCTGTTTTAAGTGCTGTCTTTCCGTCTATCCCGCTGTCTGTTTGAAGTCCTGTCTTTCCGTCTGTCCCGCTGTGTCTTTGAAGTGCTGTCTTTCCGTCTATCCCACTGTCTGTTTGACGTGCTGTCTTTCCGTCTATTCCGCTGTCTCTTTGAAGTGCTGTCTTTCCGTCTGTCCATCAATCTGTATGACGTGCTGTCTTTCCGACCGTCTAATACACTCTAGAACCAGTGTAAATAAAGTAGTTAAAACATTTGAAAGGCTGACCCGTGCGTCCACCCAAGTGGCAATCTTTCTAACATCTAAATCAAGCCGCGTAACCATCTAATTCAATTGGTCCGTGTCTCTCCCGCTAAGTTCGGCCAAACTCTAAATCCAAATGAAGAGTTTTTTTCCGCAGTAACATTACACCGGGACGCTTCCTTTTCTTGATGAGACAAAAGAAAACTCACTGTTACCTATGCTTATACAATACTATCAGAGGCGCGCCCCCCCCCCCTTCGGTGGTATTTACTTTAATTTTTATTTAATACTAGTTTTTTTTTATGATTTATATAAATAGTGTGTCCAGTTTTACTTTTGATTCGCCACATCTGTGGCTATTTTGGAAAAAGGTTGCCCACTACGGTCTAGGAATGATTATTCAATAATGATACATTTCACAATGATCTGACGTCAAAGTAAATTTACGCTCAACACAATGTTCTCATGTAATAAGCAAAGCTACCATACGCACCGCGCACAGGAAAGACGTTCATTATTGTGCAGCAATAAAAACTTACATAAAAAATTCATGGCCAGCCTTATAGCCGCAGAGCAAAATCATGATTTAAAAAAAAAAAAATTGTAAAGCTCATATAAGGGAAAACCGAAATGTGGATCTCCGCATCCAGGCATTCCCCATGACCCGAACTGAGTTTATTCCACCTCATCAAACCTCAAAACTCATCTATTTTAAAACAATAAAAATCTTAAATCCTTCATAATTACCGAAACATGAATTAGCGCACAAATCTTACTTTGACACGCACAAATCTTACTTCGACACGCACAAATCTTACTTTGACACGCACAAATCTTACTTTGACATGCACAAATCTTACTTCGACACGCACAAATCTTACTTTGACGCTCAAAAATCTTAGTTTGACACGCACAAATCTTACTTTGACACTCACAAATCTTACTTTGACACGCACAAATCTTACTTTGACACTCAAAAATCTTAGTTTGACACGCACAAATCTTACTTTGACACTCACAAATCTTACTTTGACACGCACAAATCTTACTTTGACAAACTATGATAATTTTTTTTCAATTCAAGGATCTATTACAACCATGAAATCCGGTGCATTTTCTCCTCTTTAAACATTGTGTTACTTCAGTTGCTTATAAACTTGCAGAGGCGTAGCGATGAGGGGGCGGAAGGGGGGACAGATGTCCCCGGGTGCAAGCTAGTTAGGGGCGCCAAAATGTGATGTGATCTTATATTATTGGTAAAAATAATGGGTTTTACAGTTGAAAAAATAAAAGGGGGCGCTTTAAAATTGATCTTGTCCCCGGGCGCGAATCTTGTCCCCGGGCGCCAAACACCCTCGCTACGCCACTTCAGACTTGTATTTAAACAAATACACGTCATAAGCTTTCTGAATGTTACAAATGTACTTAAACTTTACCGAGTCATTCCAGACCACTTCTTCTCAAGGTTATGCATTGAAACATGTTTAACGCTTGCTTATACTCTCGTTGTTCAGATGTAGGGGTACTAGCGAATAAAGTCAACTTCGAAGATATCAAATTCGTCATGGAGAGAAGGCCGTTAAAAATCAGGTGTATTGGAGTGTCTGAGAAGGATGCAACTGTCGAGATCATGCGATCTGGGCCATTACCCTCCGACTTCAAGGTCTTTGAAATGTTCATCTCATCACTGTCTAAATATTTGAAATGTTCATCTCATCACTGTGTCTAAATATTTGAAATGTTCATCTCATCACTGTGTCTAAATATTTGAAATGTTCATCTCATCACTAGGTCTAAATATTTGAAATGTTCATCCCATCACTGTGTCTAAATATTTGAAATGTTCATCTCATCACTGTGTCTAAATATTTGAAATGTTCATTTCATCACTGTCTAAATATTTGAAATGTTCATCTCATCATTGTCTAAATATTTAAAATGTTCATCTCATCACTGTCTAAATATTTGAAATGTTCATCTCCTCACTGTGTCTAAATATTTGAAATGTTCATCTCATCACTGTGTCTAAATATTTGAAATGTTCATCTCCTCACTGTCTAAATATTTGAAATGTTCATCTCATCACTGTCTAAATATTTGAAATGTTCATCTCATTGCTGTCTAAATATTTGAAATGTTCCTCTCATCACTGTCTAATTATTTGAAATGTTCATCTCCTCACTGTGTCTAAATATTTGAAATGTTCATCTCCTCACTGTGTCTAAATATTTGAAATGTTCATCTCATCACTGTCTAAATATTTGAAATGTTCATCTCATTGCTGTCTAAATATTTGAAATGTTCCTCTCATCACTGTCTAATTATTTGAAATGTTCATCTCATCACTGTGTCTAAATATTTGAAATGTTCATCTCATCACTATGTCTAAATATTTGAAATGTTTATCTCATCACTGTGTCTAAATATTTGAAATGTTCATCTCATCACTTTGTCTAAATATTTGAAATGTTCATCTCATCACTATGTCTAAATATTTGAAATGTTCATCTCATCACTATGTCTAAATATTTGAAATGTTCATTTCATCACTGTCTAAATATTTGAAATGTTCATCTCATCATTGTCTAAATATTTGAAATGTTCATCTCATCGCTGTCTAAATATTTGAAATGTTCATCTCATCGCTGTCTAAATATTTGAAATGTTCATCTCATCGCTGTCTAAATATTTGAAATTTTCATCTCATACCTGTCTAAATATTTGAAATGTTCATCTCATCACTGTCTAAATATTTGAAGTGGTTTCCTCGTCACAGTCCATACGTTTTTGTGAGCTGATTATTTTCTTTACAAGCTGTTGTTGAACATTTTTCATCCCCCCAATCTAAATTTCCAGATGAGCAAATAACACTGCTGTTACAACAAACACTTGTGTTCTTCAGATCGAGTCAGCACAAGAAAAAATCTCAGATGGCAAATTTCGAATAACCGTAACAGCAACCAAAGAGTCAGCTGACCTCGCTGACGGCGATACTTATTTATGTGACCTGAAGGTGAACTCGACCAGGTTAGATGCGACTCATCTCTATCTCGAAATTATTCAAAGTAAGCCATTCATGTTGTTGTTGTTGATGTTTTTTTAATTCTCGCCGATGTTATCTACTACGGACATCATTGAGTCTAAGTCAACTGTGAGACAATTTCATCATCTCTTTTTTTTTTAAATTGTAATCAACTGACTTACAATCTCTTGAGACCAGTGGTCACCAAATGGCGGTCCGTGGACCTTCACCGGTCCGCATGCTTAACCCTGCCGGTCCCCATAACATACATACTTATTGTCAAATAGAAATAAAAGTATAAAAATAAATCATGCACCGGTCCCTTGTAAAATTTCGAAACTAGTTCACCGGTCCGCCAAACTTAAAAGTTTGGGAACCACTGCTTTAGACTGTAGAAAATTAGTGACGAGATGGCGAGAAGTTACGTGTGAGCACAGTGACGCCGTCAAGCGTCATCATTCGACTGGACTTACAGATGCAAATTGAATAAACGTGTAGGTAACCTTTCAGGGATCAGTAGATGTCCGTCTTGAGCTGCAACCAACCACGTGACTCTCGCCTGGCCCCAGGCCTTGTTTGATGAGACGGTCCTGGCATATTTATCATTTAACGTAGAAAGCATGCCTGCTGAAAATCTGCCCGGCAAACCTCAGTGAGGCGCTGCAGTCATGGTACGGTTCTTCCTACTAGGAGACTTTTAGATCTTAACATCGCATTGATATCTAGAGGCTACTGTTTCCTACATCTGAAAAAATATAATGTCTCTTATATCTAAACGACAGTGTCTCTTATAGCTGGCATCTAATGCCTCTTTTAGCTGAAAGGTAGGCCTCCTTCTTCTTAAATCTAAAGGCTGCCGTTCCATATATCTGAAAGAAATATTTTATCTTATACCTAAAAGACAAATTGTCTCTTACATATGCTTCTTAAATTTGGATGCTACTGTCACTTATATCTGAAAGACACAGTGGCTCTTATATCTGCCATCCAATGCCTCTTATGCATGGAAACTACTGTCTCTCATATCTGAAAGCTACTATCTCTTATTTCTAAAAGCTACTGTCTCTTATATCTGAAAGCTACTATCTCTTATATCTGAAAGCTACTATCTCTAATATCTGAAAGATACTTTCTCTTATATCTGAAAGCTACTACCTCTTATATCTGGAATCTACCATGGCTTAATGATGTGACATTGTTGTAAAAAGAAAAAAGAGACCATGGAACTAAGGTCGGGTAATTGCAAGAAATCACTAAGTGAAGACAGGCAGGAAAAGATGAATTAAGCCGAGAGACGCTAAAGAAGCTATTTAGCCGTCTGACCTCTTTTCACCTTTTTTTTTTCTTTCCATTTATTACTAGCTGGATGGAGTTCTATTTCAAACACATTGTTGATGATTGTTCAGATTGTTAATTATTGTGGACATGGTTGATTATTGTTCACTTTGTTGATTATTCATCATATTGTTGATTATTGTTGACGTTGTTGATTATTGTTCACATTGTTGATATTATTGTTGACGTTGTTGATTATTGCTGACACTTTTGATTTTATTGCTGACATTTTTATATCATTGTTGACATTGTTGATTATTATTGACATTGTTGATAGTATTGCTGACATTTTTTTTATATTATTTTTTGACATTTTTTATTATTGTTGACATTGTTGATATTTTTGTTCAGAAGTTTGAAGATGTTTACATTGTTGTTTATTGTTCACATTAAATTTGGTTCAAAGAAACAAGACTTCCATGACATATAACTAACCACTGAGTAACAAAAATATCAAACTGGGTTTTAATTACACGTCTAATCGTTGGTTGGCGAGACGTATTCAAAATGACAGAATCGAAGATTGTGTCACTGTTAGCTAGTCTACAAAGATTGTGTCACTGTTAGCTAGTCTACAAAGATTGTGTCACTGTTAGCTAGTCTACAAAGATTGTGTCACTGTTAGCTAGTCTACAAAGATTGTGTCATTCTGAGCTACTCTACAAAGATTAGTCAATGCGAAATACTCTACAAAAAGGGTGTCATTCTGAGCTACTCTACAAAGATTTGTGTCAATGTGAAATACTCTACAAAAAGGGTGTCATTCTGAGCTACTCTACAAAGATTTGTGTCAATGTGAAATACTCTACAAAAGGGTGTCATTCTGAGCTACTCTACAAAGATTTGTGTCAATGTGAAATACTCTACAAAAAGGGTGTCATTCTGAGCTACTCTACAAAGATTTGTGTCAATGTGAAATACTCTACAAAAAGGGTGTCATTCTGAGCTACTCTACAAAGATTTGTGTAAATGCGAAATATTCTACAAAAGTGGTGTCATTCTGAGCTACTCCACAAAGATTTGTAGGTTTCATGCTTAAAAATAAAAAAAATTTCAAACTAAAATACAAAATACGAATCAATACCAATCCCAGAAACGTTGCTAAAGGAGCCGCTAAGAGCAATAATTTATGAACTCTGGTGGGGGGACTGAGTGTGTGAAGCTATGAGTCTTAAATCAAAAGAAATAGAATCAATCTCCTTAATGAAACTGAAAACGTCAAAAGTAGAGTTTACGTCATCCTCCTCATCGCATGTCGTCCCGTCTGGGGCAAGGCCACAAACAAAGGCTCTACGGGCATCCCGGTCTTGGGCAAGTCTCTCCAGCTGTCCCCAGTTGTGCCCACTCTTTTTGGTGTCATTGTAAGCAATTAATTTTTCGAATGAGTCCTTCACATACTGCAGAGAAAATCAGATTTATTAACGTTGTTGCTCTCTTTCTTATTTCAGTGTATACCAGGGGAGCTAATGTCACCGAGGGTCACGAGACATCGCTGAGCTGTGAGCCGCAGGCGCCAATGCAGCCACTGATCACGTGGTTCAAAGATGGCGTCAGCCTGGATGTCGCGCCAAACGTACAGGGCCGAGTCCAGTACACAAGAGATAACATGACAGTCACTTTGGCAGACGCTAGTGAGTTAACATGACATTCACATTTACGGACGCTAGTGAGTTGACAGTCACATTTACAGGCGCTAGTTGGTTGATAGAACAGCCACATTTACAGGCGCTAGTTAGTTGATAGAACAGCCACATTAACAGGCGCTAGTTGGTTGATAGAACAGCCACATTTACAAGCGCTAGTTAGTTGATAGAACAGCCACATTTACAGGCGCTAGTTGGTTGTTAGAACAGCAACATTTACAGGCGCTAGTTAGTTGATAGAACAGCCACATTTACAGGCGCTAGTTAGTTGATAGAAAAGCCACATTACCGGCGCTAGTTGGTTGATAGAACAGCCCCATTTACAGGCGCTAGTTAGTTGATAGAACAGCCACATTTACAGGCGCTAGTTAGTTGATAGAACAGCCACATTTACAGGCGCTAGTTGGTTGATAGAACAGCCACATTTACAGGCGCTAGTTAGTTGATAGAACAGCCACATTTACAGGCGCTAGTTGGTTGATAGAACAGCCACATTTACAGGCGCTAGTTAGTTGATAGAACAGCCACATTTACAGGCGCTAGTTGGTTGATAGAACAGCCACATTTACAGGCGCTAGTTAGTTGATAGAACAGCCACATTTACAGGCGCTAGTTGGTTGATAGAACAGCCACATTTACAGGCGCTAGTTAGTTGATAGAACAGCCACATTTACAGGCGCTAGTTGGTTGATAGAACAGCCACATTTACAGGCGCTAGTTAGTTGATAGAACAGCCACATTTACAGGCGCTAGTTGGTTGATAGAACAGCCACATTTACAGGCGCTAGTTAGTTGATAGAACAGCCACATTTACAGGCGCTAGTTGGTTGATAGAACAGCCACATTTACAGGCGCTAGTTAGTTGATAGAACAGCCACATTTACAGGCGCTAGTTGGTTGATAGAACAGCCACATTTACAGGCGCTAGTTGGTTGATAGAACAGCCACATTTACAGACGCTAGTGAGTTAATAGAACAACCACATTTCCAGGCGCTAGTTAGTTGATAGAACAGCCACATTTACAGGCGCTAGTTGGTTGATAGAACAGCCACATTTACAGACGCTAGTGAGTTAATAGAACAACCACATTTCCAGGCGCTAGTTAGTTGATAGAACCTTATTTAAAAAACCTTGCATCTATTCGTCTTCCCCAAAAATGTCCCCAATAATCTGCACATAAAAACAGGAAATAACTTAAAATGGCCGGGGGGAGGGGAGGGGAGGGGGGTGATTTAAACATTTGTGTTTCATTTCCGATAAATTTCATTTTTTCTTAAGTGAAATATATTTGAGCATGTGCAAAATTTTCATTGAATTATAAACCCATATTTTTTTGGATTTGATTGTCCCTGCTCTGCTATTTCAAAACGTCTACGTGTACACAAACAACCTTCAATCTTTACTTGAAGTTTCAATTAGAATCGTCTCTATTTCTTTCGAAATGTTTCTATTAAACATATTCGTTGAACTGAGCCCCCTGCTTCTTTCTCCCAGAACCCTCAGATGGTGGGCTATACTCGTGCCGCATGGACTTCACACTGTATCACCCAGGCCAGGTCTTCTGGGAAAATGTCACATTACAAGGTAGCACTTGTGTGTTTTGATAAAGCAATATTGTATTTAGTTGCAAATCAGTTTTTTTTAATTTTTATTATTGGAACAATTTAGGTTATTTGAACCTCACGTTTTAAATATTTTTTTTTAGAATGTTGTGTGTGTGTGTGGAGGCGTGTGGGGTTGGGGGTGTGTTCGGGTGTGGAGATGTGTGGGGTTGGGGGTGTGGAGGTGTGTGGGGATGTGTGGGGTTGGGGTGTAGAGGTGTGTGTCTGGGGTGTGGAAGTGTGTGGGGTTGGGGTGTGGACGTGTGTGTCTGGGGTGTGGAGGTTGTGGGGCTGGGGTGTGGAGGTGTGTGTCTGGGGTGTGGAGGTGGGTGGGGGTGTGTGGGGTTGGGGGGGGGGGAGGTGAGTGTCTGGGGTGTGGGGGTGTGTGGGGTTGGGAGTGTG
>CAXITT010000011.1:1765902-1835902 GCA_964033795.1 Lymnaea stagnalis
GGGGGTATGTGGGGGTGTGGGGGGGTGGGGGTGTGTTGGGGTGTGTAGGTGTGTGAGGGTGTGTGTCTGGGGTGGGGGTGTGTGTGAGGGTGTGTGTCTGGGGTGTGTTGGGGTGTGGAGGTTTGTAGGGTTGGTGTTGTCTTGGGGTGTGGAGGTGTGTGGGGGTATGTGGAGGTGTGTGGGGGTTAGGGGTGTGTTGGGGTGTTTTGAGGTGATTGAGATTGTGTGTCTGGGGTGTGGAAGTGTGTGAGGGGGTGTGTCTGGGGTGTGTTGGGGTGTAGAGGTATGTGGAGTTGGGGGTGTGTTGGGGTTTTCTGTCACAGTATGTTGATACAGCTTTTCTTTCATAGAAATTAAAATGTCACAGTTTAATATATAAAATATAAAAATATAATATCATATTCTTGATATAATCAAAAGAAAATTTGTCTTCATTGCCCTTTACTGACCTAGCAATTTCATTGGCAGAGAAACAAAAAAAAAACATTATTTCAATAATTTTTTAATTTATTGTTTATTCCAATACTTCTTTGTCAACTGCCCTCGACCTGCTTGTGGGGGGATGACATGGCTACAGCCAAACCTTACATTCAGAAATGGGATGCTGATGAGAGTTTGATTAGCGTTACAAATGACTCGATTGTCCTCAAGTGTCCAGCCGGTGGCTACCCTCCCCCGCAGGTATGTGAAGGAAAGTGACCCCTTACCCAAAAAAATAAATCATTCCTCGTGGCTTGAGTCTTAACAATGAGTTTATCTGGGAATGCAGATGAATACACTTCCAGACGACTTTCATAGTTTGAGTGTTTACAGGGAGGTCATACCGGACTTCAGATGAATACCTTTTCACACGAAATTCAAAGTGTAAGCCAGGGGTCGGGAAGCTATGGCTCGCGAGTCAGATGAGGCTCTATTGATGGCTGCATCTGGCTCGCAGACAAATGTTCGATTATAAAAAAAAGATTTCTTTAGACGCCTTTTATTAGCAAAAGCATAATAATGTTTTTAAAAAGACTTCAGAGGCATAATTATTGCATTTTTAGTGTAGAAATTACACAAAATGCTCACATTTACTTGAATTTTTAATTTTAAACATAATGAATGGCTGTCACAGATTTACTTTTCAAAATGTGTAGTGTCCATGGCTCTCTCAGACAAAAAGGTTCCCGACCCCTGGTCTAAGATGTAAAAGCACAGCATAAAGTTTTAACTTGATAAGAACGTTATAAAAAATTTCATTTGATAAGAAAGTTACACCAATATCAGTTGATAAGAAAGTTACAAAAAATATCAGTGGATAAGAAAGTTATACAAATTATATCAGTGGATAAAAAAGAAAGTTATACAAATATTAGTGGATAAGAAAGTTATACAAATATCAGTGGATAAAAAAGAAAGTTATACAAATATCAGTGGATAAAAAAGAAAGTTATAAAAATATCAGTGGATAAGAAAGATATACAAATATCAGTGGATAAGAAAGTTATACAAATATCAGTGGATAAGAAAGTTATACAAATATCAGTGGATAAAAAAGAAAGTTATACAAATATCAGTGGATTAGAACGTTGTACAAATATCAGTGGATAAGAAAGTTATAAAAATATCAGTGGATAAGAACGTTGTACAAATATCAGTGGATAAGAACGTTGTACAAATATCAGTGGATAAGAACGTTATACAAATATCAGTGGATAAGAACGTTGTACAAATATCAGTGGATAAGAAAGTTATACAAATATCATTGGATAAAAAAGAAAGTTATACAAATATCAGTGGATAAGAACGTTCTACAAATATCAGTGGATAAGAAAGTAATACAAATATCAGTGGATAAAAAAGTTATACAAATATCAGTGGATAAGAAAGTTATACAAATATCAGTGGATAAGAAAGTTATACAAATATCAGTGGATAAGAAAGTTATACAAATATCAGTGGATAAGAAAGTTATACAAATATCAGTGGATAAGAAAGTTATACAAATATCAGTGGATAAAAAAGAAAGTTATACAAATATCAGTGGATAAGAACAATGTACAAATATCAGTGGATAAGAAAGTTATACAAATATCAGTGGATAAGAACGTTGTACAAATATCAGTGGATAAGAAAGTTATACAAATATCAGTGGATAAGAACGTTGTACAAATATCAGTGGATAAGAAAGTTATACAAATATCAGTGGATAAAAAAGGTATACAAATATCAGTGATTAAAAAAGTTATACAAATATCAGTGGATAAAAAAGTTATACACATATCAGTAGATAAGAAAGTTATACAAATATCAGTGGATAAAAAAGTTATACAAATATCAGTGGATAAGAAAGTTATACAAATATCAGTGGATAAAAAAGAAAGTTATACAAATATCAGTGGATAAGAAAGTTATACAAATATCAGTGGATAAGAAAGTTATACAAATATCAGTGGATAAAAAAGTTATACAAATATCAGTGGATAAAAAAGTTATACAAATATCAGTGGATAAAAAAGTTATACAAATATCAGTGGAAAAAAGTTATACAATTATCAGTGGATAAGAAAGTTATACAAATATCAGTGGATAAAAAAGTTATACAAATATTTAGGGATAAGAAAGTTTTACTATTATCAATTGATAAGAAAGTTATAAAAATGAAGCTATTTATAAAGAGCAAGTTTGCGTTTTTGGAGTACTGTGTAAGTAAAAGGGGAGATCTTTTGGCCGACTATACACCAGTTATGGTAAGTGCGTCTAATCAAATAAGTAGTTAATTCCTATATATCTTAATATAGTATTTAAATGTGTAAAGGATGCAGCTCAAATTGTCTAATGTGTGTATATCAAAATGTCTAATGTGTGCTGATCAATTTATCTAATGTGTGCTGATCAATTTTTCTAATGTGTTTGATCAGTTTGTTTAATGAATGCTGATCAATTTGTCTAATGTGTGCTGATCGATTTGTCTAATGTGTGCTGATATTACATTGAAAAGTATTACATTAAGAAAAGCCTTCAGCGGGCCGTCGAGCTTGCGCTCTTTACGTCCTCCCCCAAAACACCCCTCCCCAACCGGTATCGGGCCGCGGAGTGGCACGTCGGGGATGTCCCTTTGTCAGGACGGCCCCCACCCGAGTCTGCTTGACGACGGTCTCCGCCGGGGGCCATCCTAATCCAAAAACACCCGGTCTGTCCAACACTGTTTTTGCACACAATGCACACGATCGACTTTCTCAGGAGTCGGGATGGAAAAATTTGCGTCCTAATATCTTCCCCCACCCATCCCGGGGAAGAGTTAGACGCCCTATAAGAGGGATTCTACAGTGGGTTTCCACAACGCAACTAATTTGCGATGCAGCTGGGACGAAACGGTTGCCTTGGAGCAGCTGATGTGTGCTGATCAATTTGTCTAATGTGTGCTGATCAATTTGTCTAATGTATGCTGATCAATTTGTCTAATGTGTGCTGATCAATTTGTCTAATGTATGCTGATCAATTTGTCTAATGTATGCTGATCAATTTGTCTAATGTATGCTGATCAATTTGTCTAATGTATGCTGATCAATTTGTCTAATGTATGCTGATCAATTTGCTGATCAATTTGTCTAATGTATGCTGATCAATTTGTCTAATGTATGCTGATCAATTTGTCTAATGTATGCTGATCAATTTGTCTAATGTATGCTGATCAATTTGTCTAATGTATGCTGATCAATTTATCTAATGTATGCTGATCAATTTGTCTAATGTATGCTGATCAATTTGTCTAATGTATGCTGATCAATTTGTCTAATGTGTGCTGATCAATTTGTCTAATGTGTGCTGATCAATTTGTCTAATGTATGCTGATCAATTTGTCTAATGTGTGCTGATCAATTTGTCTAATGTATGCTGATCAATTTGTCTAATGTATGCTGATCAATTTGTCTAATGTATGCTGATCAATTTGTCTAATGTATGCTGATCAATTTGTCTAATGTATGCTGATCAATTTGTCTAATGTGTGCTGATCAATTTGTCTAATGTATGCTGATCAATTTGTCTAATGTATGCTGATCAATTTGTCTAATGTGTGCTTATCAATTTGTCTAATGTATGCTGATCAATTTGTCCCCTTAATGAATCTTAGACTGATGCTCGGCATGATATTTATGCTATAGTTTTTCATTTAGAACAGTTGCCTATTTTACACTAACATTCTCTCCAGGTGTTCTGGTTGCGAGGAGATGATGTCCTTGAGAGCTCTCCTAATGTCACCATGTCCCCATTCAATGGCCTTACCACTGGACAACTGAACATCACCAAGGCAACGGAAGCTGAGTTCGGACAGTACTCCTGTACAGCGGAAAACACGCTGGGAAAGGCTGCAATGCCTTTTGATGTTTCAAATCCCAACAAAATCGGCAACGGCGTCCATCCGACCAGGAAGTCGCCAGCGGCGGCCATGTTGGAGATGTTCTTTTGTTTCAGCTTTTTAGCAATGGGAAGCTGGCTCACCACCTGAAATTTCATCGCCTGAAAGTACATCGCCTGAAATGTCATCGCCTGAAATGTCATCGCTCTTGTTTTGTCATGTCAGCAGTATTATTTCCAATCACATTTTAAAAAAATACAATTTATTTACAAGATCATTTATTTAAACCCTATTTGGGGTTACCCAATAATCAACTACAACAGGCCTGCAAAACAAACGGCCCGTGGGCCACATGCGGCCCGCCAGGACCCACTTTGCAGCCCGCGAAATAACGAAACGTTATTTATTATTATTATTTTCTTAATATCTTCCCCCCCCCTGTCCTACATCTTTCGACCTTTATCATAAACTCTTACTCTCTTTAAATATTGAGTCGTGCTGGCCTGAACTATAAGATAGGTATGCAATAAAAGATTTCATTTGCAGTAAAAGTTTTGTTAGTGTATAACCACTTATGTTTTTTGTATATTCACTCAGCTTTGTTCTCTCAAGGGTATGCTAATCTCCAAAGAGTATACAGTAGTTGAAAAAAATAAAAATTAATTAAAAATTTTCATACATTATCGAGGGTTCTCACTTTGAATTGTATGCCTACATGCACAACTAGCTCTCTATCGTTTTTCCTTATTATGAAAGTAGCTTAACTTGTACATCATTTAAGGTACTTTGTTATGTAAAATGTTACAACATTTAAAAGCAAAATATAACCGAGGGACCGTATCATTTCGTCGATGACACAACTTTGACATCTTCCAAATGAGAACCCCTGCAAAGAAAAGTAAACTCATATTCCGTTTTATTTCTAATGGCTCATCATCCATGGATGATACCATTGGAATGTGAAATGATCATCTTTGGATAATGCCAATGGAATGTGAAATGATCATCCATGGATGAATATCATGGGAATGTGAAATGATAATCCATGGATGATATCATGGGAATGAGTAATAAGTTTACCTAAACATGCGATCGTGTAATAGAGTGTGTTTGTATGAGTTGAATATAGATAACGTGTGTTGTCCCGTTATCGGAAACTGCGTGTAAAGGGAGGTCAATTCATCGTGAAAGTAAAGCAAAACCAAAGTTAACAGCTGGAACACAATTGAAAGATAGAAACTTGAGCTGATAAGATAGGATACGATCTTTATTGATCCAAATACATTAAACATGTTTCTTTGTTTACATTCTACTTATTCATTTCAGCACATAAATAAATACATATTTAAACCAAGACAACATTTTACAATTATAGCAATTTAAACACAGGACATCTGAAGTATTTCTCCGTCGTAGCAATGAACCCCTTCAATGACTTTTAATGACTTAATTAGTCATTAAGACTTGGTAACCGCTGGAAAAGGGGGGGGGGGAGAGGGATGCTTGTAAATTTTTACAGACTGGGAAACAAAATAATTATTTTATCTTTCGGTTCTAACTTTAAGAGAAAGGATTCGCCCTGATCGAGATGATCTATGGATCTGGAGATGATCTATGAATCTGGAGATGATCTATGGATCTGTGTTGAAGAGGTTGGGGTGTATCATAAAATGTTTCTTAGTTTTACAATAGCATTTTTTCCTCCAATAGTTCTTCAAGTGAAGGGTGTTTTGTTTGTGTCATGTTTCTATCGTTCGTGATTATTTTTTTTACTCTGTGTCGGGATGTCGGACCATGAATTCCCACACCAGCAGGTGATATTGTAATTAAGGAAGCTTCCAAGTGTTGCACTGCAGATTTAGTAAATAACTTGTTTGTTTACGCCGAAATTGTACAATTTTTAAAGATAGACACGTCTTTAGTTGTCTTTTTTTTTTAAATTGAGCATTAGATCGTGTTCATGGCATGTCAGCTCGTTATTAATTGTGACATCAGGTACTTACGTGTCTCTACTTGTTCTTTATTTTGATTATTTATTGAGAGATCTGCAAATGGGGTATTTCCCCTGCTGAAAACCATTTCTGTCGTGTTTGTTTTTGGAGACACTTAGCTGAAGAAAATTTTCATCGCACCAACTGATAAAGTTTTCCCCTTAGGATATTAAGCCAACGACGGTGGTATCATCTGCAAATTTAATGATTGGAACGGTGTTGCTTGCTCTCTGGACATCATTGGTATATATTGTATACAGTACAGGGGAGAGAAAGCAACCTTGTGGTGCACCGGTACTTATTTTTCTAGTTAATGATAGTTGGTAATTCACCTTGACATATTTGGGCGATTTGTCAAAAAGTTCTGTATCAATGTCTTTGAATATTTGAATTTACACTTAACAAAGAAAGCTTTTCAATCATGTGTGGTTGGACGGTGTTTGTGAGTTCATCAATGTCCGGGCAGATTTGTATAAATGTATCCCACTCTGTACTCTCCAAGCAGCCCTGCCGGTGTTTGTGAGTTCATAAATGTCCGGGCATTTTTGTATCCCACTCTGTACTCTCCAAGCAGCCCTGACGGTGTTTGTGAGTTCATCAATGTCCGGGCAGATTTGTATCCCACTCTGTACTCTCCTAGCAGCCCTGACGGTGTTTGTGAGTTCATCAATGTCCGGGCAGATTTGTATCCCACTCTGTACTCTCCAAGCAGCCCTGACGGTGTTTGTGAGTTCATCAAAGTCTGGGCAAATGTTTATACATGTATCCCAATCAATTAGGTAGGATGCAAATGAGGGTAATACAGATCTGTTTGAACTCCCTTGGTAGATAGAGTGGCCTTGACGTGATGAAAAAGTAGTTCCATGTCTGGTGTACAAACAACGTATTTCATTGTGCTGTTGTTGATGTTCTTGTAATTTTTTTGTGTGATCATGTCTGTATGAGGAAACCAATGATTAAAAAGGTATGTGACATGCTTTAAATTGGTTGTCTCGACTCTTATGTCCTACTATTTACATGTTTCAAATGTTTACTATGTTTCCCATTAAGTGTGCACGGATTGACCCCTAGATCTGTCATTAAAGAATTGACAAAATGCTTGATGAGTATTGGTCTGTCAGAGTTACTTTTTCTAGATAAACCTTACAAAGTTATCTCTCACGGATTGGATGTATGTTCGTTGACTCATACCCTGACTTTCGTTTGGTCATTTTTACAATAACTTATCAATACCACGCTGTCATTTTGTTCTACTCTTATGAACAAGCTGTTTGAAATTCTATGAACGTTTTAATTAATATCAATACATTTTAATGAATTTTTGTTTTATTTTAAAATTGGAAAAAAGTTGGTGACGGTATTCACTCACATAAATTAGGTGTCTGTTACATTCGATGTTTATGCGCAAAGAAGCCAATCTTAAAATTAAAATTTTCATTTTTATGCAAGGTATTGTTATAACAGCATTATTTCTAAAATTGTAACTTTTGTGGAATGTTATCAGCTTCAAATTTGAGTCAATTATAATTGTAATATCTTGGCATTTGCCTCATTAATATTTAAAATATTTGCGATATGTGTCATAGATAAATATCATCCTTCTACCATATGAGTTATTGATCAAAATGATATTATGGTCAAGAGATATGGACAATTTTCAGCCTTGTCTTTGTACAAAGTAATACACGGACAGACACATAAAAGCACACATACAGATATAAACATAGACAGACGCACACATACACACACATACACACACACATACACACACACACAGACAGTCAGACAGACAGACAGACCGTCATACAGACAGACATTCAGACAGACAGACAGTCAGACAGACAGACAGTTAGACACGAAGTCAGATAGAAAATCAGACAGACAGTCAGACAGACAGACAGTCAGACAGACAGACAGTCAGACAGTCACACAGACAAAAAAACAGATTCCTAACCCAAGGGCGGAAAGACCCCCCCCCCCCCCCAAACCACACACACACACAATTTTCACATTTTTTCCCTGTGGGGATTACGCCACTCGTAAAAAATGACGTTGCTGGATTAATCTTGCATTGACTTGTGTGTGTACCTGATGCTCAAATATTTAAGAGCCGTAGAGTCGGCCCATCGTACAATGTAGTGTATCCTGTGGTTTACTTTTCAATAAGATCATACGCTAGACGACTGCGTGGGATTTTTTCTGTGCGATTTTGATGGGTTTTATTCTCTCGAAACTGATCAGTGATCAACTACTCATTATTCCGATACAATTTAACCCACCAGGCCAATGAGCTCTCACACGCGACTTAATTTGGGAGCTGTAAGCCCATCTCACATCATTGTAAGCGTATCATAGATCAATGTAAGCGTATCTTACACCATTGTAAGCGTATCATAGATCGATGTAAGCGTATCTTACACCAGTGTAAGCGTATCATAGATCAATGTAAGCGTATCTTACACCAGTGTAAGCGTATCTTACACCAGAGTCGTTCTCAATTCTAAAAGTGTCACACTTCATGCAATAAAAATGGTGACGCTAATAAAGTTGGATATACAACTTTATTGGTGCATGCGCAGGAAAGTCACGTGATTTAAACATTTTTGTCCTATTCCATTTGTATTCCATAATATCAACCATAACTTTTTTTTGCTAGCTGTTCCGGTCTGGTTGTGCCAGCATCAATCTTTATACTGCTTACCCAATTTATTGCAGATTTATTCATGAAATACTTTTGCTTTAAATGTTTGCATTGCAATTAAGGTTCATCATCCTCAATAAAAAAAAAAAGAAAACCTCGCTACATTAGTCAATAGCTAATGACTTTCAAATAATTTATGAGAGTAGAAATAGTAACATTCAAATGTTTTCTGACCACTTTTAACGACATAATTCTTTCACGCTATTGTGTCATTTTGATTACTTTTTTACCTTGCATAGCTTCTTGTTTCCCATGTTGTTTTTTTAGGTGTTAATAAACCATTCTGCTTTATTTCAATAAATTTTGATGTTGTTTGGTTATTTATAGCATAATGGTTTTTTTTATTATCATAGAAAAAAAAATAATGCCAACGAACGTGTTGGCAGGAAGCCTTCGTAGGCGAACAAATACAATTTTTTTTTTAAATACGACTTAGCTAAGAAGTATTATCCGAGAGGGCAGAAAAAAAATTGTGACAGAAAATAAGTAGATGAGAGCTTAAATACGGGTACAAAGGGAAAGAAAAGAGGAGAAGTCACTTGACTGCGATTGGTCGTGACGTGGAGGGCGGGGCAAAATCTCAAGCTGTGAATAAAGACATTACGTTTATGCCATGTGGTGTCAAGGTTCCATTGATCTGGATAAGCTAGTTTTCTAAATTCACCCGGCTGGGTGGGTTTGTGCTAATCACGATCACACTAATTGTAAAATCAGCTGTGCCCTTGTGGTCGCTTCAATGGAAGTGTTTAGAGACGGGTCACTGTTTATCTTGCGTATTACTACTGGGGTGTTCAGTACACCTGTCAGAGAGTCGGCGACCTGTCTTCCCTATGTACGGCATCTGATAGCGGGTGCAAACAATGGCGTAGACCATCCCGTATCTGAAAGCTGCTCTTAGAGAAGGGTGTGTGTTAAGTCTGGACGACAAAAGGGCAAGCGGTGAAACGGCTGCGTCCACATGCTTTGGTCCCAAAGTGGGACGGGGCAGCGTTGATGTGACTCATATACTTACATACGCACATGTTTACATAAACACATGCTCATACACACATCCTCACACACATACGCACGCGCTCACATACACGCATGCTCACAAACACATATGCTCACATTCGCACATAAATACAGACGCACATGCTGACATAAACACATGCTCACATAAACACATACTCACACACACATGCTTTCATACGCAGATGCTCACATACACTTATGCTCACATACACTTATGCTCACATACACTTATGCTCACATACACTTATGCTCACATACACTTATGCTCACATAAACTTATGCTCACATAAACACATACACACATACACGCATGCTCACATAAACTTATGCTCACATAAGCACATACACACATGCTCACATACACTTATGCTCACATACACACATGCTCATGTACGTCCATGCATCACGTACCCCCATGCTTACATGCTCACATATAAACATGAAGACATACTGAGTGAAAGAGATGGAGCAGCCACAGTAGAGAAAAATACAATTCCGTACAGATGTGCTGGCTACGTCCAAAGTTTTAAACAATGTCATGGAAGAGTTCTTAACGTTAGACACGTCATCGAATCCACAACAGATCCACCTAATTGTCCGTTATTAGCCTTGGGGGAGGCGGGGAGCCAACAACAAAAAAAACCCAACAAAACCTTTGTTAAAGTACACCACTCATTTTACTAACCTGAATCAACAGAAATATACAATTACAACTACTTGAAAAAATAGTGATTCAGTTTTTTTTATATAATTAGGCAAAGTATGTTAATGTACTAAAAAATATAGGTATTTTCTTCTTGCGACAAACACAATCTAATAACTTAAATTAAATAGATCAATGGCCACTTTAAGCTAGTTATAAACAATGTACCTAAAAGATCACCAAATAATGGAGGAAAAAAAATTGTTAAGACAATGTAGCGTTGGACATTGCTGTATTTTGTGTAAAGTTGGGGAGAGCCTCACTGTCTAGTCCTTGACTATTGGATCCTATGGAAATTTCATCGTGTCAATGTCATAGCGCCATTTCAGGGTTTGATTTCAGAGTTTGCATTCTTCTTCGAGGAATATTTCCGAGTCTCATCCACCAGTGGTGCTGTTGATGTTTTGACTTTTGTCTTTGTTTTCTTTCTTATTTTTTTCAAAGTGACGTACGACACAAAGTGACGTGAAACACCAAGTGACGTGAAACACAAAGTGGCGTGAAACACAAAGTGACGTGAAACACAAAGTGACGTGAAACAGAAATTGGCGTGAAACACAAAGTGACGTGAACAACAAAGTGGCGTGAAACACTAAGTGACGTGAAACACAAAGTGACGTAAACACAAAGTGACGTAAAATACAAAGAATGATTAATAACTCCATTTACAAAAAAAATGTCTTTATTGTTTTGAAGTATAAAAAATTTGTCATTGGCTTTCTGATTTTAAAAAAACAGACTAAAGCCACGTTCACGCCAGTACCAGCTTTTTTTTTTTGGCTTCTTTTTTTTTTTGGTTTGTTGTTTTTTTTTAAAATTTTTTTTTTTTTTTTTTTTGGGGGGGCTTTAAACTGTTTTTTTTTTGCTTTCTTTAAATTAAAAAAAAAAAAAAAAAAAAAAAAAAAACAAATTAAACACAATAAAAGATTTTTTTTTTTGGCTTCTTTTTTTTTTTGGTTTGTTGTTTATTTTTAAAATTTATTTGTTATTATTATTTGGGGGGGCATTAAACTGATATTTTTTTGCTTACTGTAAATTAAAAAAAAAATGAATGCACAATGTGTTCAGGGCGATTGTGGCTTTAAGCTCTGCGTGTTGTAGTTCTTCCTTCAATCTCATCAACCTGAAATGGTAGAAATTCGTCTCAAAATCAGTTCAGACTTTCAGTGGCATCAAAAGCTGATTGAACGCTTCATGAACAAACAACAAATGTGACAGCTCTGGTCGTTTGTTCATTTTGTTATGCCTCGGTATAGAAATGGATGTGATAAACTACCAAGAAATTGGTTAGTCCAGCATTAGGTGTAACTAGGTGGCGGTGTATCTGAGTCTAGATTCAGGTGTAACTAGGTGTGGGGTATCTGAGTCCAGATTCAGGTGTAACTAGGTGTGAGGTATCTGAGTCTAGATTTAGGTGTAACTAGGTGTGGGGTATCTGAGTCCAGATTCAGGTGTAACTAGGTGTGAGGTATCTGAGTCCAGATTTAGGTGTAACTAGGTGTGAGGTATCTGAGTCCAGATTCAGGTGTAACTAGGTGGCGGGTCTCTGAGTCCAGATTCAGGTGTAACTAGGTGGCGGGTCTCTGAGTCCAGATTCAGGTGTAACTAGGTGTGGGGTAACTGAGTCCAGATTTAGGTTAACTATAAAGTGCGGGGTATCTGAGTTCAGATTTGGGTTTAACTAGGTGCAGGGTATCTGAGTTCAAATTTAGGTGTGGGGTATCTGAGTCCAGATTTAAGTGTAACTAGGTGCGGGGTATCTGTGATGAAACCTGACAGACCACGGACACCAAAGTCGTAAGATTGTTTTGATTTATTTATTTAAGCATTTTTTATATAGCGTTTACCTTAAAGCTCTAAGCGCTTTACAATTATTAAAAACATGTAAACTAAGCAAAATAAAAAATGAGACACTAGGATAGTAACTTGAAGACAAATATTTATAGACGTAAAAGACATATGTAAGCTAGAGTGGTATTTTTCATTTTTTATTTTGAAAAATGTGCTAAACTAATAACATGCAAATTTATCTATCGAATTGTTGAAACATTAGAATTTTTGTATAATGAATTTTGATTTTGTGATAAGTTTCTAACGTGCAAACAATAGCCTAACTATTGATCAAACCATATCCTCTTTATCCCTTGTAAACCATATCCTAACTATTTATCCCATGTAAACCATATCCTAACTATTTATCCCATGTAAACCGTATCCTAACTATTTACTCCATATCAACCATATCCTAACAATTGATCCCATGCAAATCATATTCTTATAATTGATCCCACGCAAACCATATCCTAACTATTGATCCCTTGCGGCCCCGCACACCAACAAGTCAAAGTCCACAACATGTCATTTCTAAGCGCCCCAATTCAACACTGTTGTACGTGTCAGAAGAACACTACATAGGCTTTGTACCGCCCGATTACAACACAATAGTACATGACGTAATAACACTACTTACGGTGTAAGGGTCTTTCCTCATACATTCATCGTACTCAGAGTCTAACATTTGGTATCTGTAGGGTTCAGTGATGTACACAAATGTCGCCAAGCGATGAATGAAAAAGGACAATCTGTGAAGACGATTAAGATTTGTAAGAAAAAAAAAAATTAGCAATTTAAAAATACAAACTACTCAAATTTGAGAAACTATTTTTAACGCTTGTAATTATTTCTGGAGCTCCAATTGATTTCAGATCGTATCATTTAGTGTGTTTGCAGACGGCCATCTCTCCACCCCACACACACACCCCTTGCACTTTCTACCCTTGATTAGTATTTTCGGATCAACGATGGGGAATATTCAATTGAATATTGATACAACAAAGAGGCTGATGTCTGCATTTGTGCTATCACGCATGGACTATTGCAATGCTCTCATGGTGGGTCTTCCAGCTACGCTCCTGGATAAAATTCAAATAGCACAGAATAATGCGGCTCGCATAGTTCTCCGCAAACGCAAATTCGACCATGCAAAAACACTTCTGAGAGAGTTGCATTGGCTGCCGGTGCGTGCTCGCATAGAGTACAAAATCGCAACTTTGTGCTACCGCTGCTTACATGACCTGGCGCCGTCCTATCTGAAAGAGCTGCTGACGCCTTATGTACCCAGTAGAGAGCTCCGCTCATCCGATAGTGGCAAACTCTCGACACCACGTGTTTGCCTTGAGACTTACGGAAAGCGCACTTTCGCATTTGCTGGTCCAACAATTTGGAACGCCCTTCCTGTCGATCTTAGAAACAACCAGACACTGGAGTCCTTTAAAACCGATCTAAAGACACATCTATTTCGCAAATACCTTCTGGGATGATTGTCTACCTTATTTTCCATGTGTTGCTGTGTTGCTCCGGGTTGAAATGGCTAGAAAGACTTTGATATTGTATGCTTGTAATTAGTTTTTGTAGTGTTGCGTTTGTTTTAAATGTGGTGAATTATAGATATGTTTTTTGTTGACTTTGTACCGCGCTTCGAGCCTTTGGGGATGAAGCGTGTTTTTTAAATGAACTTTATTATTATTATTAATATGTTGTCAGTTGCTATAAATAGACCGATCGAGCCATGGTGATATAAAACAATCAGTGTATGTATCACTTTTGTTGGGGGTCCAGCTACGCATAACACTGCGCCCTTGTTACTTTAACTGTCTCAGCACCCCACCCCTTTTTTTTTCAGCCCTCCTAATCTGGCCCCTTCTAAAAAAGCGAGGAGGTGAGATTGTAGCTCCAGTACTGACGTTTATAAAGATATTTATTAGTCAAGTAGCAACCCATAACCCTATGTAATGTTTGTTGTGAACTACTTTAGGCTGCAGTTAAAGGGAAACAGAAGCTTACTTTACTTTAACTAATTTTAACAAGAATGATCTCCCCCTGCTGATACCTTCATTAACGCCTAAGATTACCTGTGGCTTATAATATGGGATACTGTATGTGAAATTATCAATTACTGACGGATCATGCCCATTAATAGTTATGTTTGGAGGGGACTCAGTTGTGCCTTGACTAATGGTCAGTCCAAACTCGTTACATGCGCATGAGAGGCGATTAACTAACCGCTGCAGACCTTCTTCTGTGTGTGATGTTAAGGCGGCATCGTCGGTGAACAGCAGTTCACGAATTGGCACCTCGCGTCTTTGCAGCAGGGCGGACCAACATATGTAATTATTATGTTGTAAAACTTATATAGACGAAGATGGATGCTATGGCCATATTTTTTTGTGATTTTTAAGTTGAAACACTAACATAATATTCTTCAACTTTTAGCCGGCTATACCGGTCATCACCGGGTTCATGATATGAACTTACTTGGCCACCAATGACATTAACTTATACCGGCCATCACGGGTTCATGACATGAACTTACTTGTCCACCAATGACATGAACTTATACCGGCCATCACCGGGTTCATGACATGAACTTACTTGGCCACCAATGAAATGAACTTATACCGGTCATCACCGGGTTCATGACATGAACTTACTTGGCCACCAATGACATGACCTATACCGGTCATCACCGGGTTCATGACATGAACTTACTTGGCCACCAATGACATGACCTTACACCGGCCATCATCGGGTTCATGACATGAACTTACTTGGCCACCAATGACATGAACTTATACCGGCCATCACCGGGTTCATTGCATCCATGGGGTTTTGATTCCTTTTGTATTGTTGCCTGTGTTTCAATTGAAGCACACTCTTTCTGTTAACTGTTCCATTATTTAACAATGCTATTGAATACATCAATGTGACCTACTTGGGGCATGGTAGAGTGTAGTTGTAACCCCCTTGTACACACCAGACGTAGAATTTGCAGGTGTTTGGAGCAGGCATATATCCGGGACCATTCTGCTCGCAAGTAGCTAGGGAAAAATATTGATATTAAAATGTTATGTTTCAAAAGCTTGCAATGTCTCACCATTTAACTGTTCTAATCGTAAATGTTGTGGGCTCATTAACCTGTCTTGCATTATACCAATTTTCTCAGGCGGAGTATTTAGACACATCGGAGAACATCATTTATAATAGTGTCAAACACATTCCTATTTACTGGATCCGCCGCTGACACGAACTTACTTAACCACCAATGACATGAACTTACTTGGCCACCAATAACATGAACTTACTTGGCCACCAATAACATGAACTTACTTGGCCACCAATGACATGAACTTACGTGGCCACCAATAACATGAACTTACTTGGCCACCAATGACATGAACTTACGTGGCCACCAATAACATGAACTTACTTGGCCACCAATGACATGAACTTACTTGGCCACCAATGACATGAACTTACTTGGCCACCAATGACATGAACTTACTTGGCCACCAATGACATGAACTTACTTGGCCACCAATGACATGAACTTACTTGGAGTTTTGGGTACGGTCGTCTCGGAGCATCCGTTTGGAAGTGGAACATTTTCTTTAAGTTCACACCAGGTAGTTCTGTTATTAAATCTGTAGCCAACTTGACAGTCCATTACAACGGCTGCCTGTCCTGTAATTTGTAAATTGTAGATTATGTAGTTAAATAGCATGGAGTAAATCATATTTCAGTAATTGTAGTTATATTTTGATTTTTGGATTATTACATTCTCAACTCTATTGATCATTGCCAAGATTGATTGATTTTTTATATTTTATTATTTTGAATCTTTAAAAAAAATAAAAAAAATAATTGTTTATTTTAATGCCTTAAATAAGGAAATGTAAGAACTAGATTTTTCAGGATTATTGTAAGGGGCATTCTAAACACTTCTTTTCGCCAGTTAAAAATATCGTATTGTTGTATTCGATAAATCCCGTTTTCAATACTCAGTATTAATAATTAATGTAATTTAAATTTTATGTTTTTTACCTTTGGTCTTTTAATACTAGAAAGATGATGGTCTATTATTCAAATATCCATAATAAAATTTAATTGGAACAGTTCATTGAAAATAACCCATAAAATACAAATGTGTATGTCAATCATTCGTGTCAGTACTCGTTAAGATAATCATCATAATGACCTTTCCAGCAGACGATGTATTTCGTAAGGTCACAGGCACTGGCGGGCAATCCAACAACCTGGTTGTTCTCAGGGGAGGTGCACAAAGCGTTGTAATCTGTGGTCAGAGAGTGGACAATGAAAGGAATAAGGAGATGCTATATAGAATTTTATTACGGTTGTGAAAAGGGTGGGGGGTGAAAGAGGCACCCGACCCGTGCGCCATCTTAGTGGGCGACAAAATCCCTTGTCATGAACAATAGTTGTATTCTTCTATATGTTTATGGGAAGAGGGCGCCTAAATTGCCCCAGGCACATCTTTTGCTTACCTGATTGTAGTTACTATAGTTTTATGTAATGAAATACTATATCTCTAGGGCATGAAATACTATATCTCTAGGGTATGGAATACTATATCTATAGGGCATGAAATACTATATCTCTAGGGTATGGAATACTATCTCTCTAGGGCATGAAATACTATATCTCTAGGGTATGGAATACTATATCTCTAGGGCATGAAATACTATATCTCTAGGGTATGGAATACTACATCTCTAGGGCATGAAATACTATATCTCTAGGGCATGAAATACTATATCTCTAGGGTATGGAATACTATCTCTCTAGGGCATGAAATACTATATCTCTAGGGTATGGAATACTATATCTCTAGGGCATGAAATACTATATCTCTAGGGTATGGAATACTATATCTCTAGGGCATGAAATACTATATCTCTAGGGTATGAAATACTATATCTCTAGGGCATGAAATACTATATCTCTAGGGTATGAAATACTATATCTCTAGGGTATGGAATACTATAACTCTAGGGTGTGAAATACTACATATCTAGGGTATGAAATACTATATCTCTAGGGTATGGAATACTATATCTTTTGGGTATGAAATACTGTTTCTCTAGGGTAGGAAAAACCACATCTCTAAGGTATAAAATCGAGCAAGTAACAACACATGGTGAACAAAATATGTTCTTGTTGTTCAAAAACAGATTATAAACACTCACTTAACGAATTATTTTTGTATCTTAATGAACTCATGACTCACCTGCTCTGCTGCCCAACAGAAGCTCATAGGCAAAGGTTGACTGGGCAAAGACTGCTACTGTTAGTAGTGAGAAAATTGCTGTTGCTCCCATTGTATCTTCTTTTTATCTTTTTTTCTGTTTTTTTTTTAAAATAGTTCTTTCTTTGTTGTTCTGTTGTCTGTGAATGTAAAGTGGCTGAGTTACTCGAATGATAAATGTCATTGAATCTATAACAAAACTGCCTTGAGCTTTCGCGGAGATGAATTCACACTACAGTTAACTAAGACACGTTTCGGGAGTCACAGATATGCGGTGAAAAGATTTATATCAATTTATTTAAAACATTAAATCTTAATTTACACATATTTGTTTGTCAACAAATGTTTAATTTTCTTGAAGAATTGTTTGCTACTGTACATCGAAAACTCTCTCTCTCACACTGATTGTAATGAATAAATCCAGATTACGAATATAAATTCACAGGGTACAAAAAAGCACAGTTTTTAAATATTATATTTAGCAACGGTGAAAAAAAAAATTCTAAGGCTACACCAAGTAGTTGCAGCATCAATACTGCTAGCAATGACACACATTCGCGTGAAGATGAAACATAACATTAACTTTGTCTACTTATGACTTTATTTTGTATTTTTTAAAAACATTTCCCCCCCCCTCCAAAAAAAAATATGTACTTACTGTAAAATTTACTTATTTCGCAATGGGTGTTCTGCCAGTGGCTTTTCAGCAAAGTTCTAACTGTAGATGGTTTCAAAAAGGTCTTATATACCCCCGGGTGGGCCTTACTGCGACTGCAAGAGCATCTTCCTGGAGGAGTGGCCACACCCCAATTCACCTGAGCAAACATTGGTGTGTGCACAATTCTGTTGGATGTCCGGATTGTCAAGTCTAAGACACTTCACATCAAGCTGCGGTTGTGGTTTTCTCTCTCTCTCTCTTCCTCTTAGATGGTAGAGGACGATAATTTGTATGCGTAATATTTGTCATCTCCCCCTGACTGTTTACTTATGGGCGAATGAGTCAAATGAAGACTCGGCGCCCACATAAAAGCCCATATTATTTAGTCGTCCGAAAGAGACGTGGGCATGCAGGGATAAGAGAGCGTGTTTAAGTAAAATGATTAATGTCTTTACGGGGGTTGACAATATTATGTTACTCTCAAGTCAGCCGTCAAGTCAGCCGTCAAGTCAAGTCAGCCGTCAAGTGAGCCGTCAAGTCAAGTCAGCCTGAGATATTTCTTAATTACCGGCACACTTCGCTTTACCAACAGGTTTTCAGCACGATTGACGTCACGGTCTATGTAAGGGTTGCTGATTCGTCAATGATTACTCCGGTCATGACGTCATAATTGACAAGTCGGGGCGTATCTTAGCTAAAATTAGTTGGGGTTTCCTCATAAAATGATTTCCATGCTTAGGTAATAATACTTCCATATGCAGCATTGGTTGCTTAGATTCCTCCAGTTATTCATCTTTCTCATCTTTTTCTAGTTTGAATGTCGTTTTTAAAAATTTTAATGAAATTAATTTTACAAGGAAACCACTCCCAGATTTGAGATTACTTGTTTTTAACAAATAATAAGAAAAAATTGTAAAAAAATCTTACTCTTAAGTCTGTAAAGTACAAGTATTGGGAGGTCTGTGTGTACATGTATTGGGAGGTCTGTGTGTACAAGTATTGGGAGGACTGTGTGTACAAGTATTGGGAGGTCTGTGTGTACAAGTTTTGGGAGGTCTGTGTGTACAGTACACGTATGGGGACTCCCGTTACAAGGGTGACGGTTGGTTCAACTTTGGCTTAGGCAGTGTAGTATGGGATGAGAATATGAAATCCCTAAGTGGTGGGCTTAAAGACGTATGCGAAATGGCTATGATCATACAGGTATTTAGTCCACTTAATCTGTGTGTCTGTGTATTCTGTATTGTAGACGGAAGGCACATGCCCTAAATTAGCAAAACTCTCTATCGTAGGTGGGCATGTGAGATTTTTTTTTTACCCTCATGTTAGAAATATCTGATGTTTAAATAGTAGAGATATTAATGGAGAGTATTTTAAAAGCGCTTTTGGTTGCTATTGAATAAATGTCCTTTTTCTCTTCCAACATGTTTGTATTTCCGTTTTTATCATTATTAATTGCACGCTTTATCTTTAAAAAAAAATGGTGTCTTCCAATCCTCAAGCAGTAAACATTTAGAAAATACATTGGGGACACCTGCGATTTTCAACAGGGGAGACACGGAATCATGAGACACCTCAACGTTGCTTAAAGTGTGTCACGATATGTTATCTGAACTTTGGACCCATCATAATTTGTTTATACGGTAATGTATAGGTTTCTAATTTATGGATAACTGTACTTTGTACATTACATAAGTTACCAGTAGCATCTAAGGCGCGAATCCTAGAATTTCTCATTGATTTCTAGAAAATCCACAAGACATCAATGATTCTGAAACATACTTCACAAGACAGACATCTGACGCGGGGCTCATTCCACTAGGGAGATGAGTATTGCTTCAGAGTTATATATATAAGCATTATATACACAATTATACACTTTTTCTTGTTTAAAATTGAAATTCCGATTCCCTCATAATCGTTGGTGTAAGTTTGTTAGTTGTTCTTTTTTGTTGTTGTTTTTTTTTTTGGAGGGGGGGGCATGTTGTGTTTTTTTTGTGGCATTTTTACAAAATTCGTGGTGGGGGGGGGTTAAAATATTCTTTTATTATCATCAAAATACAAGTTAAGCGTTAAAGTAATATTTTCAAGCCATATTGTCAATGTTATCTTGAGATCGTGTGGTCTTTTAATTTGGCCATTGACATTACTAACAAGACCTGGGACTCATTGGGATCTCATGTGGAATATAAAACGTATGTCCAAGTTAATAGTCAGGTTAACCGCATGTCTGGAATGATTGATGGCATGGACATTGTATATCCACGTTGATAGCAAAGTCGACAGCATGTCACGGATGAGTAAATGGCATGGAAAACGTATGTCCAAGTTAATTAATGAAGTAAACCGCATGTCCGGAATGATTGAATGTGTTGTCTTTTTAGTATTTGAAGCTGAAGAATACCATATGTGAGCATCCCCGCTGTTAAAGCTGAAGAATACCATATGTGAGCATCCCCGCAGTTAAAGCTGAAGAATACCATACGTGAGCATCCCCGCTGTTAAAGCTGAAGAATACCATACGTGAGCATACCCGCTGTTAAAGCTGAAGAATACCATACGTGAGCATCCCCGCTGTTAAAGCTGAAGAATACCATATGTGAGCATCACGGCTGTTAAAGCTGAAGAATACCATATGTGAGCATCATGGCTGTTAAAGCTGAAGAATACCATTTGTGAGCATCACGGCTGTTAAAGCTGAAGAATACCATATGTGAGCATCACGGCTGTTAAAGCTGAAGAATACCATATGTGAGCATCACGGCTGTTAAATTTAGCAAGGGAAATTATGTTGTAACTGATTTACTGGGAAATAAAACACCTGTGCGTGTTATGTTGGCTTAAGTTAAACAAGACGCATAATTTGAGATGATATGTCATTGATGAGGGTGGGCAGTCTGCGGCCCGCTGAAACGTTTAATGCGGCACGCTTTGCTTTCCGGAGACCTGATTAATACTATATTCGTAAAATGTTCAAATAGGAAAAAAGTTCTGCAAAGTCTTAACAAAATTAAGCCCAGTGTTAAATTTAAATTTTCCAAATTCAATAATAATCACGGCTACAAAAATAATGTCATTGCTTACTATACGTATAATGACATATATAAAAAGTAAACCTTTTATTCTCTGAAAAATCTGGTCGAGCTAAAAAGCCCAGAGATTTTATAACCTTTGGGATTAAGTGCTCAAAAATATTAAATTGACGAGCTTGGGACTCACAACCACACTGCGTTTGGGGCTCCAACTCAAATATTAATGAAAGGCCGTTTAAAGGAAAATCACTCATTGCATCAAAGTTGATCATCTAGATGTTCTTTTGTGTGCTAACGGTGCGTACGTGATCAAGCGCTCGGCGGGGTAAGCGTCGAATTAAAGCGCAGCATGGTGCGCAATGAGAGCGGAGCGGACCAGATCCACTCAGGAATTATTATTATAGATACTAGCTGTGGCCCGCCAAACAAGGGTGACAAGCAATGCGCTAACTGCCCATCTACTACAGTTGGTTAACAAAACATGCGTTCAAGGAACACACTTTATAAGGTTCCCGTCAGTGTTCCCCCAACCCCTGTACGCCACGATTCATAAACTATGTTAATTTTCTAATGTCCCACTCTCTTGTCACCGCAGATTTATTTCCGTAAAACAAAAGTAAACATTACGCACCAAACTGACGTGCAGTATTTTTTAGAATATCATTTAGCGCAATTATCGGGAATTTTATTTTGCGCCCTATTGAACCTTAACGTTAGTGGCGGATAGTGTTACACAGACAATTATGTATGTTGTTTCCAATCTTTTCTCCATAGCACACGCACTTGATATTCTAAGATTGCTAGAAAAATATCTTGCGAAACCACCAAAAAATAATAATTTAAATGTGGCTCCTCTGCACACGAAAAGGCTGTACATATCTTGTATGGAGTCATAATTCATTTAATGAAACGAGTGACTTTCTTGTCAATAATTTTTAGTCGAGCTAAAACTATATTTTCTGTAAAGAGCTCCGTGATGTTACCATGAGATGAGGCAGTAGTGATCAAGGAGCAAGTAACAACATCATATTTGTTGACGCTTGAAAAGAGACGGGACGAGAAAAGTAGGTACAAACTTATGTACGTAGACTTTTCTATGGTCGCCTGCCAATCATAATTAAATTGATTTAAGACCTTACCCTATTATTTTTTTTTTTAAAAGTACCGTGAACGATCAAATCGTGAGCTGTATAAAACAGATCACGCCAGCACCATATTCGTTTAACAGTGCAGCCTTTGGGTAGAAAATAGTTCGCCTCTTTTCAACTTAATTAATTTTTTTAATAATAGTAATAATAATAATCACATTGAATGCAGGTTTTGGGATACGAAACAAATTTATGATTAACTTGAAAAAAAAAACAACATGAACACATAACAATTAAAACCTTAGATGGCATGAAGCATACATTTTATTTGTTCAAGGAGGCGCTCGTTACTGTACAGTTGTGTTATAGGTGTAAATGTTCAAGATTCAACGTAAGTCAAGTATACCAGTTTCTTTTTTCTTCAGAATTCTGTAGGAAAGTCTCCAAATGTTATGGCAACTGTTACGTGGATGATTTGGTTCATTGTTATCGCTAGTAAAACATTTTATTGGTGTTGGTAGAACATTCTCTTGGTGTTCTTATAACATTATATTGATTTGGTAGAATATTTTATTGATGTTGGTAGAACATTATATTGATTTTGTAGAACATTCTATTGATGTTGGTGGATCAATTTTACCGCCTTCCTGACCTGAGTTGCTCCGCCTGAAAGAAGAAATCAAATAGCAAGATTAATTATAGTGTAAGGAAAATGTGCTCATTTAGTGTCACATGTAGTGTCACATGTAGTGTCACATGTAGTGTCACATGTAGTGTCACATATAGTGTCACATCTAGTGTCGCATGTAGTGTCGCATGTTTGACACATATTTTTCACATGTAGTGTCACATATTTGTCCCTTGAGTGTTCAAGGATTTTGTTCAAATGAAAGTGTAGAGCAGACTCTAAATCTTATTGATTTTAATGCATGGCTTTGTAAACAAATTGTTTGAAAACGATTTCTATATGTTTTACTAGGTATCGATATAATGAGTCGGAGATTCTATTCAACTCCTTTCAATGCTTTAAAAGCTGTTTTGTGCCAACACCCCTTCCAGCAAGAGACAGCCTTTGAAGTGTCTCCCCTTCTAAAAAAAAATGTTCCTATACATCTGTTTAGATGTTAACATCATCATCATCATCAGTGGCGCTACAGCCCATGTAGGGCGGATGCCAGCAAAAAAAAAAAGCAACATGGGTGTGGCCATTATATGTTACCTGGACCGACGGGGAGGCGACCATTGCCCTGGACTGTCTTGGCCAGCTTTACGTGTTTCATGTTCGGTGGCCACCTTTACGTGTTTCATGTTCAGTGGCCACCTTTACGTGTTTCATGTTCAGTGGCCACCTTTACGTGTTTCATCTTCAGTGGCCACCTTTACGTGTTTCATCTTCAGTGGCCACCTTTACGTGTTTCATGTTCGGTGGCCACCTTTACGTGTTTCATGTTCGGTGGCCACCTTTACGTGTTTCATGTTCGGTGGCCACCTTCACGTGCTTCATGTCCGAGAATCCTCAAAACGATTGCACGATTTCCCTGATAGAAACTGAAAGACAGTGCTGCCATGTTTGTCTGCTTGTCGATGTGGACAACTGGTTTTTTTTTGTGTGGACATAATATTAAAAGCTAAGCCAAACTCACTGTGTATGCATCTTTAGCCTGACAATCGGCGAAGGTCTCTGGTGGGATGTCATCAAGGAAAGGGGCAAAGGCGTAGATGCACCTTTCTTTTGCAGGAACGAAGTAGGATGGTCTGGGCAAAGAAACGAGCGAAAACATAATACAGTAATAATAATCGATTAAAGATTTAATGATTAATGATTTGCACTTGAAAAGATTGGAGGCTAGAGGATAAATAATTGTATTCTTTATTTTTCAATAGATTATAAGAATAGTTTTAAATCTGCAATATTTCATCTCCATAAGAATTCCTTTTTTTTCTTTCTTTTTTTAGAGAATAAATTATTATTCTTTTCTCATATCATCATTCTGAGTTTACGAAATCATTTTTCACGGGTAATAGTAAAATTTGTCACTAAGTTTGTAGGAAAAAATGTGTTTTGATAAGCTTTGATCTAAAATGTTCCAGACATGCAGACTAAACTTTATTTAAGATATATTATCCTTAAAAAATGACGGCTGTTCGCATGAACTAAATATTTTAGATTTGAGCTTATCAAAACTCTAACCATTTCAGATTGAAATGAAGAAGATACTTATAAGGAGATAATAGATATTAATTTTTTTTAGATATGAAAGCTTCCCTTTAGCTTCCACTTGTTTCTACTTTGCACAAGTTTGTGATGATTTTTGTCCACGTCATTTTTAACGGATTATCTATAGTATTTTCACATTTCTCACGTGAATCTACTTTACGTACTAAACATCCGTATTTATTTTGCTTAAAATCACGGTTAAGCTTATTGTTGGGGGAGTTTTCTTTTAAACAGGAGAAGATTACCAAATCTATACTCTCATATATATAACCTCTGTCTTCTCAGAGGAAGTGTGGTGGGGGTCTAAGGTTGCATTCAGAACAAGAGACCCCTGACTTCATATTCAAAGTACAAAAGTTGGCTTAATAAACGCACGTTGTGTAACACACATTTAGAACTTGACATTATTTGCATCGGAACCTATGGTGAGCTTATTCAAGCATAGTTAATAACATATTAACCATAAGTATGTCTTTTTAGTGGCGTACATTGACGGTCGCCCCCTTCAGCTTTTATTTATGAACACTTTTCCTCAAAATTTGACTATCTTTGATTAGTTCAACTTACAGGGGGCAAGTCATTGTGTAGTTATATCCTCCAGGCATACAAAGGGTGTATTTCTTGCAGGTGGAATTCATGGCCACGTAAGTGGCTCCTTGCTCCAAACAGGAAACTAAAAATACATTTGCAACAAATTATTCAGAACAGTAACTCTCAAATTGGGCAGCACCAAGCTGTCCGGGTTAAAGGGGGGGGGGGGAGGCGGGGGGGGGGGGGAGGCTGTAAAATTCTCAAGAGAGTTGAGGGGCGCTGGAACTATCTAAGGGAGCAGTGTGGTTGTTTAGCAAAGAAATATTAAGCCTCATTTAAGAAAGTATTGATTTACCTTAAACCAGACATTTAACTAATGTTATCACTTTACTACGCCCACCCGAAGCACACAGAAAAGTTGAGTAAAAGAAGTAAGTTAATATCACTAAATGCCCAAGCATAATACCTATAGCGTCAGTTCACACGAGCGAATTTTCGATTATGCATTTGATGCGATTCTTGTATGAAGCCTTGTCACACCTTGCAAATTACTACTTGATCAAATTCCCATCTTTGTCCAAAAAAAACCAAGAAACCACGCACAAAATAGTACGTTCGTACACTAATTTGAAGCGAAATTTGAAGCTAATTTGATCGTGTGAACTGACGCTAAAAAAGATGTGATACACTTGATCAAGTGGATACATTTATAAATTGATAAATAAGTCAATTGAAGTAAAAAATCTTTTGCTTCATTTTAATTAAAAGTTCAAACATATCTTTTAGTCAATTTTAGAATTTATTGTAGCTTTATATTCGTTTCATAGTTGTGCAAACTTGAATGACCACTCTCTTCTCATTCCTAATCAGTCGGCCTATAAGATCTTTTCACAGCACAGAGACAGCTCTCTTGATAGCGAGTTACCTCTTGCTTGCTTTGGACAGAGGTGACGTCTCCATCCTGATCCTCTTAGATCTCAGTGCGGCCTTGGACACTGGTGACCATTAAACCCCTTTCAAAACCCTTGAAAATTACTTTGGAATTTTCGGTTCAGTTTGTTGGTTGCTGGCGGTTGCTGGCGGTTGCTGTTGATGGCTGTCTCTCCGGTATTGCTGACTAGGTGTACGCAGTGCCTCAGAGGCCCCTTTTGGGTCCGGTCCTGTTCACAATGAATACCAGGCCACTTCTCCTCCTGCATGGGGAATGCTGTCGAGAGCCAGTCATTCTCAGGTGACACGCAACTATAAAAGCACACCCATCCGTCTCTTGTCGATCCCGTAATCCACACCACGCAGGAGGGCATTGGTGACGTCAAGTCATGGATGATTTTCAGCTAGTGAAGCTGAACGATGACAATACGGAAGCACTCCTCATTTACAATCATGAATCATCCTCTAACTCAGCTCTCCCTACTTCGTTTCAAGTAGGTAGCTCCGACATACAGTTCACATCCTCTGCTAGGAATTCTTGGTTACATTCTTTATGATAACATGTCTCTTAATAATCATGTTTCTCACATCTTTCGCTTTGCGTACACCGCTATCCGTCAGAACAGCTCCATCCGCCACTACCTCACAGTTAACGCAACCAAAACACTAGTCAGTGCTCTTGTCCTCTCTCGTCTTGACTATTGTAACTCTCTTCTGTCAGGTTCACCAAAACATTTTTTTTTAAACTGCAAAAAGTTCAAAATTAAGCAGCTAAGTTAGTTCTGAAGGCAAAGAAACGTGATCACGTCACTCTACTACCTTACTCACTCCATGTGCTCCCTTTACAGGCAGGCATTGATTACAAGCTGTCTGTTCTCTGTCACAACTTTATCTCTGGTTTCACCCCCCCCCCTTTTTTCCTATCTTACTGAACTTCTTTCTGTCTATTCACCCCTTCGAAAGCTTCGTTCCTCCGTAGACACTCGTGTTCTTTCTGTTCCTAAGACACGCACTAAAACATACGGTGAAAGATCGTTCTCTTTCCGTGCCCCCTAACAATGGTATTCTCTCCCATTACACATCCGCAATTTACCGACCATCCAAGACTTCAAAACTGCCCTCAAGCCACATCTCTTCAAGCTCTAAAATACTGACTCATTTCACACCCCCCCCCCCCCACCTAACAATGGTATTCTCTCCCATTACACACCCGCAATTTACCGACCATCCAAGACTTCAAAACTGCCCTCAAGCCACATCCCTTCAAGCTCTAAAATACTGACTCATTTCACCCCCCCCCCCCCCGATTCTGACGAACAACGCTCGATGCTGCTGGGAGCCGCCCCTGGCTAGACAGGGGTAGAAAGTACTTGTATGGGTGCCGTCCATGGCTAGACAGGGGTAGAAAGTACTTGTGTGGGTGCCGTCCATGGCTAGACAGGGGTAGAAAGTACTTGTGTGGGTGCCGTCCATGGCTAGACAGGGGTAGAAAGTACTTGTGTGGGTGCCATCCATGGCTAGACAGGGGTAGAAAGTACTTGTGTGGGTGCTGTCCATGGCTAGACAGGGGTAGAAAGTACTTGTGTGGATGGGGTCAATAGTTTTTCAAAGCTGTTTTTAAATTATAATTTTCCGTAACTGCTAATTTTTATTTGAAGCGCTATGCGCCTAGCCCTAGGCTGAGATACTGCACTATATAAGACCGCTTTAATAATAATAATAATAATATACAGAAAAGCAATGAACTATGTTTCGGATGATTGATTAAAATGTCATGACATAAGAATAGAAAAAATGGTGTTATTTGTAAATATATGTTTTACTCTTTAAGAGCAATAGTCTCGTTAAATTTCTAGAACTTAAAATAAAGGTACCCTAGTGTGATGGGATTGACTTATACCCCACCCATCAAAAAAAAAAAGAACCATGGTGAGAAGGGAGTGACTTCCATCAAAACATCAGAACCCTCACTTGATAGAAGTTATTTAATTCCGGCTCATCACTTTATGTCACATAAAACTGAACAAGTCGTTACAGTTACCTGGGTAACGGTTAGCTGTTTGATTGTTAGTGGCCTAATTTGATTACACAGTTACCTGGGTAAGGGTTGGCTGTTTGATTGTTATTGGCCTAATTTGATTACACAGTTACCTTGGTAAGGGTTGGCTGTTTGATTGTTAGTGGCCTAATTTGATTACACAGTTACCTGGGTAAGGGTTGGCTGTTTGATTGTTAGTGGCCTAATTTGATTACACAGTTACCTTGGTAAGGGTTGGCTGTTTGATTGTTAGTGGCATTATTTGATTACACAGTTACCTGGATAACGGTTAGCTGTTTGATTGTTAGTGGCCTTATTTGATTACACAGTTACCTGGGTAACGGTTGGCTGTTTGATTGTTAGTGTCCTTATTTGATTATATAGTTACATGGGTAACGGTTGGCTGTTTGATTGTTAGTGTCCTTATTTGATTACACAGTTAAGTGGGTAACGGTTGGCTGTTTGATTGTTAGTGTCCTTATTTGATTACATAGTTACCTGGGTAACGGTTGGCTGTTTGATTGTTAGTGTCCTTATTTGATTACATAGTTACCTGGGTAACGGTTGGCTGTTTGATTGTTGACGCAGCCGCTTGGAAGTGGAACATTGCTTGCAGCGTCACACCAGCCTGTGGCGTTGTTGAACCTCTCGTTAATACCACACCTATTGATGGCTTTAGCCACACCTGTGTACAACAGAAATGACTGGTTAAAGAACCTTGAGAGAAAGTACTGGATAAAGGACATTGAGAGAAAGTACTGGATAAAGAACATTGAGAGAAATGATTGGTTAAAGGACATTGAGAGAAATGACTGGTTAAAGGACATTGAGAGAAATGACTGGTTAAAGGACATTGAGAGAAATGACTGGTTAAAGAACCTTGAGAGAAATTACTGGTTAAAAAAAATTGAGAGAAATGAGTGGTGACAGAAAATTTAGAGGAATGAATGGTGAAAGGATATTGAGAGAAATGACTGGTTAAAGAACCGTGAGAGAAAAGACTGGTTAAAGAACATTGAGAGAAATGACTGGTTAAAGGAAATTGAGAGAAATGACTGGTTAAAGGACATTGAGAGAAATGACTGGTTAAAGAACCTTGAGAGAAATTACTGGTTAAAAAAAATTGAGAGAAATGAGTGGTGACAGAAAATTTAGAGGAATGAATGGTGAAAGGATATTGAGAGAAAAGACTGGTTAAAGAACCGTGAGAGAAAAGACTGGTTAAAGAACATTGAGAGAAATGACTGGTTAAAGGACATTGAGAGAAATGACTGGTTAAAGGACATTGAGAGAAATGACTGGTTAAAGAACCTTGAGAGAAATTACTGGTTAAAACAAATTGAGAGAAATGAGTGGTGAAAGGATATTGAGAGAAAAGACTGGTTAAAGAACCTTGAGATAACCAAAAGGTCTGAATTAATGATGATGATAATGCAAAAATTTGGTGAATTGCATTTTCGAGGACACAAATGGCATAGATGGCATAGATGAGATAGCTGCCATGGATGGCATAGATGGCATAGATGGCATAGATGGCATAGATGGCATAGATGGCATAGATGGCATAGATGGTATAGATGGCATAGTTGGCATAGATGGCATAGATGGCATAGATGGCATAGATAGCAGAGTGTTGAATATTTGTCATCTTTAATCAAAACTGTCAAAAATAATGTCTGCTATATCTCCCAGTGAATGGAAAGTAGTGTCAACTATACCTCCCAGTGAATGGAAAGTAGTGTCAGCTATATCTCCCAGTGAATGGAAAGTAGTGTCAACTATACCTCCCAGTGAATGGAAAGTAGTGTCAACTATACCTCCAAGTGAATGGAAAGTAGTGTCAACTATACCTCCCAGTGAATGGAAAGTAGTGTCAACTATACCTCCCAGTGAATGGAAAGTAGTGTCAACTATACCTCCCAGTGAATGGAAAGTAGTGTCAACTATACCTCCCAGTGAATAAAAAGTATAAAATCTAAAGCAGGTGCAAGCACACCATGGTCTATGACGTCATCGGAATAAAATTAAAATATGGAACGACTACAAAGCAGACACGTAAAATATTGATGTAATGATGCAAGCACAGATCATATTTTGTTGATTTTTACACTATTTTGCAATGAACTGCTACTGCGGAATACTGCTGATGAAATTGTTCTAGAAAAAGATGTTTTTTTAAAATTATAAAACGTATAGGGTTTGTCATTTAATGGCGGAAAATTTATTAAAAGAACATCCAGACAAACAGTCTGACCAAGCTCTTTAAATGACGTAAAGATATGAGTACAACATCCTGGTATTCCGTTTGGCCAATCTCTCAACATCTGTTCGGTACTTCTAAGTTCACGTGAGCCAGCAAAGTGAGTCTTAATTTAGACACAAAGGTGTTTACGACTGTATTTTAGGAATTATTTTAAAAATAAATTGTTACTGCTCTATATATGCGTAAGTACTTTGTTAAAAGCCGTATTTTACGAAAAACGTTGTCTAAAAATAGTAACATTACGTAAAGCGATGTGACGTTTTCCGGTCTTATAAATGACCAACCCTATTGCCTTCAACGTAGTGATTGCGTAGGTGCTGGTGCTGATGTTGGATGTGGGCAATGTTGGATGACCATAGGATGACTTGTGACCAACAGCTGGCTACACAAATACAATGGTGGAAGCATTGGATGGGGGGGGGGGCCGTGCCGATGAACATTCGCAAAGGATGAAGCAAGTGTGTCAAGATGATATAAATAAGTGAAATAAAAACCTTAAAGGCACAAATTTTAAAAATAATAACTCGGAGGATATTCAAAATACAATGGTGGAAGCATTGGATGGGGGGGGGGGGCCGTGCCGATGAACATTCGCAAAGGATGAAGCAAGTGTGTCAAGATGATATAAATAAGTGAAATAAAAACCTTAAAGGCACAAATTTTAAAAATAATAACTCGGAGGATATTCGAGAGGATATAAGTCATTGTCACTTTGACTCCGAAGTACATTGTCACTTTGACTCCAAAGTACATTGTCACTTTCACTCCGAAGTACATTGTCACTTTGACTCCGAAGCACATTGTCACTTTGATTCCGAAGTACATTGTCACTTTGACTCCGAAGTACATTGTAACTTTGACTCCGAAGTACATTGTCACTTTCACTCCGAAGTACATTGTAACTTTCACTCCGAAGTACATTGTCACTTTCAATCCGAAGTACATTGTCACTTTCAATCCGAAGTACATTGTCACTTTCAATCCGAAGTACATTGTCACTTTCAATCCGAAGTACATTGTCACTTTCACTCCGAAGTACATTGTCACTTTCACTCTGAAGTACATTGTCACTTTGACTCCAAAGTACATTGTCACTTTCGCTCCGAAGTATATTGTCACTTTCACTCCAAAGTACATTGTTACTTTCAATCCGGAGTACATTGTAACTTTCATTCCGAAGTACATTGTCACTTTCACTCCGAAGTACATTGTCACTTTCACTCCGAAGTACATTGTCACTTTCACTCCAAAGTACATTGTAACTTTCACTCCGAAGTACATTGTCACTTTAACTCCGAAGTACATTGTCACTTTCATTCCGAAGTACATTGTCACTTTCATTCCGAAGTACATTGTCACTTTCACTCCGAAGTGCAATGTCACTTTGACTCTGAAGTACATTGTCACTTTCACTCCGAAGTACATTGTCACTTTCACTCCGAAGTACATTGTCACTTTCACTCCGAAGTACATTGTCACTTTCACTCAGAAGTACATTGTCACTTTCACTCCAAAGTTCATTGTCACTTTCACTCCGAAGTTCATTGTCACTTTCAATCCGACGTTCATTGTCACTTTCACTCCGAAGTACATTGTCACTTTCACTCCGATGTACATTGTCACTTTCACTCCGAAGTGCTATGTCACTTTGACTCCGAAGTACATTGTCACTTTCACTCCAAAGTACATTGTCACTTTCACTCCGAGGTACATTGTCACTTTGACTTCGAAGGACATTGTCACTTTTACTCCGAAATACATTGTCACTTTCATTCCGAAGTTCATTGTCACTTTCAATCCGAAGTTCATTGTCACTTTCACTCCGAAGTACATTGTCACTTTCACTCCGAAGTACATTGTAACTTTCACTCCGAAGTATATTGTCACTTTCACTCCGAAGTTCATTGTCACTTTCACTCCAAAGTACATTGTCACTTTCACTCCAAAGTACATTGTCACTTTCAATCCGAAGTTCATTGTCACTTTCACTCCGAAGTACATTGTCACTTTCACTCCGAAGTACATTGTCACTTTCACTTCGAAGTTCATTGTCACTTTCACTCCGATGTACATTGTCACTTTCACTCTGAAGTGCTATGTCACTTTGACTCCGAAGTACATTGTCACTTTCACTCCAAAGTACATTGTCACTTTCACTCCGAAGTACATTGTTACTTTCACTCCGAAGTACATTGTCACTTTCACTCCGAAGTACATTGTCACTTTGACTCCGAAGTTCATTGGCTTTCACGATGTTAGATTCTGCCGATTTCATGTTGATCAAAACATGCTTAATCTACATCAGCTTCTCGGAGATTATCACGCGAAGGTCACAATTGAAAAAATGGCCGATTTGTGTGAAAATATGAAATAAATCTATTCAAAATGCAAGGTGGAAATGATCATTTCATAGCGTGCTCCAATATGTATGTGCCGACCACTATTTATATATGGGAAAACAATAAGATAAAAACATTGAGAACATTTTTGGAAGGTGAAGAGGGTGGGGAGAGGATGTGAGGTGTAGCAGTTGTGGGAATCAGTGTGTGTATGGAGTGCTGGAGATGGAAGGAGCGAAGATGTGGGGGAGGTTTGTGGGGTTTGGGGGGATGGTAGTATGGGGGGGGGTGAGGATGTAAATGTTGGTTGGTATGCCTTAGATTTTAAGGGTTAGGGAGAAAGGTCATTTTGGAATAGGTGGTTGGGTTATAATGGATATAACAAGTGGATTGGGTGGAGAATTGGTGGGTGGGTGAAAGGCCCCGAAAATGCCCACTGGACGTCTTTAAATAACAGATTATAGATTGTATGAAGGCGTGCCTTCAAAGATAACCACGGTACACCGGCTGAACTTTCTGGTCTTTATATCGAGGATGCCGGAGGCACCTTACACCTTTGTATGATAACTATAAATAGTTTTTAAAAAATTTTTGTCTTGCCTATTTGATGGTGTCGGAGACAAGAGATTGTTTACTCACCCTCCCAGCACATGATGTAACCACGAGCGTCGCACAACTGTGGAGGTAGAGATACGACAGCGTATCTCGTGCTATTAGGACAGAGGGCGTTGTATTCTGTGGATAGTAGACAGGCTTTAGGGTTACATGGTCATACAAGGGTGTTTTAAAAATTGAACTGGTTATATAATATATGCCGCTGAAAGAAAGCCACTTACCTATCAATTAAAGCCACATACGTATCAAAGCCACTTACCTATCAATTAAAGCCACATACGTATCAAAGCCACATACCTAACAATTAAAGCCACATACGTATCAAAGCCACATACGTATCAAAGCCACATACCTATCAATTAAAGTTTATGTATAAAACAATGGGTTATAATGGAAACTCGCGAAATTATTTAATACATTTTTTAACCCTCGCTAAACAAATTTTCTTTTAGCATTGAATTCGTGAAAGTTCTAGTATTTCTTATCGAATATTTTTTTTTTTAATGAAAGGAAACTACTATCAACATATACTAAAAAGCTTAAGCATCATTACTAGTATTTTCGGTTACATTTCAGTTAAATTACGTTGGAAAAAACTTCCCGTTATAACATTAACGGAGATAATTAAGTTTAACTAAAACTACTTTCTATTTCTTGTTATTTTTCAATTTGCCTTGTCTTTCGAGAAAAGCTCTTAGCCGAAACGTTCTCCTTTCATTGTCATGTCTTTCTTTTTCGAGCTTCCGTGTTCCTTGTTCTTCTACTTCTATTTCCTATTGCAATTAGGCGGCTCGTTTCATTAAAGGAATGTTCAAAAATAGAATTGTCCAAAAAGGTTTGCCTTTACTTATCGTGTAATGTATTTGAAAATTTCAATATGTCGTCCATGCTCAAGGAAGGTAACAATCATCGCCATCTCTAAACAGCTATCTTCATTCTTGTTCTTTATTTTATTGCTGTCGGCCTTCGAAAGAACTTACCTTGCTTTGGTCTCAATCAGCGTGTGGACGGTACCGAGATCTCTTATAGAACTTAGCTCTATACAAGTAGAGGACATTACCAATATCTCATCGCACCAGGCTTTAAACAACTAGGTAACACTACCGAGATCTTATCTCACTATGCGCTATACAAAATTAAATACTCCTCAAAAGATTGGATAGAAAGAACCACACTCTATACAAGTACTGCAGATTAGCAAGAACAGAACTCACCACGCTTGTCTCCGCTCAAATACTCTACATTTGCGAGAATGCACTGAGAGACTATTGCCACGGTAATAATTGTAAAGATGGTTCGATCCTCCATTGTGTAACGTCCCAGCACCAGCCTTTGAAAGCTTCCAGACCCTGGTGTGTCTTGCTGTCACTGGCGGGAAATAATCAAATGTAGGATACATCAGCGACAATTGAGGGATTATATTCGTATTAACAACATGGGTCGTGTATTCGGAAAATATGTTTTAAATTATCTCTGTTTATAATAGTACTCAGAGTAGTTTTATTCGCTGTATGTTTTTGGCCATAATTCATTGTTTACACATCCCTTTTGCATAAGGACTAAAATAAATTCTTGCATCAAATTTCATGGAACATCAAGAAAAAAGGAAATTGTTAAAATTACAAAAACAAATTAATTAAAGATGTTTGTTTCATTCTCCGAGAAACTGTCTTTCATAGCCCAAGTGTTAGAGATGAAATTATCAGGATAACTAGAGAATAATCAATTTAATAGGGAAAGTATATTATCAGGATGTACAAGAGGTCAGCAGGACAGGCGTCCGTGTCTGACGATAGTTTTTCTGAAAATGTTACAGGTTATTTTTTTTCAAATGTGAAGGTTATTGTGTTCTGAAATAAAAGGAATACATGCTCAAAGTCTCTATTTAATCAACACTATTCATATCGAATTTGGAGCTTTAGTTCCAAACGGGAATAACATACTTGATTTGTTTCGACCAGGTTTAAAGAGAAACAACGATGAAAAATCTTTTGTTTTAATGTGCTGAAATTTTACATTAAAGTCCATTTCCCGTTCCTTAGCTGATTCATGTAAATTTATTAAATATTAGTTTAATCAATTATGCTTTTCATTATTCCACATTATGTGTTCCTGACTTGTGGGGTATTATCCCCGACTTACCTGTAAATATATCTGGTTATATTGAAACATCGCAACTGTTGTCAGTGGAATATATATATACCCTCATGTCAATCCGTTTACAGCTGTGTCTATTTTGGTCCACGTCTGCTCGGCCTACAAATAAGTCAACAGTCGCCTCCCACTAACTGGTCAATGGGGAATCTAGAGCCATTCACACTGCCTGCTCATTATCCGCCTTTTAATGATGTCAATGAGACAGCAGACCCTTCTCACCTTCCGTTGACACGCTCGCACACTGCACTTCAGCATGTCTAAACGTACCTCAAGTCTTGCAGTGTTTGGAATGGGGACCGGTTGCATTTGACTCAATCAATTGTTACCCAGGGGCAGTTTTTAATTGAAATTGCACGTAGGTTAATTGTTTCCTTTTCTCATGGTGATGTTGTTTGCCCGGTATGTTAAACAGGCCAGAGTTATTTCGCATGCACATTCATGAAAACACATTGCAATTTGAAGAGACTTTTTCTCGGTGTGGTTTCGGTAATTGAATTCATTTGCACATGCGGTGGCGAGCTCTTAAAATTTAATGTATAGGCGGTGTTGCTGGATGAGTTGTTTCTTGTACGTCAGTGCTCGAGGTCTTAACCCAATTTGCCGGGGAAATCGAAGGGGGTGGGACAGTGATAAATTATTTGTCTTCACATGTTACACATTTTGGGCAAGATTTGAAACATGATGGCAAGATTGTTTTCAAGATTTGAACTTAATCTTAAAATTATAACATGAAACGAATGCAAAAAAAAAAATAATAATAATAATAATAATAAAATAACCACAAAGGAAATCGGGTCAAAAAATGTTTTCGGATAATCTTAAAAACGTAACTTTTAAGACAAAACTAGATTTCAGTTCAATTGTACACAAAAGAACAACAACACTTAATTCACATTGAAACGGTTTCCATGGCTACAGAGTCGTTTATCGTGATTTTTGTCTCAACACTGCTATTAATAATATAATTATTTCTTTAAATCTCAGTTTGATGGTGAATTTGGACAGATCTATTCAAATTTTTTAAGGCGAGCACTGAAAATGGGTGAACAACCTCAAGTCATGTCTATAAATCGTAAAGTGGCCTTTTAAAGGCTTCATTCCTCCAGAGGAGCATAGTTTCATTAACATAGGTCTCCTTTACAATTACTGTCTGTTGACTACTTTATTACTACTATCTGTGGACTACATTAAAACTACTGTCTGAGGACTGCCTTTTCAATAACATGTTTATGTATGAGTGTTAAATTTTAATTTGTGGGGGGGGGGGAAGTGATTTATCCCCCCCCCCCCACACGCACTATTTTATTAATCCGTTAACAAAGAAATTTTCACAAAATTTAAAACTTCTTATTAGGGGACTGAATGTTATTAATGTCAATTTTTCTTTAGTGCTGACCCCACCAGCTCATAAAACCTACCAATTCACAAAACCCACCAACTCACAAAAACCACCAACTCATAAAACCCAACAACTCACAAAACCCACCAACTCATAAAACCCACCAACTCAAAAACCCACCAACTCAAAAAAAACCACCAAATCATAAAACCCACTAACTCATACAGCCTTCTTCAGCACACAGGGCAAATAAAAATACGACAGTAAAAAAAAAACTTTAGAGATCTCCTTAGTAGTTGCCGGAAGTAGCATTTTACAAAACTAAGATTATAGGAAGAGAAATAATATATATATATTGGTACTGTGAAAAAGAAGGTCCAAAATCTTAACGGACCAAAATATTTAGGATACATAAAATATACGAAATAAGAAAAAATACAGGGAAATCGTAAAACATTAGTAGGAGAGTATTTGATTTATTCCATATTGTGATATATTGCCGAAAAGCTGAATAAATCTGTTTTCAATTTTAACTCTCTCTGGTGTGTTGGTACAGGAAATCGGTACCGTGGTGGATACATCTAATGCACGTTGACGTTCATCTCTGTTGAAATGTGAAGAGCCTAAAGAAAGTTTACCTTATTCAATATCCCGAGGATTTTCAGTCAACCTATCTGCTAATCTTCTCCCAGTTTCGCCTACGTAACAAGAATGGCTCCTATGGCACACACTCGCATATATCACAGTGCGACAAATGCTGGTAAAGGTACCTTTAGGGAGGCTAAGTTGATGAATTGGATTAATTATACACAAACAATTTGTGTCAATAAGACAAAATAGGTTCACCTTTAATGATGATTTTACAAAATACAAATATAAATGTTTCACCAAATGCGTTCATCAGTACACACAAAAAACAACATTTAAATAAGTATAGATTACGTTTACATAATATATCAAAATATTCTAAGAGTCAATAATGACACAAGACAGGTACAAATATATAGTAGCAGTCAGAATTAAATTTAATTAGCTAATTATAAGCGTGTTGGGCTGCGATAAAGCTTTAAAGTAGATTTGGAGTGTAAGTCCCACAACGGCTTCTTGGGCATGGTTTAGTACCAACTTAAGAAAGGGTCAGCTCTCTGTGGACCAGAAGGCCATCTAGATTTTTGTCCCGTCTGAAGACAGTAAGTGGAGGGGATGAGAATACCCTGTCAGTGTCGGGGTCAACAAGAAGTATGATACTCTTCTTTAATATTCTCACTTCTCTAGCCTTAAATAACTCAATAAGCCTCCCTTCTTTAACCTTAAAGTGTAATATTTTCTGTCGATGAAGGAATACGTTGTTTTTTGGTAATCGGATTTGTGAAAAGTTTTCGATTTCCATGAATAAATTGAGAAATTCAACACTGAGTAAAGCATTTCAACAATTCAAAAGAACTGACTATAGTGACGTCATTGCTCAGTCAGTTTACATCGGTTACAACAGACACAATTGACGTCAAGTAAGCAGTGAGATTATCACAAATGATTGAAGCTATCACAGATAATTGAATCTATAGTAAGTGGTAGGTTTCAAATGATTGAACAACCCGTTTGCTGACCTACTGATCGCTTCAAGTTTTTAAAAAACAATAATTTAAATATTACAAGCATACTTCCGTCTATTCATCGTGACCATGTACGGCATGAACAACTCTACGGGCGATTATAATATACGTAGCGCTGATTAAAGTTTTTGTTTTTCATAGTAAGTAATGTGCAATTTTTTTATATCTCATCTTGAGTGGCTGCCCATGCATTAAATTTAGACGGAGCCCTGATTACAAGCACCATTTTAACAACCGGCTGGCCGTTGCCACCAACAAACTCAGTATCGGTTCTGCCAATTCTGTGCGAACCCGCTGAATCGTTCCACTGATTAAAATAGTCCTTACGGTTTTATACCCGTGTATCGCTTCAATTATAAAATGTTTGGTGTATTTCGTTAAGAACTTGCTCCACTTCATCACATAATACATCTTTCTCAATGCCATACTAATAACATAATTCTGGTTCTATCTTGAGAATCACCAACATCTCGCAATGTGTCAAGAATTTCTATAGCGTCGTTTCTTGTTGGTACTTACATAACGACATCGTTCAACTACGACCCGTACAATTCAGACACACAGGTAAGCGGCCATTGTTAAATATGGCGTAAGGCCGTTTTACCGCAAGGGCGTTTGAGATTCCTATGCAACTAATCAAATATTTGGATGAATATGCAGGAAATAAGTAACAGTTCAAATATTGAATCTCAGTTCAGAATGGCGTTGGGTTTTTTTGAGAAAAGTTCATTTATTCTCTTTCCTCTCTATCTCTCTCTCTCTCTCCCTCCTAACCCCCCCCCCCCCCCCCCCCCCAAAGTAACAGTTTAAATATTGAATCTCAGTTCAGAATGGCGTTGGGTTTTTTTGAGAAAAGTTCATTTTTTCTCTTTCCTCTCTATCTCTCCCTCTCTCCCCCCCCAAACCCCCGCCCCCCCCCCCCCGAGTGACTCGGTGTGAATTGAAAATGTTGTAAAAGTTTGGAATGTTGCTTTAAATTTGGTATGACGAAGAATGTTAATATTTGCATGGCGAGGTTGCCATGATCCATAACTCTGGGTAGAAGGGCATTAGTTAAATGTGGATGGTGAGTTAACGGGCATGCTTAGAGTCTTGTTAGTCGGCAGACATTTCGGCAAACTAAGAAACCATACACTTTCAGTCGTCACGTATGAATTCTTCATTTAGTCAAGATCTCTGGACTTCAAGCCGGTGATGACGGTGAAACAAACACAAAGTTAAATATAAAATACATCAATTTTATGTACCGACAGTGTTTTACTCAATAAGACAACTTCACCTTAGTTGCTTGCTACAGAAGGCATTACATATTACTCTCTTCTTCCATGACTCTGGTTGCCTTCACATACAACTATAGGATGATTGATACTACGACACTAGTCCCAAGACAATGACAGCATCTCGGCAAGTTATGAACTTAGAACTATGAAGCATGCAACAAATGGGTTGAAGACGTTGGGAAACGAAGAGAGGATCATGGCGTTCTCGGAACAATGATTGGCGACTGGCATCTGGTGTTGAGTGCCGCACGTGCGCCGCCGTGTATGCACTGCCTCTGGTGTGGAGATAGATCCCTGTCCTTGTGTTGTTCGGCAGTGAAGGGAAATGGTGTACTATACAGAGAAGCATGCATCCATCGTGTTTAGTCATACTTGCATGTTCAAACTTGAATGAACAGTCATACACCTGCAAGAAGCAATAAGTTATTCTTTTTTTATCAAGTGACGTTATACACCTTATCAAGAAGCTTACCTGGACCCCGGAGTCATGAGACATTGCGTGAAGGGGATCAGGGCTCATTGTTAGACAAATTCACTGTTGTCACATTGAGGTAACGGGAAGTCAGAAACGTTTACAATGAAAAGGAAAAGTTGAATTGAATTGAATATTTATATAGCGTTTGAATCCATGCTACCTTAGCATTCTCACAGCGCTCTGATGTTCTTAAATCTATTGAAATAAAAAAAAAAGTCTTTAAATGTTTCTTAAATGATTTTTTTATCATTTTCAATGCCCCTGAAAGATTGGGGCAAACTGTTCCATGATTTTGGCGCTATCGCTTCCAAAGAGTGCACTCCGTACGACTTTTTCTTTGTCCATCCACACTGGGAAATCTCAGTAAGGACTATGTCGAAGACCGCAGGTTTTTTAAGGGTACGTGTTTATAAATCAGTTCTTTTAGATGTTTCGGTGCAGGGCCTTCTAAGACACTGAGCTAAAGGGGAGTCAGAAGCATGTACTATGAAAGGGAAAAGTTATGATAAATGTTCTCAAAGTAAGCCACTGAGCTAAAGGGGAGTCAGAAGCGTGTACTATGAAAGGGAAAAGTTATGACAAATGTTCTCAAAGTAAGCCACTGAGCTAAAGGGGAGTCAGAAGCGTGTACTATGAAAGGGAAAAGTTATGACAAATGCTGTCAAAGTAAGCCACTGAGCTAAAGGGGAGTCAGAAGCGTGTACTATGAAAGGGAAAAGTTATGACAAATGTTGTCAAAGTAAGCCACTGAGCTAAAGGGGAGTCAGAAGCGTGTACCATGAAAGGGACAGGTGTGACAAATGTTGTCACACTAAGGTATCGGGGAGTCAGAAGAAGCACGTACCGTGAATGGGACAAGATGTGGGTAAATCCACCATATTTCATTATCACGGGCTGCATGGTCTGGAAGAAACATCTGAGAAATGAAATTTTTGTATAACTTTATAACTTTGTTAAATAATTCACGTTCTAAATCTAAGGTCATTTGTATGTGTCCAGGCTGTGCGTGTATGTGGGGGGGGGGGTAACTAACATAATGCTAAAACAATATTGTATCACATAAATTAATTCCATAAGTCTGGGTAAGATAAAAATTAATTTAATTAATTAATTAATTAATGTTTCAATTTATTATGCTTTTCAATTATTGTTTTCAATGTCCTAACAGTTATTCAACCTACATTACGTGCGAAGGGTGACGTCACCAGCGTCCTGTCCAGACCTAACACTCGCCTGTACCTGTGGGAGGGAAGACCCTTGACGTCATGCTGACACTACCTAGTGTTTACTCTTCAAACACATCCCCCTCCCGGTCTGCACACAGCAAACAGTTGAAAGGAGCCGCACGAGGGCGAACAGCCCCAATCCCATTACCGTGGTGGGTAGGTTAGTATTTTTTTTTTTTTTAACATTGGGTTCGGTTGAATGACTGGGTTGCAGTGGCGTAGCTAGGGTTGGGGCCGCCCCTCAAAAGAAAGAAAAAAAAGTACCGCCCGAGTACACCGACCCCTCTGCGCGCCCCCCTTCTTACGTCACCTTTGAGGTGTCGCGAAAAACAAGACTAGTACAAGAAATACATCTATAAAATTGTTGTACGCCCGAATGAAACTGATGTTCGTAATTATTGACCCATTCAATTATGCGCAAACTTACACGTGCACATCATTATAGAATCAGTATAGTAGTAATTGGATGTGGTTTGTCATAAGTGGTGAGATGTCGGTAATTATGAAGGATGTGTGAAATAATTTTTGATGGATGTGTTACTGAGATTGTGTAGAGTGAAAGAAACGTATTTCGGGTCATGGGAAATTCCTGGATCCGGAGATCCACGCTCGTGTTTTCCCTTATACGAGCTACATACATTTTAAAAATCATGATTTTGCGCTGCGCCTATGTCGGTCATGCAAGTTTCTTGTAAGCTTTTATTGGTGCACACACACAAATGAACGTCTTTCCTGTGCGCGGTCCTTAAGACAGCTTTGCTCATTACATGGGAACATTGTGTGGAGTGTTAATTTACTTGACGTCTGAACGTTTTGAAGCGTAGCATCAGTGCATCTCTTTTATATATATAACGCCTCCGATGTGACTCGTGGGCTGCCTCCATTTCTGGCTGCATCCTATTCGATTAGTATATTACAAATGATTATAAATGTTTGAAAGAAAGTATGGTTCACTAATGAGTTCAATAGCGCCCAAAATATAATTCCCAATAACTACGCTAAATGATTTTTTTTTTAAATAACGCAACTGCGTTTAGTACGTAATATTTTCTTTTCGGAAAATGAAATCAACTAGATTTAAGTATGGGGTAGTAAATATACGGTTTAAAAGCGGTTGGGACATCAGAATATTTAATTTAGTTTATGGGCGGGAAATAAAAAGTGTGCAGTGGCGTATCATGGGGGAGGGGTGTTACGAAAATTGGGATTCTTAAATGTGCGTTACTTGAGTTCATGTTTTGTCAAGTAACATTAGTAGATCGGGAAGTTCACGGATTGCCGTCGCCAATGTTTGGCGGGGTGTATCTATTTATTGAATAAGCAGTCACAGGCCAAGGTGGGCAACCTTTTTCCTAAATAGCCAGAGTTGTGGCGAATCAAAAGTAAAATTCGCCATACTAAATATTAAACCCTACTAGTTAATCAAATTAGGGTAAGTCCCGTGGTCTCAACTAGAGACCGACCTAAAGTGATGTTCTGATTTTTGGCCGAAACCGAATCTCGGCCGAAAGTTAAAAATGACTTTCGACCAAAACCGAAGCCGAAACCAAAAGCTTAACGAGACTTTCGACCGAAACCGAAGCCAAAACCAAAAAGCTTAAGAAGACAATCAGGAACTAGGGTTGATTATGATAGGTTGTCGACTTCATCAATTGTTAACGAAGTTCTGTATAGGGCATGACACTATTACTCGGGACAATATCTAAATTTTTTCTAGAAACTTTCCAACTCACGAATGATATCATGGAAGCCCGGAATGGTTTAGATATTCAATCAGGTTAGCAAAAAAAAGGAAATTAGTACAGCAAACTATGGGAAAACCTGATGAAAAAAACAAAAGAACGGAACAATGCAACGAACGTGTCGGAAAGAAGCCTCCATCAGCAAACAAACAACAGTAAAAATTGAATTAAATAAAAAAAAGTCCTAGCTGACATTTAGTATCCGAGAGGGCAGCGAGAGTATAGTGCTCAATGATGTGTGCAATCATGTGGTAGGTTTATTGACGGCACAATCATGTGGTAGGTTTATTGACGGCACAATCATGAGGTAGGTTTATTGACGGCACAATCATGTGGTAAGTTTATTGACGGCACAATCATGTGGTAAGTTTATTGACGGCACAATCATGTGGTAGGTTTATTGACGGCAGTGGAAGTTTATTGACGGCACAATCATGGGGTAGGTTTATTGACGGCACAATCATGTGGTAGGTTTATTGACGGCAGTGGAAGTTTATTGACGGCACAATCATGTGGTAAGTTTATTGACGGCACAATCATGTGGTAGGTTTATTGACGGCAGTGGAAGTTTATTGAAGGCACAATCATGGGGTAGGTTTATTGACGGCACAATCATGGGGTAGGTTTATTGACGGCACAATCATGTGGTAGGTTTATTGACGGCAGTGGAAGTTTATTGACGGCACAATCATGTGGTAGGTTTATTGACGGCACAATCATGTGGTAGGTTTATTGACGGCAGTGGAAGTTTATTAACGGCACAATCATGTGGTAAGTTTATTGACGGCACAATCATGTGGTAAGTTTATTGACGGCAAAGTTATGTGGTAGGTTTATTGACGCTCAATCATGTGGTAGGTTTATTGACGGCACAATCATGTGGTAGGCGTATTTAATGCTTATAAAACACTAGTTATCTGTGATCACTTAACTGACCTGATTGAGCATGTTGTAATCTAAAATTTAAACACCTGAAGTTGTAGGACCTAAACGGACTGACGAGTAAGTCACGTAATATAAATGTGTTTACATAAACCAGGAACTAAGAAATAATTCGGAATAACCATGCCCAAACTGCAAACATCTTACATCACGAATTTAAACAAGTCTATTAACAGGGAGAATTTGTGCCTATATGTAGAGATAGGGAGATAGAGAGAACAAGAGAGAGAGAGAGAGAGAGAGAGAGAGAGAGAGAGAGAGAGAGAGAGAGAGAGAGAGAGAGGGAGAGAGAGAGGGAGAGACAGGCATATATAAACAGAGAGAATTGTGAAAACAAATGTAAAAAGAGAGAGAATTTGTGCGTAAATATAGAGATAGGGAGATAGAGAGAAAAAGAGAGAGAGAGAGAGAGAGAGAGAGAGAGAGAGAGAGAGAGAGAGAGAGAGAGAGAGGGAGAGAGACAGGGAGAGACAGGCGTATATAAACAGAGAGAATTGTGAGGCAGGTTTATACATTTCAGAGTTTGCATAAGCCTTCATATATAACATGTCACTGCAATAAAAAAAAATGTCTAATGTATCCTGTCGTAATTTTAAAAACTTATTAACACGGCCTCGCGCTTTTTTTTAATAGGACTAAAAAATCAGATGAAGAAATATTTATTATTTAAAACAACACAAGAGCTGGAAAACAAAAGCCAAGTGATGTATGTGACACGTGATCATGAGTATTTTTAAATCAATCTTGAACTCTGCGGACATCTTTAGATAAGGACCTTAATAAACACAACAGGATGGTGGGGAAAATCTGGACAAAGACGAAAAGAAATAAAGGTCAGGTTGGGGGAAAAAAAACCTTCATGAATGAAAAAACAACTGAACAAAATAATAAAATAAAATAATTTATCTCATTCTGTGAAGAGTTAGAGAAAAATCCGAGAAGCTATCAACTTTAGATCATCATAAGATCAATATTAGTTGAGACTAGAGACCGACCGAACTTTAGCTTCGGCTTCGGTTCGGCGCCGAAAGTTGCCTAGTTTCGGTTTCGGCTGAAACTGAAAAGATAACTTTCGGTTTAATTTCGGTTTTGGTCGAAAGTGATTGAGTCTTTCGGCCAGATGGCGAAAAGTCACTGAGGTTTTCGGTCATCTTCCAGGAGTCAGACTGTAATGTCTGTCTCTACGCCGACAATTCGATATTTATTATTGCTCGACGTCTTGCTGTCATCGTACGTTATATGGCTAATACTCTCCCAAAACAGCCCACAGCTGCATGATGACCTACTAGTCTTTTATTTCCCAAAATTAAATTTCAATCAGGCATAAGCAAATGTAAACAGTTTTGTGGATGAAAAACTAATGGAATGGTCATATTTATATCATTGTTTTTTGTTTTAATATTTCCAAAACTAAAATTGTGAACCCTAGGTTTATGCTATTCCTTCATTTGTGATATTCATTTTGATCTATCATTATCATTATGCTCACCAATGTTGTCATAAGCAAATTTGAATCATATTGCATAATCCTAGGGGAAAATAATACTTATTTCCATCATTATTATTGCTATTATTTATTTTTTTATATTACAAAATTAAGGAAAATTAGGCTTTTTTCAAACCATACATTTCTTGAAATTCCTCCTTATCATGCTCATACACGTTATTATTGCGTGTGCATGTATCCCGGGTTCGTATTCTAATTATGTTGTAGGCCTGCTACAGACCAGTTTACTGTTATGATTTTGGCGACCAATTTAGATGTCTTTTGCGATTCTCCTTCGAGACCCGTCAGAACAACAATTTTAACAGACCCCAAACAAAAATTTGACAAAAGACCCAGCTGACATGTAGTATCCGAGTGGGCAGCGAGAGTATAGTGCTCAATGATGTGCGCAATCATGGGGTAGGTTTATTGACGGCACAATCATGGGGTAGGTTTATTGACGGCACAATCATGAGGTAGGTTTATTGACGGCACAATCATGGGGTAGGTTTATTGACGGCACAATCATGTGGTAAGTTTATTGACGGCACAATCATGTGGTAAGTTTATTGACGGCACAATCATGGGGTAGGTTTATTGAGGGCACAATCATGGGGTAGGTTTATTGACGGCACAATCATGGGGTAGGTTTATTGACGGCACAATCATGGGGTAGGTTTATTGACGGCACAATCATGAGGTAGGTTTATTAACGGCACAATCATGAGGTAGGTTTATTGACGGCACAATCATGTGGTAGGTTTATTGACGGCACAATCATGTGGTAAGTTTATTGACGACACAATCATGTGGTAGGTTGATTAACGGCACAATAATGTGGTAGGTTTATTGATGGCACAATCATGTGGTAGGTTAACAAAAATTCTCCCCACCAATGGAGGTGAGGGAGGTTGGTCGCCGAACAAAATAATTACGTCACCAGCACGGAAAGACTAGTGTGTTGATACTATGCTAAATATTAATAAAGTGATATCTTGCCAGCTACTTATGAAAACACAAAGCATTAGTATGACGATAACCGCGAAACATTGGGCTGATATTTTTATAGCCTTAATAACTTATATTTTGGTGACAATTTGCTCTTTTAGAGCCACAATAATTATTGTAGGTATATGTTCTAGGTTATAATTATATTATAAAAGCGAAGGGCCCTCGCAGGCCGCGAGTTTGAGACTCCTGCATTAGATGTTTATTTATTAATATTCACGATGATATCATTGTTTATAAAAATATTGTAAACATTGATACTTAACCTCATCGTTTTTTAATGTATGCATGAAGTATGCGTATCTAATTATAAAATATCTAAATATTTCAGTTTCGGCTTCGGTTTCGGCCGAAAGTCTCGTTAACGCTTGGCTGACTGGTATGGATCGGAGACCCATTACGTGAAAGGGTTGGTAGTGACCCATTACGTGAAAGGGTTGGTAGTGGAGTCAGATACGGAATAAACAAAGCAAGAGGCCGCCCTTAAAGTAAGTCACGCTCGGGCGAGGGGGGAGGGGGGCAGGGGATCTCAGAAAGTGTGACAGTAGAAATTGGGTTTGGGATGCTGGAGCATAAGTGACGTCATATATATATACATAATAATATATCTATATACAGATATAAATATTTTCTTTTATCTTACATATAAAACATGAAATTGACAGTGATGTTTAACTTTCTCTTGTGATGGATGTATTCTGACAGAAGATGTCACTTTGTAGTTTAAATTTATAAGAGAGAAGTGTGTTTCAGACTGTATTTTTATTAGTTTCTAATTTTTTTTTTAAATGTGTAGATTTTAGGGGGGGGGGGGTTGTTAGGGTTTCATCCGCTTTCAAGATAAAAACTCTGCAACTCGTCGAAAATACATCCCTTCAATATAAGGGAAAAATTGTTGCCTGGGCCAGACCGCTCTCTCTTCTTCCCCCTCCTACACCACTGGAGGGTCTGAGATTTGTGACAGATTGTGACCGAAAAGGAGGAGGGGGTAAATAGCGTGACGTACTTTGTGGAGTAAAATAGTTGACAGCGATGATATGCGAGCCATATATGGGTGACATGGATATTAAGGGAGTTAAATGAAAGCAGAACACGTTAAAACTCGGAGTCTGACATTTCTCCTCTTCTCGCGGTATTTGGAATTCAATAAAATATAAAAGAATTCCATAATTTTGTGATTTTTTTCCCAATGAAAATTATTAGCCTTCTCAGGGAGTCACGAGGTTCGGACATGTAACACAAAGAGTCTAGTTTGTACGACATTTATACATAGAGTCGAGTTTGACAACATTTATACATAGAGTCTAGTTTGTACGAAATTTATGCACAGAGTCTAGTTTGTACGACATTATACATAGAGTCTAGTTTGTACGATATTTATACACAGAGTCTAGATTGTACGACATTTATACTTAGAGTCGAGTTTATACGACATTTATGCATATAGTCTAGTTTGTACGACATTTATACATAGAGTCTAGTTTGTACAACATTTAAACATAGAGTCGAGTTTATACGACATTTATACATAGAGCAAGTGAAGAGGTCAGGAATGTAACTGCCCACAACCTGACACCAAACCTGTACGGCAGTGGTGTTTGATACATGTAAGATCTCCTTCGTGCTGAATAGAAGCACGGGATGTTATAAGGAAACTGACGTTATTTCTTTCTTTTTTTTTAAATAATTTTTATTTGTTTCAAATAATGTTAAACAAGACATTGTTCAAAAAATTGTATCCGTTGTAAATTTATTGGCTTGTAAAATGTTCAGAAAGTCAACAATGTTGTCAAAATATGGGAGTATAGAAACATAACATGTGTACTGATCAGTAAATAGAAATTATTTATTTTTTGTTGTTGTAATTTTATTAATAAAATTACATCTTTGTCTGTACATATCAGCGTTGTTAGAAAGTGCATAAATCAAGTCACCACCTACCAACCTCATTCTTATACCACACTCGTCTGTCCTGTATCAACAAACTTAAGTACCACGTTGGAAATGGTTAGCACTGAACAAACTAAGCCCCGGCCTAACAGCCTCAGTGATTGCTTGAATCACGTCAGATGCGTCCTTGAGGCCTTTTTGTGCGGTAAAAATGATCAAACAGGCAAGACATGTTCCTATATTTTCATTTCTTTCTCAGATAAATGCAAAATTTAATTGTATTATGTTCAAAGTCCACGTTGAAATATCTCTTTTTAAAACAATTATCGATATTTTAAAATCTAAGAAAATGAATTGTAGCGTTGATACGGCACTGCTCTAATGTCAATTTTTTCCCCAGAAATGAAAAGTCTTGTTATTAATCTACAATGATATGATGCTGTTGTATTAGACTAACGTATACAATCCAATGGTTGTAAGGGTATGATTGGTACACATTATAATTAGCATAAACCGCCTGCCAGCCAAGTCGTCTACATAAAAATAAGAAGAATAAAATATAATTTTATCTTTTTTTTTTGTTGTTGCTATTTTTATATTATTTTAATTTTCTATACATTGTATATAATTCCTGCAGCAGTTCGTATAAACTATGTTTGTGTCTTTTATTCCCATGAATTTCTCTGTCAAATGTTGAGATTTTTTAATATTTTTTTTTTTTACTTCATGAAATGTACAATGTTAATTAACACGGAAAGAAATGGCCGATTAGTGCTTAGCAGGCCATCAACTTCCAAGACCACAGGTTTACTACAGAGATGAACACTGGGCGCATCAGCCAGGAACACATTATGTCAAACAGAACTGAGCCACATCAAAAGATCGGTCTGGCGCCACAGTCGACGTTTGCGCGCCAATCACATTTCTTCTTTTCCTCGTTGAACGCGCTGTTGCTGGGACAACGGATGCGTGCGACAACTCTGCCGTAGTTACACTTGTAGAATCTGGCGCAGTGGGTCGGGTCACCGACATCGCCATTCGATGTTCCTTCACATGGTTTGTCAACAATGGGGCTGGCGGTGGCTGTAAAGATAATGTAAAGATAATGTAAAGTTACTTCACAAGGTTTGTCAACAATGGGGCTGGCCGTGGCTGTAAAGATAATGTAAAGATAATGTAAAGTTACTTCACAAGGTTTGTCAACAATGGGGCTGGCGGTGGCTGTAAAGATAATGTAAAGATAATGTAAAGATAATGTAAAGTTACTTCACAAGGTTTGTCAACAATGGGGCTGGCGGTGGCTGTAAAGATAATGTAAAGTTACATTGCTTGTTTGTTTGTTGTTGTTTTTTTTTGTTTGTTTTTTCATAGCTATGACAAGATTTATTAGAATGTCAACAATTTAGCCTTTCAATCAAGAGTTTATATAATTATAAAGTCGTGGTTTTATCGGATTGTTTGGAAAGATTTGAATCGAAATAATTTTTTTTTTAAAATGATAATAATAACTGGAAATGTCAAATGTGCAACTTTTAAGCTGTACAAAAATATGTGTCAGCGTCATGAACAACAGTGCATTCTTTTTCCTTTTAATGTATTTTTTCACGTGATATTAAACAAAGCCCTAAATAAATGAATCTCAATTGATTTGGAATGCAAGCCTCTCCATGCATTTCGGATAAAGGTATTAGTCAATGGCTGGCCTGAAATAGGGGATCAAACTCATATAAGCCAAAGTGGTGCTTGGGGATAATTCGGTGATCTAACAGGCAGCACAGACATACTTAAACATTAAGTGTGGCTTTACTCAAACGGTCTGCACAGACATACTTTTACATTAAGTAGGGCTTTAGTACAACGGGCTGTACAGACGTACTTTTACCTTAAACCTGGCTTTATTACAATGGGCTGCACAGACATACTTTTACATTAAACCTGGATTTAGTACAACGGGCTGTACAGACATATTTCAAAATTAAGTAGGGTTTTAGTCCAACGGACCGCACAGACATACTTAAACATTAAGTAGGGCTTTAGTACAACGGGCTGTACAGATATAATTTTACAATAAACCTGGCTTTAGTACAACGGGTTGCATAGACAAATTTCAAAATTAAGTAGGGCTTTAGTCCAACGGACGGCACAGACATACTTTAACAGTAAAAGTGGCTTTAGTCCAACGGACGGCACAGACATACTTTAACTTTAAAAGTGGCTTTAGTCCAACGGGCTGCACAGACATACTTAAACATTAAGTGTGGCTTTAGTCCAACGGACTGCACAGACATACTTTAACAGTAAAAGTGGCTTTAGTCCAACGGACGGCACAGACATACTTTAACAGTAAAAGTGGCTTTAGTCCAACGGACGGCACAGACATACTTTAACTTTAAAAGTGGCTTTAGTCCAACGGGCTGCACAGACATACTTAAACATTAAGTGTGGCTTTAGTCCAACGGGCTGCACAGACATACTTTAACATTAAAAGTGGCTCCCTATTATACGGTCTAACTCCAAGCCATGTTGCATAAGAACAGTGCTCTAAACCTTGGAGGCAGGATTGCCAACTGTCCTTAACGTTCCGGCGATTCTTAAAAAGTTGATCTAAAATGACTTGATCGTAAGGACTTAAAGGGTGCTCGTACACAAAATTGAGACATTGAACATGTCATATCCACCTTTGTGATGTTTTTTCTTACTTTTGTATGGTCATCAATTCAAAACTGATACTGATAAAAATCATGCACAATAAATATGACGTTATAAATTAAACTCATTCATGAGTAATAGAGACATAATCATAAAAATACGGGTTCGCGGTTATCTGATTTGTTTAAATTTTGTTGATAGCTCCGGAAGTATATTTAAAATGTGTCCGTAAATAATAGAGAATGTCCGTAAATAATAGTGAATGTCCGTAAATAATAGTGAATGTCCGTAAATAATAGTGAATGTCCGTAAATAATAGTGAATGTCCGTAAATAATAGTGAATGTCCGTAAATAATAGTGAATGTCCGTAAATAATAGTGAATGCCCGTAAATAATAGTGAATGTCCGTAAATAATAGTGAATGTCCGTAAATAATAGTGAATGTCCGTAAATAATAGTGAATGCCCGTAAATAATAGTGAATGTCCGTAAATAATAGTGCATGTCCGTAAATAATAGTGCATGTCCGTAAATAATAGTGAATGTCCGTAAATAATAGTGAATGTCCGTAAATAATAGTGCATGTCCGTAAATAATAGTGCATGTCCGTAAATAATAGTGCATGTACGTAAATAATAGTGAATGTCCGTAAATAATAGTGCATGTCCGTAAATAATAGTGCATGTCCGTAAATAATAGTGAATGTCCGTAAATAATAGTGAATGTCCGTAAATAATAGTGAATGTCCGTAAATAATAGTGCATGTCCGTAAATAATAGTGAATGTCCGTAAATAATAGTGAATGTCCGTAAATAATAGTGAATGCCCGTAAATAATAGTGAATGCCCGTAAATAATAGTGAATGTCCGTAAATAATAGTGAATGTCCGTAAATAATAGTGAATGTCCGTAAATAATAGTGAATGTCCGTAAATAATAGTGAATGCCCGTAAATAATAGTGAATGTCCGTAAATAATAGTGAATGTCCGTAAATAATAGTGAATGCCCGTAAATAATAGTGAATGCCCGTAAATAATAGTGAATGCCCGTAAATAATAGTGAATGCCCGTAAATAATAGTGAATGCCCGTAAATAATAGTGAGTGCCCGTAAATAATAGTGAATGTCCGTAAATAATAGTGAGTGCCCGTAAATAATAGTTAATGCCCGTAAATAATAGTTAATGCCCGTAAATAATAGTGAATGCCCGTAAATAATAGTGAATGCCCGTAAATAATAGTGAATGCCCGTAAATAATAGTGAATGCCCGTAAATAATAGTGAATGCCCGTAAATAATAGTGAATGCCCGTAAATAATAGTGAATGTCCGTAAATAATAGTGAATGCCCGTAAATAATAGTGCATGTCCGTAAATAATAGTGCATGTCCGTAAATAATAGTGCATGTACGTAAATAATAGTGAATGCCCGTAAATAATAGTGAATGCCCGTAAATAATAGTGAATGCCCGTAAATAATAGAGAATGCCCGTAAATAATAGTGAATGCCCGTAAATAATAGTTAGTGACTGTAAATAATAGTTAGTGCCCGTAAATAATAGTGAATGCCCGTAAATAATAGTGAATGCCCGTAAATAATAGAGTATGCCCGTAAATAATAGTGAATGCCCGTAAATAATAGTGAGTGCCCGTAAATAATAGTGAATGCCCGTAAATAATAGTGAATGCCCGTAAATAATAGTGAATGCCCGTAAATAATAGTGAATGCCCGTAAATAATAGTGAATGTCCGTAAAAAACAGTGAATGTCCGTAAATAAAAAAAAGTGCATGTTTAGAATATTATTCCGTAAATCTTAGTTTTTCATTTGGGAAACCTGTTCCGGATGGTTGCACTATATCCACGGGCCGATCGTTTCAGGCCCCTGTCCCAGAGACGGGGAAAGCGTTGACATAGGGAATACAAAAACTTACTAATAATGACGTGACCAGGAATGCTTCTCTCCCGACATTCAGAGGCGACCATGAAGCTGAGCTCGCACGTGTTGTTCCTGGTCGAGAAGAGGGTGTTGGTGGGACATTCCATGGTGGCCACCACAGTCATATTGACGCAGGCCAGGAACTGGGCACAGTTGTCGGGGTCGGGGTTCATACCGCTGGGGTCATTGAGACAACGGGGGTCATCTGGGTAAAACGTAAGACAGTGACGATAAAGATAAACTGGTTTTGTGTGCGTGGTTTGTAACAAATTAATGAACGATGATTTTAATTTAAGGATTGGTAAAAAGTGCACAACAAATAATGCCGGTTTCTGAACATTGTCAGACTTCAAATATTAACTAAACTCATTGACTTTTTTATTATTTGGTGACGATTTCCAGAAGGAGGCATACATATTTGTAGTGACTATGTTAAACATGTAAAATAATTTGTTTTAAAAAAAAAGATTCCCTTCTTATACCACAATAACGTGTCTTTTCATGGTGTTTTTTTTTTTACTTTATATTAAATTTATTTTTAAAATAGATAAGTTATTATATTATAAACGGAATTATAATTATTTTTTATTCTATTTTTTCCTCCGTAAAAAAACACCGTTTTTTTTTTTACCCTCAATTTTTTCCCAAGTTAAAGAGATTTTAGTGGAACAAGATACATTTAGGCTTGAAAAGAAAAGACAGGACAAACATTAAAAAGAACGTTTCGAGTTAACGTCTTCCTTAGCATACAAGACAATGCAAGAAACAAATATTTAGAAATCTAAAACGTATGTGTATCTAGATCTCAATGTAATTGGCGCCTGCTCTCAATTTGAAAACTAAACCGTATCTGCTAAAAAAAAAAAAGGTGTCTCTTGATGTTGACGATGGCAATATTGAAGTGAACTGATATGACATGGGATGGACGTCATCACGCGACCTTAATGAGCTCTGCTCTGACCGGCCGTGAACACAGGCACACGTTTATTTGATCCATAGGTGACAGTATTTCCAGGAGTCATCCACTGCAGGGCCCATGTTTGACACGTGATTTAGTTAGTCCATCTCTGAGGGATTTTGGGCAAGACTTCATGGCGGTTGGTCCTTCTGACTTGTTTGATGTGTGGACACATTCGCAAACCACCTTTACTTACTGGGCATCCCATTACTGTAATAATTGTCTCTACATTCAATTAAATAGTCCATCTAATATATTTACTGTCTTATTTCCAAAATTACTTGTTTTTTTGGTTGGTTTTTTTGCGTAAGGTCTGGTTGCTGAGTTAATAGGAGTTCATCGGTTGACCTAATTTTTTTTTTTACACGCAAAATAATTAACTAAATGCTTCCGTTCCTGGGAACTAGCAGAAAGACATTGAAATTTCTTAATTATACTCTGTGGTCATTTAAATACAATCCTTCTCCCAATTCTTTGCAAGTTAAGAATTAAACCTACTGAGAGTTGGAGTCGTCATGACCTGATTACAGTCATCCCACTGAGACATTGGCTCCACGCAAGCGTGACCAACATTGGACCAGATTCTCGTGTCGTTACAGTTGATGGTCCACTGCTTCTTGCCTTGTATACAGAAATGGACCTAAATTAAGGCGGAGGAGTAAATAAATCGTTTCTTTTATACCATTGGACTTTCAAATTCCTCAAGTCAATATTTGGTATCGTTAATATAATAATCTATGTGTCTTGAGGTGGTGGATTGATTTACTGGCACACAAAACTATCTAAAATTGAATTATATAGAAATTATACTATTTAGTATCTATATTGTTTGTTGTTAAGATGTGTTATTTATTTTCTTAACTAATATTAGTTAGAATAATATCACATGATCATAATTTTCAAGTAGTGGGCTTAATATTAGTGCCAAAGTGTGCTCGTTTTATAGCCATTTCAATAGTTTCTATAGTATAGTAGTTACTATCCTAGTGTCTCTGGTTTTTTTCATTTTTATTTTACTTGTTTTTAATGAAGGTAAGCGTTATATAAAAATGCCTAAATAAATAAATAAATAAAAATATTTATTTTTGACTTATTAATATAGAAGTGAAGGTGCTGGAGTCGAAACCCTGATTGTACAACAACAACAAAATTATAAAGGAATCATGCATCTCAAATTTTAATAATCCAAACACTAATTACAATGATAAAAAACCTAATGTATTTTCTTGGTATGAATAATAGCCGCTTTAAAAGAAATCCAATTATATTGCAAAATATTCATTCAATCCAACCAAGAATTGCACCTTAGCATTATCAACTATTTCTATAAATAACTATGAGGACTTTGAGCAGAATGCCCAGGCCTCAACGGTTGTTAAAGTTGACACTCACCTGTGTGCAATCATTAGGATCTCTTGTCCACTCTGTGGTCCACGGGTCCTTACACCCAGCCTCAGCTCCATAATTGTCTTCTAGAAAATTCTGCTGAGGTCTCTGTGGCTTCTGTGTTGGGGGGTCTGGGAAGGTGTGAGGCTTCGGCGCCGGTCTGTGCTGTTGCGGCTGCTGGAGGGGCACCTTGCGCGTTTCATCATTGCCTCCCTGATACAACGACCGTTGGCCGGAGACGACACTGACCAACACGGCGACAAGAAAAATGCTCCGTATATGATGCATTGTGATGAACTTTTCTAATCGTTTGAAGTCGTTCTTTGAGATGAAATCTTTAAGATTTCTGCTGTTTTGAGTTTTAGAATTGTTTCAGAATATTAACCCAAGCTCCTAATGCTTGTGTGTTGTGCTTCGGGTCTACTCTCGCGTCTGACCAGTGTTCGCACGAAGAAGCCTATATGTACTAAACGGGGAGCATTTTCACCTGGAGTTTGCAATACACAATAGCTGGTTTATACGCATGCCCCACCAGGCCTGAGGTGACACAGAACTCGCAAGAGAACTAGTAGACGCATGTTGGAGGGTCATCACTTAAAGCTTTGTCGGGGTCGATACTTAACAACGTAGTTGTCGCTTTATTTGTCCGTCTGTCTCGGCATCGAGGGGGTGCTGTGTGTATAGTGTTGTTTGTGTTGAAGGGGGCTCTATATGTTGTGCTGTTTGTGTTGAGGGGGGCACTGCATATGGTGTTGGTTTTGTTGCTGAGACGTCAATATTAGGCGTTGGACGAGTACGTGCTAATGGCGTGATAATGGTCGTCTGGTGTGGTCATTCCCTGGTTGGGCAGTAAACAGAAAATGGCGCCAAGCAAGCAGGAGCGTCGCTAAATCAATTCGTCTTTAAGTCAATGGCAGAATAGACAATGGAATTAGGCGATGAATTTCGCCCCCCCCCCCCAAACCCAAGCTAAAATGTTTAAAATTCATTTACGTACCACTTTATTTGTGACCTTTTGGGTATAGAATATGAATAAATAAAATAAAGAATAATTTCGTCGACATATTATTATGGCTGACTTGTAATTTCGTTGATTTTAATGGTGAATATAGGAAACAACACATTTTGCCCCGTAAAGTAAGCATTGGTCAGTTGCATCTAGTTGTGCGTACAGATAGCTCACATGTATCGCACTATATGTTTGTAAACTTACGTCTTCAGTTTAACTAAAATTAACTACCACAAATGACATCTGAATGGGATTTAGTCTATATAGGGTGAACAAATCATGAACAGGAAAAAACGGGACATTCCCAAGGAGGGTTGAGGGGGGGGGGGTGAGGGGAGGAAATACCCTCCAGCTAAAAAGGGGTCCTGGGGCCTCCGCCAGAAACTGTTTATTGAAAGATGCTCATTTGAACTAGTTTGAGACCTAGAAATCGTTTTAAATTTACCTTCACTTTTGTAATTTAATTTAAACTCTGAGGCGTATCAAAAACGAAAACAATAATTTTGCAGTGAATACTTATTTATTGATACATATTTTACAACACAATAACATCTGTGGCAGGGACACTTGGGTTTACGCGGCGTCGGCAGAGTGGTGGAAGGGGAACAGTGCAGCCATCACGCGAGCCCACATCAGCACTGGCACTGGCTACACAGCTAGCCCACATCAGCCAGTACTGGCACTGGCTACATGACTAGCGAAAAATATTACTTGACTTTATGTTATAAATTAGGAAGTTATGTGATCTGAAAATGTGTTTGGTTTTAGAAATGGGACATTTAGGCGTCCCGAGATACCTTTTTGGGACACAGGGTACGATCGTTACGGGACGTATGGTTACCCTAGTCTAAAGGGATCCGGGTCCGAATAGCAGCTATGCGTACCCGGGTCCCTTTAGACAAAATCCCATTCGGATGTCATTTGTGGTATTTTATTTTAGTTAAACGGAAGAAGTAAGTTTACAAACATATAGTCCCTTCAATAATTTTCTTTCATTTGATACCACATTTTGTCTTACAAACCCAGGAATAATATTTTAAATAGTTTTTTTTAATCCCGACCTCTCACTTCTGGTACCCGGGTGCCATAGTTAAATCGGTATCTAAAGTTCCGTGGTAATGCTGTGTGTAGTTTAAGCAGTAAAATTATCACTGTAATTTGTAATGCATCTTACATATCACAAACTATGAAGATGGAGAGGAAGGAATGTAGGGTCACATTCAATGTTCCCTTTAAGCTGCGTGGCCGCGCAGCAATCTAACAGACGCCGCGCAGCAGTTTGAGTACCACGCAGCTAATTTCCATGTAAGTGTCTGTAGGCTGAAAATTTTGCGCACAAAAAAATTGATGCTGTAAAAATGTGCACACAACTTTATGATATTGCACACGAACCAACAAATCTTAGAGGGAACATTGGTCACATTTCTCTTGAAGTTTTAGTGAGTCTTAGTTGTGGTTATTTATTTATTTATTTATTTATTTATTTCGAAGCATAGGCCAGGGGACATAACAGGTAATGATTTTTAACAAAGATGAGTTATTGTTCATAAAGTCGGTCTCTCATCTTTGCGTGAAGGTAAATTTAAAACGATTTCTAGCTTTCAAAATAGTTAAAATGAGCATGTTTCAATAAACAGATTCTGACGGAGGCCCCCGGGACCCTCTTTAGCTGGAGGGTATCCCATCACAAACTCTCATTCGGTGTGTCCCGTTTTTTCCAGTTCATGATTTGGTCACCCTAATGATAGTAGGATGTAAGTATACTATTTTTAAATATTTTGAATGAACCTATTTGGGTCAGTAGTACAGGAAGCATATGTTTGTTTTGTCAATCTAAAGTTTAGCATGGTGTTCATTCATTAAGTTGTATTTTATTATTAGACATCTATTTCTTTTTTAACATTTAAAATATTACAAAAAACTATATATTAATACATCTTAGATTTTCTTAGCCCTTAAAAAAAAAAAAGAAAAAAAAAAAGACTTTCCGCGAAGTCAAAAGTTATAAATAATCAAATCAAGTTATAGTTTACTTGCTTCGCTGATACAAGCTTCGCGGATAATTTTTTTATGCTTCGAGGCGTGGTCAACTCACGGGGGAATCTGGCGTGGTCAACTCACGGTGGCATCTGGCGTGGTCAACCTACTGTGGAATCTGGCTAAAAAAAAGAAAAAAAAAAAGACTTTCCGCGAAGTCAAAAGTTATAAATAATCAAATCAAGTTATAGTTTACTTGCTTCGCTGATACAAGCTTCGCGGATAATTTTTTTATGCTTCGCGGAAAGTTTTAACTATATTAACAGTGTCCATGTTAGTTTTCCAATCAACGTACACAGCAGTAAAGCAAAATCATCTGACTTTCAGAAGAATAAAAACAATTGTCTTTATTTACAATTAAAAATATTAAACGATAATAAATCAACAATGACGAATCATAACGTTGCGTTTCCTCCCGGCGGCCTGCTAGAAATTGTGTTTTCATTCGACACAACGGGCTCAATGGCTAGTTGGTTAGACGAAGTTCGTGGGCGCATTCAAGACCTGATACAACGTCTACAAGCTGACATTCCTGGCATCAGAATAGCTGTCTTCGCCCACGGGGACTATTGTGATTCTCATATTTACGTCACCAAATGGATTGATTTAACAACAGATGTTGCCAAGCTTTGTGACTTTGTGCAGAACGTGGAGAAAACCGGGGGAGGAGATGCCCCAGAATGCTATGAGCTCGTTTTAAAACAAGTCAGGACAGAATTGTCTTGGACTCCTGGATCACGCCGTGTCCTCGTTTTGATTGGGGACAACAACCCCCACGAGCCCCATGAGGCGTGTAACAAAGACAAGATCAACTGGAAGGAGGAGACGAGGTCTCTTGGCAGCGAGGGTGTTACAATATACGGGGTCCAGTGTGGAAACTATGCTCAAGCAGATCGCTTCTATAAAACAATATCAATGGCCACTAAAGGCAAACATTTACGTTTGAACGATTTTGGAAGCTTATTTGATATGATGATGGCGATCTGTTACAGGGAGAGTAACGACATGACGAAGTTAGCGAATTACGAAAATGAAGTCAGAGCCAGATGTGGGCCCACTGGTTTAGCTCTTGATATAGATGCAATCTTTGCCTCCCTGAGAGACGAAGAGGCAGTAGATTCCTCGTCGGCTGCTTGCCCCTTGCCTCTTCTGGTAGCACACACAGATTCCACAGCAAGAACTTTGACAACGACTCATCTAGCAGCAACTAAGCGAAAATCTAAAAAAAAAATTAGAACTGCTAAAAAATGGGCCAAAGTTCCGAGTATGCCTCTCGCCAAAAAGCCTAAAGCAAATTCAAGACTCTTAATAAAAGGACAAAAGTCCTCAAGATTATGCCTCGATAAATACAAGCTGAAGAATCTGCCTCTCTTAAAACGTGAAAACGTCCCAGAGATCAATTTTTCACTTCGCTCATTAAATTGGGAGAATTGGTTCCTGGCTTGTGTATCTGAGAGCGATGTACCTGAGGCTAACAAAACTCAGTGGAAGGCTCGAGCTGGTAAGCCAGGCTGGAGGTTAAGAACCTTGCCAGAGCCCAGGTCATGGGGCAATCGTCTTGCTTTGTTTGAGGTTTCAGTTCAGTCAGGCGCAAAAGGAAAGAAGCACACGGTCTACAGCAGATTTTCCAGTCATTGTTTCGGTACTGCACAATGGGAAACCCGTCTTCTGTCCGTGGCAACTTCCCAAGTTGACTGTGTATTACAAAATGGGTGTAAAGTTTACGTAAGGTACACCTTGGTGGGACAAAAACAGAAATTTTCGCTAGCCAGCGCGGTTAAGAGGTACGATTACGCATGGAAGAGAATAAAAACCATTAGACCCGGTGCCAGAGTTGTCACGAAATGTGGCGTTGGCATTTCAGCAGCCTAAAGGGTGTGTTCATCTTGCAAGTCACTTACCCGTGTGAGTACATGGATCTATGTCTCTTTAATTATTTAAACATTATCAAGAATATGACAGTTTCATAACTTAAACAGTTCCATTTATTGAACAGGTTATTGTCACTGTAACAGTATCATTACTTCAAAAGTGTCATTTATTGAACAGTATATCATTACAGCAACAGTTTCAGCCCTGACTTTTTGTGAAGTTAATTCGTCAGCGAGCCGACCTGTGATTTTTATGTGTGTTCTAAACTTTTTATTTTATACGACTAATGTGATAAGATTGTGATCTGTTTCGTACTGCTTACTTGTTATGTTTGCGACAGAAAAGTCTATTGTGCAAGGTCAAAATGGGAGGAAATTTGTAGACCAAATGAATACTTTGATTGATTAACATTAATATGTTTGATTGAATTTTCATGTAAAGAATATTTTTTAAAACTTACTTTATATTAAAGCGTATTTTATTATATGTTTTTTATTGAATTATATTATATATGTGTGTTTATATATTGTTTATATAATATGTATGTCCTTTATTTTTATATGTACTATTTCATTTTATCATAATCTTACATAATGGTGTGCTCATAAATTTTGAAAAATACTAATTTTATTCATAGTGTAAATAATTGTTATATTAAATTATATGTTTCATACTTTTCTCAAACATTTTATGTCAATCTTGTTTTTTTTTTGTTCACTTTTTTACGTTCCGATATTAAATATTGTTGTAATAATATTGTCTATTAAAATGTTTTACCTATCAATAGTTTGAGTTTAAGAATTGTTTGAAATGTTTATTGAATCGTTAAAATAATTGTGTCCGCTTTCATTGTACACCAATGGAACTCATCATTTAAAAAGTGCGGCAAGTATTTTCTTGAATTTTTTTTTCAAATACTAAATCTCCTGCATATCACAACTACTTTGAATTCTTTTATCTTAAATTCCTACTTGGAAATATGACATAAGGTGTTGCTGTTGTTGTTTTTTTTTTATTTATTTATTTTTTTTTATTATTTTATTTTCAACCAGAGATTCTTACTAAAAAAAAATATTTATTTCCTTGGTAATTTTTATATCAATAGACTTTGAGAAAAGATTTCACTAGGTTTTTGGAAATCTTACAAAAATAAAAAATAGAATTATCCATTTTGATCGCTAAGTTTTAGAAATATAAATATATATTCTGAATCCAAATTATTGTTATTATGAAACTGCTCGGCCACTGTCATTATTTTTTTTAAAAATTTATTGAGGATAAATTAGAGAGGAAAATACCAAGGAAAAGATGGTGTGGTTGCGTTTTACTTCCTTTGACACGGCAATTATAATGTATCCATAAAATAGTTTTTTGTTGTGTTTTTTTTTAATATACCGTTCTTTTGATTAACGGACAGTAGTAAGGAACAGCAACAAAAAAAAAAAAAAAAAAAAAAAAAAAAAAAAAACTGCGTTTCTGCTCGTGCTTGTTTACTTTAAATTGCCAGCACACTAAGAACGGTTCCCAAACCCCACGATAAGGGGCCGGGAGTGAAATTTTCAGATGGAAATAAAAGATTCAATTTGTATCAATGGTCATTAAAATTGTAGTTACGAAAGTGAATTTCTAAAGCAGTTTAAATATTTATGAAAGATGTATAGATACTGGTTTCCCTTTTAATCCCCTTGACTTTGGTGGTGGGAAGGGGGTGGACGGATTTAAGGAGGCTGTCCGCCAACCCATTTATTAAGATTTATTCAGAGCAAGCCAATTATTACACCATAAGCATAATTAAGTTTTTCTTAGATCTCCTGCATCGAATGCTCTACAATTTTATAACCAGTGCTAATATAATAACAAGAGGCTCATTTAAAATACACAAAAATATGAATTAACTAACCTAAAAAAAAGTACCTTACCTTTAAAGAAATTGAACTTTATTTAAAGTACTTCTTTAGCAAGCGCCTTAAATTCGATGCATTCTGTTAAACGGCATTTTTAGAAGAGTTGAATTTTCTTTATCAACGCCATTCATAAACCTCAATTTTTCTTATCATCAGCTCCCCCCTCCCCCTCCCCCCCCCCACACCCACACCCACACAAAGTGTCGCCTCTGGGGCTAGTTTCATCCGGTGCGGTTTCATGGTTTGACCAAATCCCCTTTTCGTAATCCTCGCCCTCCTCCATGCAATCTGTTAAACGGCATTTTTAGAAGAGTTGAATTTTCTTTATCAACGCCATTCATAAACCTCAATTTTCCTTATCCTCAGCTCCCCCCTCCCCCTCCCCCCCCCCCACACCCACACCCACACAAAGTGTCGCCTCTGGGGCTAGTTTCATCCGGTGCGGTTTCATGGTTTGACCAAATCCCCTTTTCGTAATCCTCGCCCTCCTCCTTCACCCGGAACCGTACTGGGTAGTTCTTATGCAGATGGAAACATTGAATTCGAGGTAACGACGTTTTAAAAAATACATCAAAATTACTTTTTATTGAAACATGAATCTTCACAGTTAAAACTTTATTTGCCTGGCCTTCGAAAATGCAAACGTGCCAATCACTTCATCAAACGCAGCATTCTACACCTTACCACGTGCAACTAACGAAACGGCAAGACCAGAAAGTCTAGACTGTTTCATACTGGATCACATAAAGATAAATCTTGATTTAAGTTACATTTTCTAAATGTCTTCTTACAGCAAGCCACATATCATAAGAAATAATTGTAGGCCTAATTGGAGAATTGGGAGAGATTCTATAAAGTCCAATTCAGTTATGAATTTCAAAACTTGAAATATTGACCAATCTCTGGCTTCCTCGCCTGGGTCGGAGACACTTGAGCAAAAATATTGAAGATATACTATAAAACGACGACAGTTATTATTTTATTTCTTTTACAACAAGTGACATTTTCGATTCATTTAAAGCAACAGGCTATATAAAGAGAATTTCTCGTATTTTTTTCTGTCATGAATGCCGCTAAATATTGCCCCACTTATAAGAGCGTCACTAAGTTAAACTGTTCTTGGGACATTCAGTTCTGGTGGTACTCTATCTGGTGGCGTCCTGTTCTTGTAATTAACTTACATAAGTTATGAAACCGATTCGAGCGAGCTCTGTCACATTTGAAATTCTCCATTTGGTGTCACCGGAGTTGCCAACCGTCAGCAAATCTACCCAAAAAATCGGTAAAAAATAACTTAGAATGATTGTCCGTAAATGTCCGTAAGAACTTTAGGATGTCCGTAACAATGAGATATTTTACACACATTTTTTACGCATGCCTTAATTAAAGCGGATCCAACATGTACCCTTGAGACTCGCATCTTATCACCAGGGTGCAACATGTACTGTTGAGATCCGCATCTTATCACGAGACCCGTGGCACGGCGTAGGTAAATTAATGAGGTTGAAGATTCAAGTGAAGATAAGAACTAAGAGATTCTCGCCTCTATTAAATCTCAATAGGGGTCAGAAAAGAAAGTAAATGTTATACGGGGACTATAACATACTTTTATAATGTGGCCGCCATTTCTTCCCCCATAGCACACAGCTTTCTAATTTGACCCCCATTTTTCCCCCATAGCAAACAGTTTTCTAATGTGACCCCCATTTTTCCCCAGTAGCACACAGTTTTCTAATGTGACCCCCATCTCTTCCTCCTTAGCACACAGTTTTCTAATGTGACCCCATCTCTTCCACAAGTGCACACAGTGTTCTAATGTGACCCCAATTTTCCCCAAAAGCACATAGACTTCTAATGTGACCCCCAGTTCTTCCTCCATAGCACACAGTTTCTAATGTGACCCCATTTTTTCCCACATAGCACATAGTTTTCTTGTGTTGCCCCCATTCCCCCCTATAGCACACAGTTTTCTAATGTGACCAAAAATTTTCCCACATAGCATACCGTTTTCTAATTTGACCCCCATCTGTCCCCCATAGCACACGGTTTTCTAATGTTACCACCCATCTCTTCCCCCTTAGCGCACAGTTTTCTAATGTGACCACCCATCTCTTCCCCCTTAGCGCACAGTTTTCTAATGTGGATCCATCTCTTCCCCAATAGCACGCGGTTTTCTAATGTGACCCCCATCTCTTCCCCCATACCACAAGGTTTTCTAATGTGAACCCATCTCTTCTCCAATAGCACAGTTTTCTAATGTGACCTCCATGACTTCCCCAATAGCACACAGTTTCCTAATGTGACTACATCTCTTTCCCCTTAGCACAAGGGATTCTAATGTGACCCCCAACACTTCCCCATAGCACACAGTTTTCTATTGTGACCCCATCTCTTGCCCAATAAAACACAGTTTCCTAATTTAACCCCATCTCTTCGCCCATAGAACGCAATTTTCTAATGTGACCCTATCTCTTCCCCAATAGCACACTGTTTTCCAATGTGACTCCCATCTCTTCCCCCATAGCACACGGTTTTCTAATGTGACCCCCATTTCCCCCCCCCCATAGCAGACGGTTTTCCAATGTGACCCCATCTCTTCCCCAATAGTACACAGTTTTCTGTGACCCCCACCTCATACTCTATAGCAGACGGTTTTCTTATGTGACCCCCATCTCTTCCTCCTTAGCACACAGTTTTCTAATGTGACCCCATCTCTTCCCCTATAGCACATGGTTTTCTAATTTGACCCCATCTCTTCCCCTATAGCACACAATTTTCTAATGTGACCCCATCTCTTCCCCAATAGCACACAGTTTTCTAATGTGACCCCCATCCTTCCCCAATAGCACACGGTTTTCTAATGTGACCCCATCTCTTCCCCCATAGCACACTGTTTTCCAATGTGACCCCCATCTCTTCCCCAATAGCACACAGTTTTCCAATGTGACCCCCATCTCTTCCCCAGTAGTACACGCTTTTCTAATGTTACCCAATCTCTTCCCTATAGCACATGGTTTTCTAATTTGACCCCATCTCTTCCCCCTTAGCACACAGTTTTCTAATGTGACCCCCCATCTCTTCCCCCTTAGCGCACAGTTTTCTAATGTGACCCCATCTCATCCTCTATAGCACACTGTTTTCCAATGTGACCCCCATCTCTTCCCCAATAGCACACAGTTTTCCAATGTGACCCCCATCTCTTCCCCAGTAGTACACGCTTTTCTAATGTGACCCAATCTCTTCCCCTATAGCACATGGTTTTCTAATTTGACCCCATCTCTTCCCCCTTAGCACCAGTTTTCTAATGTGACCCCATCTCTTCCCCCAAAGCACACAATTTTCTAATGTGACCCCATCTCCTCCCCAATAGCACATGGTTATCTAATGTGATCCCATCTCATCCTCTATAGCACAGACACCAGGGTAACATAGAGATATAAAGCGGGTTTCATTTATTTCCGAATATTTATCTTAAGGGACCGTGCACATATTATATAACGTGAAGGTGGTAAGGGTTGCTTTATCATTTGCTTATATTGTGTTCTATTTGGTGAGGGTGTCGAGAGCAATGTTATATTGTGTTAAATGGGGTGAGGGTGGTCGAGACCAATGTCATATTTTGCTATATTGGGTGAGGGTAGCCGCGACCAATGTTATATTGTGTTCTATTGGGTGAAGATGGTCGAGAGCAATGTTGTATAACGATTTATTTACTTTTTTTACATTAATTCTTATTTTTACAACAGTTTATGTATCTTGAGGAATTCCTTTTACAACATTTTTTAAGCAATTAAACCAGCTTCCCCAAAATAGAAAAAAACTAAAGTTGGTTTGAAACATAATGTAGTCGAGTATTGTTCTCCATCAATTTTGGATGATAATTGTAATATCTTTGCATTTTTATTTTATTTAATTTTAAAAAAAAAACAATAATTGTATATTACTTTTTGAATGTTTTTATTGAATTAAAAAGTACTGTCCTTTTCAATAATCACTAATAAGTTCCATGGTAAGACCCTTGAAGGTGATCCATAATAGTATAGTGATATTGGCATCTATAGTTCCATGGTAATGTAATGTTTAGTTTAAGTCGTACAATTCCACAACTGCGTCATTTTTCATTGTAATTTCTAATGTGTCCTACGTGTCACAAAATTAAATGGTGGAGAGGAAGGAAATGACGTTTTAACGAGTCTTTATTTTGTTGTTGTTTTTCTTTAATCCAAAACATAGTCCAAGGGACATAAGCATTGATTGTTAAAAAAAGATAAGTTATTGTCCTTAAAGTCGGTCTTCTTAACTTTTTTGTATTTATAAATTCAAACTTTTACAATTTGATTTTTTTTTAAAATATTCTTTATATTAGTTATGTCAAAACAATTACAACTGTTCGATACAGGCTTTGCTTGCCTTTTTTTCCCCACCCAAGATGGCCGCCACTCAAGAAAGCAGAAAACGACACAAATCTTAGAGTGCGTTTAATATTATAAAGTTACGTTTGCAAAACAAAGATGCTGCTTAATGATAATAGATAAATAATGTGTATATCATGCAATGACTTCGATGATACATTGGATACAGTAAGTTATTTCGATGATCAGCTACTTATCGTTACAGACCTCTCATCAACATTTCAAAAACATATCATGTTTAACCATATAAAATAAACAAATCTTGCATCTTTCTTTAAAATACAACAAAACTTTTCACATTAACAATAAATATGGTACAATCAAATAATATAAGATCGCCAATCCGTTTTCAATGTGGGTTCTCATTAAAACAATGACTGTTTTATAAAGAGCGTGACAAGAGTGGCGTAACTTTGATTGTTTTATAAAGAGCGTGACAAGAGTGGCGTAACTTTGATTGTTTAATAAAGAGCGTGACAAGAGTGGCGTAACTTTGACTGTTTAATAAAGAGCGTGACAAGAGCGGCGTAACTTTGACTGTTTAATAAAGAGCGTGACAAGAGTGGCGTAACTTATGGCTCAGGCTCAAGTTGGTCAAAATAAGACGAACTTTTTGGGTTTGTTTATATGCGGTTTGAGCCATTCATATGAACGATTAGATCTTATGTGTGTCCCTGGAATTAACAATTTTAACAGATCGATAGTCATGCGGACATTTGCATTTTTGTGTGTGTAGCTTCATAAGTTTATTTTAATGGTGTATCTGATAGGGCTCATAAACTTCTTTTAAAATTATCACACGTGTTCAATGATTTTTTTTAAGTTATGTTCATTTGAAAATAAATAAGTTAACAATTAAATAATTATTAAAAATTTATATTGTTTTTTTCTAAATATCGTTCAGCGGTAATTATGAAATTTAATAAATAAATATTTTTAAAAAGAGTTGAATAGGCTTGAAAATATGTTTTCTGTCTCTCGTCATTTAAGCCTTTTTTTTAAATGTAAGCTCCTGGAGCCAGCTATACGGGGCTTAAAACAGCTACCGGACAATTCTTGGTGGTTGAAGAATTTGTAGGAAGTGACAGGGACGCACACAAGCCACCGCTTAGCAGGGTCACCACAAGGAAGAATTGGATGGAACTGATCGGGGCTTGGCGTGGCCGTTGTATGCGTGGAAGCGATTGCCTGATCCTCCTGATTCCGCGTCGCTGGATATCCAGTGAAGTGTTTCAACGTGTCCATTTGCGGCTTGAAAGAAGGATGAAAATTGGTTTTAATAACTTGAGAATTTAGAAAGAGTTAGCGATATTATTTAGGGTTGTGAAATAGGTATTCTAATGATCTGAATGTAATATAATTATATATGTATATATATATATGGCCGTGTAATAGATTCTAGTCATCTGAATACAAGAGACCCAAGCTTTAATTGCTTTTATTTCACAAGAATTGAACATATCTGACATGGTCGCGTACGCTAGGGGGTAGACATTACCAGAGGCGTAGCGTGGTGGGGGCAGGGGTGGACAGATGTCCCCGGGCGCCAGCTAGTTAGGAGCGCCAAAATGTGCTTTGATATTATTTTATTGATGAAAATAATGGGTTTGAGAGTTGAAAAAAAAGAAAACGGGGCGCTAAAAATGGATCTTGTCCACGGGCGCGAATCTTGTCCCCGGGCGCCAAACACCCTCGCTACGCTACTGGACATTACTAATCAATTATTTTAGTGCCACGTCTCGTTCCAGGTTTCCGGTTGACAAGTCTGTTGTGGCTTGCCGATTAGGAAGCGTCGGCCACCGACCCTCTCGGCGTTTGCCTGGAAACATAACTACTGGGCACGACCCGCGTGGGCAGACAAAGGGTGTGCTCGTTACCTGCCGTACATAAAACAGCTCCCACAGGGCTGCCGGCTGTGATATTTCGCAGTCGGAAAGTTAAGCAGAGCCAGGGTAGGGATCATGATTACAAGTTGCCGTTGACGGGTATGAGGCCAGAGGCGAGGGTGGTAACCTCTGGCCGAGGATTCAAATAATGCAGCCGTGAGAACGCTGCCCCTAGGCAACCGTTTCGTCCCAGCTACAGCGTGAACTAGTCGCGTTGTGGAAACCCACTGTGGAATCCCTCTTATAGGGCGTCCGACGCTTTCCCGGGATGGGTGGGGGAAGATATTAGGACGTAAATTTTTCCATCCCAACTCCTGAGAAAGTCGATCGAGTGCACTATTTAAACGCATAGAGTCGGATCGACCGGGTGCCTCCTGGTTGGGGCGGCCCCCAGGCGGGGTCCTGGTCGAGCGCCCAGGCGGGGGACTTGGGTGAGGGGCCCGTGTGGGGGCCGTCCTGACGAGTGGGCATCTCCAACGTGCCGCTCAGCGGCCCGATACGTCGGACCGGGGAGGGGTAATTTGGGGGGGGGGGCTAAGAGTCTAGACTCTCCCTGCTGACGCCATTTCTTAATGTAATGTAACATTTCAACTCTCGACCTTAAGAGTAAACACTATTAAAATTCGTTCAAAAATACTTTAACTAGTAATAATAATATAACAAATTACCCAAATAGATTTCTATTAGCCCAGAAACTTTTTTTACTATAATTTTTTTTAAATTATATAAATATATGTACATGATAATGATATTCAATATTTATATTTTAAATTGAAACGGTTAGAAGGTCTACTTTTTTGTTGTCGCTTAGGGCAACAATAGCTGGTATAGAAGAGTAGGGCAACATAGCTGGTATTGAAGAGTAGTGCAACATAGCTGACATAGAAGAGTAGGGCAACATAGCTGGTATGCAAGAGTAGGGAAACATAGCTGGTATAGAAGAGTAGTGCAACATAGCTGGTATAGAAGAGTAGGGCAACAATAGCTGGTATAGAAGAGTAGGGCAACATAGCTGGTATAGAAGAGTAGTGCAACATAGCTGACATAGAAGAGTAGGGAAACATAGCTGGTATAGAAGAGTAGGGAAACATAGCTGACATAGAAGAGTAGGGAAACATAGCTGGAAGAAGAGTTGGAAAACATAGCTGCATGGTATAGGAGTGAGGGCAACATGGCCGGTAGGAGAATTGGACAACATTGCTGGTAGAAGAGTAGGGAAACATAGCTGGTAG
>CAXITT010000011.1:1837562-1872247 GCA_964033795.1 Lymnaea stagnalis
TCTCATTACATGGAATATGGGCGAGTTGTGGAAAGCCCCGAACGTTTCAGAAATGTTTTCTTCAGTTAAACCCACCATCTTCCCCCCCCCCACACACACACACACCCCAACAAAGTAGTTTATAATAAATGCACAATCTGCTTTCCGAACGCATTTCTTTTAACCTTAGAACCTCTCTGGGTCTGGGCGTCATTCCAGGAGGCTTACCCCCTAGTATTCAGGGGGCTGACAGCTCCTCATTTCAAGGGAACTCGTTGCTATCGAACCACGGATAAATATCTATGAATAAATTTGCCAGCATTACGGCATTACGGCGCCGGTGCCGTACACGTTATAATTGACCTCGCGCGATTGGCTGAGACGCCGGCGATCAGCCAATCCGAAACGCGGGGACAAAACTCCAACGTGGTCAGTGTCTACGTCAACACCGCCCCCCACCCTCGTATGCTTAACTGTATGCTTATAAAGCTGAACCGTTTAAGGTTAACAGCCGGCGGGATTTATGTATGACAGTAGATCAGATCCTTTTTTTTTTTTTAAAGTTATGAATACGAGAAGCAACAGATCTTCCGATATCGGATATTTTATAACTAAGGATCTCCATTACTTTTAGCTCTGTACAGCGCCCGATCTTTGTCTATGCACGACTTTTTTTATTTTTTTTTTGGTTATATTTTAGCATTCCGATCCCCCACGTCCACCAGGGTTAACGAGTTTGGGAAGTTGAGGACCAGTCGGAATGCTTTTCATGGTTGTTTCAGGCCCGCCGCACAGTCCAATGACTGTGGCGTGCATATCTGATATCGCGTAGTTCACTGTTAGTGCTCTGTCGTTTGCTGGTGAATGTTGTTACATTTCATTTTGTCCCTAAGGTTTTGGTATTAATTTTCATGGAGGCATCGCAGATGGCACACCGGGTAAAATGTAGTGCACGTGGGGAAAACAAGGTGTATTAATACGTTTATATAATTGGATATATTTAAAAGAAGGAAAAAAAGTTCTGTGTTTCCTGCAAAATCGAAGGACAGTGTCAAACAGAATCGTACGGCTGTGATCAGCAGACTACTAAACAAGCTCCATCAGCGCGGTCTACGTAAATTTCTTGGTATAAGGTGGCAGGACAAAGTCTCTGATACTGGGGTGATACAAAAGGGGTCACTTTATCAGCACCCAAGCGCTCCCACAAAAAGGACAAGTCAGTTGGGCGGGGCATGATACAAGAATGCCAGACAGCAGACTTCCCAAAACAACTAAAGTTCGGCGAACTCTCCAGAAGAAAACGCTCAGCTGGTGGGCAGACAAAAAAAAAAACGCTTCGAGATCTGTCTAAAAAGCTTCACTCAGATCCGTGGACTTTGACCGTAGTTCTTGGGAAAAAAACTTGCTATGGATTGGGTATCCTGAGGTGACAAACCCACTGTTGCCTATAATTACCTTCAACAATTCTACCAGCCTATAATGAACCAAACAACCCAACCATCCTATCATTACCGCACAAATCCCACCCATCCTATAATTATATCAACAATCCCACCACCCTAAAATTACCCCAACAACCCCACCATCCCCTAAATTACTTCAACACTCCCACCACCCTAAAATTACCTCAATAATCCCACCATCCTAACATTTCCTCAAAAACCCAACCACTCTATACTTAACTCAACAAATCCCACCACCCTATCATTACATAAACGATCCCCCCTACCCTTAAATCACCAATAACACTACTCTATCATGCCATCAACAATCCCACCACTCTATCATCCCATCAACAATCCCACTACTCTATCATGTCATCAACAATCCCACTACTCTATCATCCCATCAACAATCCCACTACTCTATCATCCCATCAACAATCCCACTACCCTATTATTACATCAACAATCCCACTACTCTATCATCCCATTAACAAACCCACCACCTTATCATTACATCAACAATCCCACTACCCTATCATTACCTCAACAATCCCACTACCATATCATTACCTCAACAACCCCACCACCATATCATTACCTCAACAACCCCACCACCATATCATTACCTCAACAACCCCACCACCATATCATTACCTCAACAACCCCACCACCATATCATTACCTCAACAACCCCACCACCACATCAACAACCCCACCACCATATCATTACCTCAACAACCCCACCAACATATCATTACCTCAACAACCCCACCACCATATCATTACCTCAACAACCCCACCACCATATCATTACCTCAATAACCTTCTCCACCCGTGATTTCGGTCAGCTCCTCCCTGGTCCTCCCCAATTTCAGCCACTCATCAGATCTACCGACATCAATATTTATCAACTAATTATGCAGATACCGAGAGTGCTGTAAGACGCTGATAAAAAAACACAGTTGCTGCGACGTCAAACATTGATGCAGTTGGCTTCTGGTCATGAATTACTCGCCAAATTAGTATAACGAGGAACAAACATGGAAGAGAACGTCGTTGTTTTTTAAATGGATGGTCATATGCACAAATAGAATTATTATTATTTTTTTGCAGGTGTGAATCATAATGATGAGGAAAATATCCAAATTTCAAATGACAACCCATATTTTACCCTTAAATGTTATAGCGATAACTATTTAATAAATATTGTAAAAATACTCTATGAAGCCAAAGGATTCACAAAATATTTTGTATTTTATTTTTATTTTTTTATTTTATATTTTCTTCACAGATTTACTTTACGAAATGTATTAATACAAATTAAAAAAAAATTCTATACTTTTAAGTGCGTTTAAAGATCGTCTTTAAAAAGAAAGCCTTTTAAAAATGCGTCTATTTTTTTATCATGAAAATTTTGAGCTGTAAATTATCCACAAATACAGATTTAAAAAAAACAAAACAATTGGCAACAACAAAGATTGCTTACAAAATCCCGGTTTAAGTGACGTAAATGTGTCTCCCTAGACCTAGACATACAATTAACAAGCCTAATTTAACGACTAAGGCGCTTTTTAAACCTTTAACCCTGGCCGCTTGCGGCCCGTTGATCCGAGCCTAATTGCCGAAATACCCGGCCCCCACCCCCTTTCCTCCTCACCCCATCCCACAATCCTTTAGTTAGCACAGATGATTATTGGAAGGGAAAAATGGGTGGGGGTGGATTTGTCTTTTTAAGATATATATTTTTTAAAATCAACTTTTCTAATTTCCCCATCACTAACCCCCCCCCCCCTCCCCCCTCTCTCTCTCGACCCAGGTATTGGAAGGGAAAAATGGGTGGGGGTGGATTTGTCTTTTTAAGATATATATTTTTTAAAATCAACTTTTCTAATTTCCCCATCACCAACCCCCCCCCCCTCCCCCCTCTCTCTCTCGACCCAGGTAACCAGAGGTCTCACTCAGTATCAGCAACTCAGATGCGGGACTTGCATGTAGGTACGAGCAGGACGCGATGATCAAGCTTGGCTCGAGTCTCACGTCTAACGACAAAGATAATTGCAAAGTAACAAACCTGCGACCCCCATAGATTTGTGAGTAGAATGAAAATCTTTTTAAACAGAGATTGAACCTAAGACACTCGCATCACAACCATGTCCTACCTAACAGAGATGACACGCTACATGAAATCGAAATTGTTTTAAGTCAGTGCACCTGTCACGAATGTGAGCAAAGACACACCTTGACACATCTAGACACACCGTGTTCATACCTGTAAACATCATCAAAACATTGTTTGTTCAGATGGACAAAGCTCAGGCAACATTCTTATGGGTGCCTGTATCAAACTGCGTCATTTGTGGGAGACCCATTTGATGAGCTTTCATTCCAACCTTTGTCTGACTTCAACATGCTCACCTAAGGAGCTAGACACCCCTCTCTTTTGTTCTCTTTCCCCCTCCTCCTATTTTTATCTCACCCCCCCTCCACCCAAGTATATCAAACCTCCCCCTTCTTATATATAAAGATCACTACTCAACTCAATGAAAAATTTGGATTCCCCTATAGTGAAACGCATTTCTTCGTGTCATTTCTTTGTGTAGGGAGGAAACTACAGCTGGATCACGTGACATATATAAATAGAAAGCCGGGACGCGCCCGTGAACTTTGCCGCCAGAACGACAAATGTATCAGCCGCGGCGGCCATTGTATCGCCAAGAGGCGTCTGCCCACCAGAGGGCGATGCGAGGAGAACTAAAGGAGTGGGACGATGTTTGACTTCCGACTGCAAGGCAGGCGGTCACTCGAGCGACAGGGCGCCAAATTTGCGCTGGCTGTTGGCTGTTTTTTTAGTTGTTGTTGTTTTTTTCACCCTAATGGAGTTGTGAGTGTACGTGCGCAGCTGGTGCTTGGACATATTCGCGACAACTTTTTCCTTAAAAAAAAACAAAGTGAGTGTTGCGAACCAGTGTTACCTGCATCAAGGTAAGCCATTCATCTTTTATCCGTGTTTAAAAATGTACATTTCCACCAGCAGAATATATGCAGCAATGAATATTTTTCAACAGAAAAAAAAATTATTGATGACTTTATCACTTTATTAAGGACGCAAACTTACTTCTTTCAATATAATGACCATTAAAAGATATTTCTAATGGAGACATGCTTTCAATCAGTGGTCAATCAAACAATGCGGCTCGCATGAGGAGGTCCTAGAAACTCTAATTTTTTTTTTTCTTTGTGGACCGCAAAGTGATTTGTGCTACTTTTGTGTAATGAGAGACAACTTTTCATAATGACGTGTATAAGTCTGTTGCCGTCCTTCGATCATCGAGCTATCCTCACGCGCAGTGGCGTAGCAAGGGGTTAAGGGCACAAGGGGCGGGTCACGCATTTTGCCGCCCTCTCCTTTTAACGAAAAAAAACCCAAAAACTCTGTGGGACGAAAACAACGCCCATGGGTATAAAGAATTCATTGCCGTCTGGGCTTGTACCTGGATTAAGAAAAGAATGTCATATTATTTATCTTATCTTAAGAGAGAGATATCTTCAAGTGTACCCTTTATTACAGCGCTAGCTTCAGGTGTACCTTTTGTTAGAGCTCTAGCATCAAGTGTACCTTTTGTTAGAGCTCTAGCATCAAGTGTACCTTTTGTTAGAGCTCTAGCATCAAGTGTACCCTTTGTTAGAGCTCTAGCTTCAAGTGTACCCTTTGTTAGAGCTCTAGCATCAAATGTACCCTTTATTAGAGCTTTATATTCAAGTGGACTCATTTATTTCAATATAAAATTATGTGAATGGAAATAAATTACAATGTGATGAGACGTTGAGTTTCCCCGGCTCATCGATGTGTCGGACACAAGACACTTAACGCACGCGTGTACCCAGGGCAGCCTGACCTGTCCATTTAAAACACGGCAAACAAGGTGAGATATATGGCTAACTGGGCGCTTCAATGTCATCACGCTTCAAGCATCAAGAAAGTGAAACAGTGGATATGTGTGTGAGAAACATAGGGTCACCAATGTCAATGATCAATGTATGGAGAGATGTTTGTTGTGTCAAAGAAGTTTGTTATTATTATTATTTTAATTTTTAAAAAAAAAATGCTAGAGGAAGAAGGTTTTACATTGGAAGAAATCTACCGGGTATTTCAGAGCTCCTCATCTTTAACAAACTTGGTGTTATATACACAGTTTCTATGTGGGAATGCGAGGCAATGGTGTATGCCACTTCCCTTAAAAGACTCAATGGGATACGTTCACGAAGGACAAACAAAAAATATTATTTTTGGAGAGAAAAGAGCTTATTAATGGGTTGGTGCATATCATTTCCGCTTTCATATCATTTGTGGTTGTCATGGCGTGGCTAAGAAAACCTGTATCGGATGACGTCACCATGAGTGGAGAGGAAAGAAAGTATTCAGAGTAAACGTATATATTTTTTTTTTTAAACTTTACTATTGGGTATGTTTTAATTGCCCTTACTTAACTTACTGGAATCGAGTTTAGAAACAATACCAATTGGTTTTGGAACCAACCCAGGTTGGTAAAAGTATGCGGCAACCAAGGGCAAGCTACTCTGTTTTAGAAAAATTTGAACGCAGCCCATAGTTTTTTGTTTTTTCCTTTGAAATGTATGTGTAGTACAGATTTATGACGTCATGCAGTCAATTTGTTTATTTCGTGTCCTTCATTGATTGGTCAATAATTTTTAGTTAACCCCCGCAAAAAATACCTTCATATTTTATGGTGACTCGGGTGGGGGGGGGGGGTGCCGCAACTCCCACTTTACGGTACCAACCCCCGCAACTCCCACTTTACGGTACCAACCCGATAATTAGTCTCTCTTAGTCACATAGATACATATCTCTAATGAGGTTAATATTACCGGTGAGCTTAATATTAAGAAAAAAAATGAATATTAACAATGAGCTTAGTATTACGTTTACGTTTAAAAAAAAACTATTAATCTAAACATTACTAAAAAGCTCCCCCCCCCCCGATGTTGACGCCCGGTATGAGTCCCCCCTGCCCCCCTCCCCTAGCACGGCCCTGGTTAGATGTATCCTTTGCGTCTAGTTTAAGTATTACAGGTGAGTTAAATATTCTCTGTTGAGCTTTTAAAAACTGACCAGTGAGCCAAATAATACGACAGAGGCAGATGCTAACATTAAATTCAACGTTAGTTTTTAAAGGAAGCCGTGAATGAAATCTTCTTTCAGCGCCTGCCTGTCGCCAGGTAATCACGTGATAATTACATCCCATCATCGCCATAATTAGAGTAAACCATGAAATAGGCAGCAAGTCTAAGAACATAATAATTTTTTTTTTTTTAAATCAATGACGTGTCCAGTGTTACAGTTGTAAGACTCAGGTCACGTTTTCTCATTTGTGTTTACCTGTCATTCAGGCGCCAATTTACTTGTAATTCAGGTGCATATTTAAGCTGTCATTCAGTCCCATATTTAACTTGTTATCCAGGCACAGATTGACTTGTAATTCAGGTGCATATTTAAGCTGTTTTTCAGGCCCATATTTAATTTATCATCCAGGCACAGATTCACTTGTAATCAGGTGAATATTAAACCTGTCATTCAGGCCCACATTTAACCTGTCATTCAGGCCCACATTTAACCTGTCATTCAGGCCCACATTTAACCTGTCATTCAGGCACAGATTTAACTTGTCATTCAGGCACAGATTTAACTTGTCATTCAGGCACAGATTTAACCTGTCATTCAGCACAGATGGCCTTTAGGGGTGTGCGTCCTGTGCCCTCGCACAGGGGCGCCGTGACTATAAGGGCGCCTGGGACGCCCAGTAAATATTTAAACTCTCTTCGTTCATTAGAGTGAAGTGTGAACCTCGGGGTCCGGGGGTCGAGAAACGGTATTCTCACTTTTTGTACAATCGCTTTTCATACAATGAGTTTTCATACAATGAGTTTTCATACAATGAGTTTTCATACAATGAGTTTTCATACAATGAGTTTTCATACAATGAGTTTTCATACAATGAGTTTTCATACAATGAGTTTTCATACAATGAGTTTTCATACAATGAGTTTTCATACAATGAGTTTTCATACAATGAGTTTTCATACAATGAGTTTTCATACAATGAGTTTACATACAATGAACGTTGCACTCTAAATTTGATACTAACACTCGGGTTGGGACCGACCGAAAGTGCCTGGAAATTAATTTATTAATACCGTAAATCCTTGTCCCTCCTACATTTATTTTCTGCTTTGCGCTTGCGATTTTGCGCCCCGGAAAACTTTTTGTTCCCCATATTCTTTCTTCTGAAATTATACACATTGCATTGGACGATTAGAATATGGAACAATACACATTGCATTGGAAGATTAGAATATGGAACAATACTCAATGCATTGGCAGATTACAATATGGAACAATACACATTGCATTGGCAGATTACAAAATGGAACAATACACATTGCATTGGCAGATTACAATATGGAACAATACAACATTGCATTGGCAGATTACAATATGGAACAATTCAACATTGCATTGGCAGATTACAATATGGAACAATACACATTGCATTGGAAGATTACAATATGGAACAATACAACATTGCATTGGCAGATTACAAAATGGAACAATACACATTGCATTGGAAGATTACAATATGGAACAATACACATTGCATTGGCAGATTACAATATGGAACAATACACATTGCATTGGCAGATTACAATATGGAACAATACACATTGCATTGGCAGATTACAATATGGAACAATACAACATTGCATTGGCAGATTACAATATGGAACAATACAACATTGCATTGGCATATTACAATATGGAACAATACAACATTGCATTGGCAGATTACAATATGGAACAATACACATTGCATTGGCAGATTACAATATGGAACAATACACATTGCATTGGCAGATTACAATATGGAACAATACACATTACATTGGAAGATTACAATATGGAACAATACAACATTGCATTGGCAGATTACAATATGGAACAATACAACATTGCATTGGCAGATTACAATATGGAACAATACAACATTGCATTGGCAGATTACAATATGGAACAATACACATTGCATTGGCAGATTACAATATGGAACAATACAACATTGCATTGGCAGATTACAATATTGAACAATACAACATTGCATTGGCAGATTACAATATGGAACAATACAACATTGCATTGGCAGATTACAATATGGAACAATACAACATTGCATTGGCAGATTACAATATGGAGCAATACAACATTGCATTGGCAGATTACAATATGGAACAATACAACATTGCATTGGCAGATTACAATATGGAACAATACAACATTGCATTGGCAGATTACAATATGGAACAATACACATTGCATTGGAAGATTACAATATGGAACAATACAACATTGCATTGGCAGATTACAAAATGGAACAATACACATTGCATTGGAAGATTACAATATGGAACAATACACATTGCATTGGCAGATTACAATATGGAACAATACACATTGCATTGGCAGATTACAATATGGAACAATACACATTGCATTGGCAGATTACAATATGGAACAATACAACATTGCATTGGCAGATTACAATATGGAACAATAAACATTGCATTGGCAGATTACAATATGGAACAATACAACATTGCATTGACAGATTACAATATGGAACAACACACATTGCATTGGAAGATTACAATATGGAACAATACACATTGCATTGGCAGATTACAATATGGAACAATAAAACATTGCATTGGCAGATTACAATATTGAACAATACACATTGCATTGGAAGATTACAATATGGAACAATACAACATTGCATTGGCAGATTACAATATGGAACAATACACATTGCATTGGAAGATTACAATATGGAACAATACACATTGAATTGGCAGATTACAATATGGAACAATAAAACATTGCATTGGCAGATTACAATATGGAACAATACAACATTGCATTGGCAGATTACAATATGGAACAATACAACATTGCATTGGCAGATTACAATATGGAACAATACAACATTGCATTGGCAGATTACAATATGGAACAATACACATTGCATTGGAAGATTACAATATGGAACAATACACATTGCATTGGAAGATTACAATATGGAACAATACAACATTGCATTGGCAGATTACAATATGGACAAATACAACATTGCATTGGCAGATTACAATATGGAACAATACAACATTGCATTGGCAGATTACAATATGGAACAATACACATTGCATTGGAAGATTACAATATGGAACAATACAACATTGCATTGGCAGATTACAATATGGAACAATACAACATTGCATTGGCAGATTACAATATGGAACAATACAACATTGCATTGGCAGATTACAATATGGAACAATACAACATTGCATTGGCAGATTACAATATGGAACAATACAACATTGCATTGGCAGATTACAATATGGAACAATACAACATTGCATTGGCAGATTACAATATGGAACAATACAACATTGCATTGGCAGATTACAATATGGAACAATACAACATTGCATTGGCAGATTACAATATGGAACAATACAACATTGCATTGGCAGATTACAATATGGAACAATACAACATTGCATTGGCAGATTACAATATGGAACAATACAACATTGCATTGGCAGATTACAATATGGAACAATACAACATTGCATTGGCAGATTACAATATGGAACAATACAACATTGCATTGGCAGATTACAATATGGAACAATACAACATTGCATTGGCAGATTACAATATGGAACAATACAACATTGCATTGGCAGATTACAATATGGAACAATACAACATTGCATTGGCAGATTACAATATGGAACAATACAACATTGCATTGGCAGATTACAATATGGAACAATACAACATTGCATTGGCAGATTACAATATGGAACAATACAACATTGCATTGGCAGATTACAATATGGAACAATACAACATTGCATTGGCAGATTACAATATGGAACAATACACATTGCATTGGAAGATTACAATATGGAACAATACAACATTGCATTGGCAGATTACAATATGGAACAATACACATTGCATTGGAAGATTACAATATGGAACAATACAACATTGCATTGGAAGATTACAATATGGAACAATACAACATTGCATTGGCAGATTACAATATGGACAAATACAACATTGCATTGGCAGATTACAATATGGAACAATACAACATTGCATTGGCAGATTACAATATGGAACAATACAACATTGCATTGGCAGATTACAATATGGAACAATACACATTGCATTGGCAGATTACACTATGGAACAATAATCCAATCGCAATGAGACGTTTTAATGGATTAACGGAAACGAATTAATGGATTGACCCAAACACTGTGACCCGGGGGTTGAAAGGTCAGTAGGCTTCACCCAGATCCTCAAGTTATCGGATACCGTTTTCTTTTGTTCTACGATCTTTAAAGTCACGTGATCATGTGCATTTTGTCCCACACTGCTGTGTCGGTTAAGTGGGCTGAGCGCATTGCTTTGAGCGATGGTCGTAGGCAGTTTAAACTCTCCAGGGCGTAGAAGGAATGTGGGTCTGAACAAAGTGGAAGTTCACTGTTCCCTCTGTATATTTTGTTCACATACTCGAACGCGAACATTCGCAGAGCCGTCGTCATGTTCCTAGCTATGGGCATCGCAGTGGCGTTTTAACTCCGTTCCCCGTAACATGTTCCCTATCACTAACTGCCGTCTGTGTCCTACTTCCCTACCACTAACTGCCGCCTGTGTCCTACTTCCCTACCACTAACTGCCGTCTGTGTCCTACTTCGCTACCACTAACTGCCGTCTGTGACCTACTTCCCTACCACTAACTGCCGTCTGTGTCCTACTTCCCTACCACTAACTGCCGTCTGTGTCCTACTTCCCTACCACTAACTGCCGTCTGTGTCCTACTTCCCTACCACTAACTGCCATCTGTGTCCTACCAATAATGTGCCCATGTGATGTTAGCAGAGTGATGTTATCCCTTTGATATTTCTATGTTTTTCAAGGAGAAGATGAAGAAATATGATGCTACTGATTTCACGAAATAAAATATCGCAAATGCGTTTGGTTCGTAATATTTTCTTTTGTGAGGTTGCGAGCCCCGAGAGTTGGGACACACACACACACACACACACACACACACACACACACACATACACACACACACACACACACACACTAATTGGTTGTTTTTTTTGGGGTACGTTACTTGTAGGCATATTTTGTCACATTTTCACTTCCCCCCCCCCCTCCCTTTTTTTTTTTGGCTGGATATTACGTTTTATAGAGGATTTATACCAAACGCTTCTTTTTTATGGGGTGTTTAATTAAATTGTCAGATGAGACCAATCGTTGCGAAGCCAGTCCTTACTCTTTATTTGAGCCTTACATACTTTTCATGTCGCGAAATACTACGTTGAGTTCGTCGCGAACAATTTCCGAGGCAATGATTTCGACATCTTGAAATCGTTCATTAAAAAAGAATAGTTAATACATGACGTTTTAAAAACCCATAAAATCTTTAACCACTTTTTAGAATACACTAAATACACTGAAATACACTAAAAGACACTGAAATACACTAAAATACACTGAAATACACTAAAAATACACTGAAATACACTAAAATACACTGAAATACACTAAAATACACTGAAAGACACTGAAATACACTAAAATACACTAAAATACACTGAAATACACTAAAAGACACTGAAATACACTAAAAATACACTGAAATACACTAAAATACACTGAAATACACTAAAATACACTGAAATACACTAAAAATACACTGAAATACACTAAAATACACTGAAATACACTGAAAGACACTGAAATACACTGAAAGACACTGAAATACACTAAAATACACTAAAATACACTAAAATACACTAAAATACACTGAAAGACACTGAAATACACTAAAATACACTGAAATACATTAAAATACACTGAAATACACTAAAAGACACTGAAATACACTAAAATACACTGAAATACACTAAAATACACTGAAATACACTAAAATACACTGAAATACACTGAAATACACTAAAATACACTGAAATACACTAAAATACACAGAAATACATTATTTTTTCATAAATTTCGAATTTTATAGAGCTTGAAAAATCTAATTTAAAATTATTTCAAGTTATGCGAGAAATTTCCCTGAAAACTACGTGAAGATTAAAATAACTAATTGAAGTTATTATAATTGTGCTTGAATCTTACCGGATATAACAACTTGTACAAAGTATGGGAAGCATACATAAACATTAGGACATTTCTTTAAAAGCTGACTTGTACAAAGTATGGGAAGCATACATAAACATTAGGACATTTCTTTAAAAGCTGACTTGTACAAAGTATGGGAAGCATACATAAACATTAGGACATTTCTTTAAAAGCTGACTTGTACAAAGTATGGGAAGCATACATAAACATTAGGACATTTCTTTAAAAGCTGCTACAATCTTAAGAGAGCCATCTAGAGCATGCCTGCACAACTCACAATGTAAGGCGGGCCGTAATACTTTGCGAAAAACTTGTGCGGGCCGAAAGACAATGGGACAAGGGGGGAACGCTATTTATATAAATAATAATAAAGAATATTTGGTTACTTCATGGGGCGCAAAGAGGGTGCTGGCGGACCGCATGCAGCCCGCGGGCGTTTTATTGTGATGGCCTGATCTAGATCATTCTAAAAACGTAACAATTCTTCAGTAGCATTTTTGTCTTGAAATCGATGACATTCCCTGAATAGAAACATACCATTTGGAACCATTTTGTAAGGAGAGACATGCAAGTACCTGTAAGTAGAAAATATAATGCCTGTAAGTAAATACATATAATTACCTATAAGAGGTCGTTCGCAAACTACGTCACGCAAAAATGACTTTTTAGACCTCCCTCCCCCTGTCACAGTGTCAAAATTCTTTACCCACCCCCCCTTCCCCTTTAGTGTCACTTAACACCTAAGAAATCAAAACTTGCATACTATTTTCATAATTAAATAAAGAATTTAATTTATTCTTTAACATTTTCCCATAATGGATTAAGATGTAGTATTATTAGAAAACTGAAGCGAAACAATGAAGTCATCCACAAACCCATTATTTTTACCAATAATATAATATTCGGATCCGAATATAATAGCCGGATCCGGCCCGCGGGCCGTAGTTTGGTGATCCCCCCCCCCCCCCTTCTTTCACATGTTTCTCTCCCCCCCCGTTCTAGCGCAGCGTTTCCTCAACTTTATTTTTCTTCTTCCGGTTACCCGGTAATTTTTCTTCTTCCGGTTACCCGGTAATTTTTCTTCTGGAGCCTGGTACCGGGAAGCGACCCGGCATTTGGGAAATGCTGCTCTAGAACATGGTTCAACAAAAATTTAATGAGTTATGATCTATTTTTCTAAGTGATATTGCTCTAGAAATCCCATGGTAGCAACATGTCATTGTAGAGTATAAAAAAAAATGATTTCCTTATAAGATATATTTTCCTTGTTTTCTTTAACATCTACAACTTAAATCCCACATAAATGTCTGCATACAACATATACTCGTGAGCGCTAATGGCTGGACATTAATTCTAGTGGAACACTTCAGACGTCTACGGAACATCCCAACATATACACACACGACCTTCGTGCCTAGCGTTGGAAATTGAGCATCCAACGGGTCAATACGTTTTCAAATGTTTTAAGAGAAGTACTCGCTCTTATATGTGTACAAAGCTTGCGCAGTTATCTTTTATCTGGTTTCTCTTGAGTGCTTCTATGATGTAAGCTCTATCATTTTAATTTCAATTGACTCTCCGCTGCAGCTAAGGGGGAAATTTATTTTAAATCAATTTAAAAGAAAAAGGAAAATGAGAGGGAGTCTAAAAAAAAAATAAAAAAATAAAAACAGACCATGGGAACAGACCTGAAAAGCAAACTGATGGGGCAGACTAATGTTCACACTAATGGGACAGACTGATGTTCACACTGATGGGGGCAGAATATTGTTCACACTTCTGGAGCAGACTGGTGTCAACATTTATGGGGTAGAATGATGTTCACACTGTTGGGACAGGCTTATGTTCACACTTATGGGGGCAGACTGGTGTTCACACTGATGGGGAAGACTGATGTTCACACTGATGGGGGCACAATGGTGTTTATACTGATGGGGCAGACTGGTATCCACAATTATTGCTGAAGACTGATGGTAACACGGATGGAACAAATTGCTGGTTAGGCTGATGGGACAGAAACCAATGGCGCCTACTGATTTTTAGACTGATGTTAAGGACCGAAAGAGCAGACTAAAATAACAGATGGGGCAGACGGAAATGGCAGACAAATGAGACAAGATAGAGCAGACAGACGGGCCAGTGAATGCCTGCCATATTCAGACCAGGTCTTGTTGTCTTCCACTTTGTAGGGTCTCTATTTGAAGGACAGTTGAATTAAACCACTTGATTTGTATGTTCTTGTTTGGACATTTATTTTGCTTTCTATTGATCTTGCCACCTGATGCACATCATGTTCAACAGCTTTAGTGAGATGATGGATTTTTGTGTATCTTAAGGTGACGCGTTTAACCGACACTTACTATGTATACAAATTAGAGAATATCCTCGAACAACCTTTTTTAAAGTTCAAAGGTCAGTTGAATTTCAATGTGTTATGGTCGAGCTAGGTTGTTGGAAGCACATTTTTATACCTAATTAAAATGGGATCGCGGGTCACATTGCTTCTGTAAAATCGGGGGGGGGGGGGGGGGGTGTAGGTGTGACACAAAATAGGTTGGGAACCCGTGGCTTAGATTTTCCACACACTTTGAATATTTAGCTGGTGGTGCTGGTAAAAGCCAGGTAAAATGTTTTTAATTTTTTTTTTAAAAGAAATTATTTAAAAAGTTGTGCGGTAAGAACATATTTGTACACATGTTTTGATGACGTCAAAAAGCGTTGAAAAGTCGGGAGCAGAAGGATAGAAGACTGAGAAATTGCAAGAGAAAAAAAGAGAGGTAGTGCGAGAGAGAGAGAAAAAAAGAGAAAGAGAGAGTGAGAATGAGAGTGAAATGTTTGAGCAGAAAAAATACTTAAATTTGACGATAATATTTTGAGGCAGGGATGCCGGTCACTCTATGAGATCCATTGACATCTTGCAATTACCCAAGATTTCTTGAGTAGTCACGAAAGCTCTTAAGGTGTCATAGGCAGTGAACCGAGTATTTTTTTCTTTTAAATATACAATTAATTGTCTTATTACAATTGTTTTTTCCAACTGTTTTTTAATCACTTACTTAAGTCAGATTCTTCACAGTGAAGTGTTTATTGTGTTCCCACCTCCACCAAAATGGACCATCCTTTTATCTCCATCCTGTCCTACCGGTATTTTGAGACTCCCTGATTCAAGGCAAATTTAACATCTTCGTACTGTAACAATTTTGTTCCTCTCAATCTTACATTCCTCGTGATTCTCCAATTATAACCATAACATTAGGCCAAGGACCACTTGTCCAAGCTGGAACTGGCCTGTCATAGAGCTTCCAGAATCTAAACACTCCTGAGATGGCCACCTCTTTCACCCACCCTCTTCTGGGCGGCCGCTGGTCAAGCTCTCCGTATCTTGCACGCTTCAGAAATCTCTCCTAGTTAATCACGTACCTCTTCATATTTTTTTTCCCCCCCCCCCCCCCAAAAAAAAAAAAAATCATCTTTTTTTTTTTTTTAAATCAGCTCCATAGCATACGACAAGGTCACGTGACATATTCACGTCATTGATGAATGGAAGACCCACGAGCACAGAATAATTGTATGCAAAGCCAGGTTACATCACTGAGTGATAAGCGAGTTAGATAGAGAGTAAGAAGATGGTGGCGTGTGTGTTGTTTCTTGTGGTTTATGTTCACGCGGCGTTCTTTGATTGGCTTTCGAAAAGGCGATCCCACATCTGATATACGAACTTGACATAGGCGTATTCAGGGAAGACAACCTATTTTTCAGTTTTTATATACAAAAAAAAAAGTCATAATAAGAATGTTAAGAAACTGACGTTTGTTGTTAATTTTTTTTTTTTTTTTTTTCTAAATTGCACAGCGTTTCGTCTTACAAAAAAAAAAGGAACGGTCCAAAATGGCCGCTTCCCAACTCTCCAAACTTCTACGCCACAGGGTTCATGTATTACGTCACGGAGTTCATGTACATGTACCCTAATTCAGACCAAAGTGCCACATAGAGGGTCGCTCGAATATCTGTGGAAGCGGGCGGGCGAATCAAGGATGTAGCCCACCCTGGGATGTGTCTGTATTCTATTTCGTATAAATTAGTAACAACATTTTTTAATGTAAAATGTCTAGATTTACGTCTAACATATTAAACGGGATTTTCTGACAACCAGACACAACCGGAAAAAAAAACTACAACTCATCTAGATCTAAATGTGAAACATATACATTGGCAACTGTGGCCGGACCTCAGATTACATCATGGGGCGGAGGGGGGGGTGGTCAATGATATAATGATAAAGCGCAAGGGGGGTATGCCGGTGGGGGGGGGTTTGCACCCCCACAACCCATAATATGACGACCAACCCTGCTGCTTCGCCCGCACAATTTGTTTCTTTCATTACTCTCTGATCGGGAAAACCCCTTACAACAAGAGCGAAATGATAATTAAGTTCTAAAAAAATATGAAAACGAAGAATACTTAATTTACAACAGGAATGACAGATCAAAAATTGAGATCGAGATTAAACACGTCACGAAACAATGTATACATACATAATCACAATTAATCATATCAAAATATCTTATGCAAATTCGTCTATTAATTTTATTGAAAAATAGCCTTTTCGTTTTCTGTTGGATCCTTCCATCTCAATTTCTTTGTTTTTTTTTTTTGTTTTTTTTAATTTTTTTTTTTGTTCTCTCTCCCACATGTTACTATTTTCATATTTAATTATTAAATAGTTTTGACCCCGATGTTAAGGTTGTTCTTTCAAACCCTCCGTTTTTCCCCCCTTCCCACGCGTCTATTTTTAGCTAATAGGCCATAATAGGGTGGCTGGCAGTTCTCATCGATACTTGTCACGTTACACTAATTAAAATATTTTTTTTACAGCCGGCTGAAACAACCTTTCCACTCAGACACACACACGCACACACACGCGCGCGCGCGTACCCTAACTCACGCACACGCAGAAGCAGATGACGCACACCCAGGAGCACGCACATCCACTCATGCGCTCCAAGAGAAGTGGGTTCGAATGCAACGTTTTTTTTTTAAAATGATTACGGCAAGTTTGTATTAGAGTGTAGGAGTGAGCGGTGAGAGACTCGAGGGTTCAACATTTTTTAAATGGCTTGAGTCTTTCAGCTGCGACGAAAGTATCAGGGGGGGGGGTGATGTTGGCCATGATCAACAACCAGAGCAGTCACGTGACTTTGGCAGACAGACACCCACACCCCCCTGCCCCCTTTTTCGGTTTTGTAATCCATGAATTCATGTTAATATATTTTTGTTTTCCACATCACAACTTTGGACCCATTAAATATCCGAGGCAGGGTCCACGCGACGGCTCGGTGGCGAACGTGAAGAGCGCGCGCGTTTTTATTGCGATTATTATTATGAGAAACGAGGTCAGATTTGATGACGTCATTGGTAAAGATTATTTTTGGGGTAAATGACATTGAGTGCTCTGTGGCTCATTGCGAAAATAAAGATTACAGAGCAAAAATATACAAAAAAAGTTTCAGTCCAGCTTTATTTTTCATAGTTCATTCAATAACAACGTTCTCAGTAATATTATGTATATGTACATTATAATATGTATATATAAATATAAATATATATTTTTTTTAAATATATATATACATATTGGAGGATTACTTAAAGTATGATAATAATGGGGACAGACAACATTGTAGATGTTTATTTTAATTTCTTGTCGCCGAAGAAGGCTTCTTGCCAACACGCACTCTGCTCTGTTGCGTCCTTTTAAAAAAAAAAAAAATCTTTTTCATTAATTAGCTCTACTTTTGTTCGTGGCTGGGCGACTGGCAAAACTCTTCAGACGGCTAAATGACCCACTTCCCGTCAACGGATCGAGCTGAAACTTTGCACATAGGCTCGGCATTGTTGCTTATGATCGTCACCCAGTTGAGTCATGGAAGAAAGTCTTTGTTAGACGTAGTTCTTTCCCTAGACGACAAATAGGGATTACCAAACTGCCCCTTTCAGTAAATGCACCTACTGCAGGAGTCTGCTACAGTGGCTTACTTCATTTAATAAAGAGTTTATCAAACTGTCCCTTTCAGTAAATGCAACACATTTCCCTCCGACGTGGAAATTAATCCGCCCAGACCCAAGGGAGAGTGGACCGCGAACGCTTTAAACGCAGCGTTTTCGGTCGACCGGACGTCCCCCAGGCCAGTGGTGACTTTCCCGGCGTCCCGCCGTACGGTCTGGCGGTGGGGAAACCCGGCGTCTGGCCCGTGTGGAGGTGTGCCGGGCGGGGGGGAAGGTATTAAGAGCCCGCGCTCCACGACCCACCGACGTCATTTCCCAATGTGGCATATTTGTTAAATGCACCTACCGTGAGAGTTTGCTACAGTGGCACACTTCATTAGTAAAGAAGATGGCAACCGTTTCCCAAAGCTATTTTAGTACATCGGAATATATCCTAATAAACAAACGCGTGGGTCACTTAAATATAACGGATACACGGGGAAATATGAAAAGGCGTATCGGGTTTATTATTGTATGTTAATTTTTAAGTTCATGATTATGTTTGTTAAATTGTATATTCAGCGTGGTGACCGCGCCATATAAAACTACTCCTGCTGCTAATAACAATACTATCGCTTATCAGAACCTTCAAACCATAACGCTCGCTGCAAAAATGTATTAGATTTCTACACCATTCTAATGTTATTTGTTTTCTTACGAAACTAGATGATCAGATGAAAAAAAAAAATATTCGGCTAAAATGGGCTGTTAAAATTGTCACACATGAATACAAATTAAGCCTATGGGTGAATTGGTGTTGCCCCGGGTGGGGGTGGGGGGAGATCATAAAACAAGAGGTCATTTTGGTTTACAAAAATCATTTCGAAATTGGGTTTTCTAACTTTAATTAAAATATAAACACTATTTCTGGTGTTAGTGATGATGTGCCACAGTGGTAAACAAAAAAATATTTCAGTTCTATTAAATTAGCGCTAGGTTCATTCGATTCTAAAAAAGTTAGCGATAGATTCATTCTGTTCTAATAAGTTGGTGATTGTTTCATTCGGTTCTAATAAGTTAGCGATAGATGCATTCTGTTCTAATAAGTTAGCGATTGTTTCATTCTGTTCTAATAAGTTATCGATAGATTCATTCTGTTCTAATAAGTTGGCGATAAATTCATTCTGTTCTAAAAAATTAGCGATAAATTCATTCTGTTCTAATAAGTTAGTGATAGATTCATTCTGTTCTAATAAGATATCGATAAGTTCATTCTGTTATAATAAGTTAGCGATTGTTTCATTCTGTTCTAATAAGTTAGCGATAGGTTCATTCTGTTCTAATAAGTTAGTGATAGATTCATTCTGTTCTAATAAGTTGTCTATACATTCATTCTGTTCTAATAAGCTAGCGATAGATTCATTCTGTTCTATTAAGTTAGCGATAGAATCATTCTGCTCTAATAAGTTAGCAATAGTTTCATTTGGTTGTAATAATTTAGCGATAGTTTCATTTGGTTGTAATAAGTTAGCGATAGGTTCATTCGGTTCAAATCAGTTTGCGATATGTTCATTATGTTGTAATAAGTTAGCGATAGATTATTCTGTCCAGCTCAAACTAATGAGTGAAGAATGTGGTGTACAGGCAGTGACAGCAGATCCAGGGATATCAAGAAAACCAGGCGCAATTACAAAGTGCAACTTCTGTGGCCAGCAACATCTACCAGTAGGAAATGTTCAGTCATGCGGTCAACTATGTCGCAAATGTGGCAAATAGAATCGTTTTTTTCTCGTTGTCCTATTAGAGTTGTAACTTCCCAGTCAGCGGATCGAGTGACCTCCTGGAAAGAAACGTTCCTCAGTGGCAATGTTTCCTTGAAAAAAACAAGACTTAGCGGCGAGTGGAGATCGGTGGTGACTCTGGAGGGCAGACAAATAACCTTCACACTGGACACTAGAGCACAGTTGAACATTCCCCCATACATATTTTTTTAGTCAACTTCAAAAGAAGAGACCTCAGAGACAACTGCAAGGCTTACGACATTGGTGAAAGATTGTTGTAGGCACCGCATTGGTAAAATAAACAGTAAAGGAAAAAACTGAAATGTTGGATTTTCCAAATTGTAAAAGCACAATCCAAGCCAATCATGGGACTGCCAAGTTGTTAGCAACTCAATCTTATCAAAAGAGTGGATGTTATTGGAGATGAAACATTGTCTTCCTATGCAGATGTATTCAGTGGTCTTGGTTCCATGGAAGAAGAGAACACAATCAAAATTGACCCTCTGATTAGACCAGTGGTACACGCTGCTAGAAAAGTTCCAGTGACATTACGAGATGATCTCAAGCTGATAGAACGTGAGCACATGGGAAAATGGCGGTGTCATTGAGAAAGTGGATCATCGCACGGCATGGGTCAACACGCTGGTTATTGTTGAAAGAGAAAGTGGAGGTTTAAGGATCTGTCCTGATCCTTGAGACCTTAACACTGCCATTCAACGGGAACATTACCAACTACCCACCATTGAAGAAATGGCTATAGCAGACTTAGAAGCAGCAAGGTTTTCAATGTGTTGGATGCAAAATCAGCTTTTTGGCAAAATAAACTTGATAAAAAGTGTACAGATCTTAAAACGTTCAACACACCTTTTGGGAGATACAAGTTTATGAGACTACCGTTCCGACTCAATTCTTTTGCAGAAGTATTTGCTAAAAGGTTCCACCAGGCCTTTGAAAACATTCCAGGTGTTGAAACTTACAAGGACGAAATTCTGATATCTGGCAGAACGATAGAAGAACACGATGAAAGATTGAAGAAAGCTCTTGATACGTCCATTCGCAGAACAGGCCTTGAAGCTCATGGAAGCTAGCAGTAGTTATCTCAGAAGCCTCCACACCAAGGTCATACATTGTCAAAACACCAGATGGGATGACATATTGGCGAAATCAGAAAATGTTAAAAGAGACATTGGGCGGGCAAAGAACTACTCACTGGCCAGCCCCGATACAACACATGAACCACAACGCACCAACCAAGAGGTTGAAAAAGAGATTGAAGTTTAAGTTTCCCTACCAAGTGCCATCAATTCTATTCCAGCGCAAGTGGTGACAAGAAATGACAGGCAATTGAAACCACCAATACGCTTCCCTGATAGAGACATGTAAAAAAATACATTGCCATAAAATGCAAATTAATATTTGAAGAATACAAAATTGTTGGATAATATTTCACTATTACTATTGATATGAGGGTGCATGCATAACTTTTTCTTGATTAACTAGTGATTGTCTTATAAGGAGGGAAATGTGATTATTATGGATGACCGACGATTATTGTTGTGTGTATTGAGTGAACTTTGTGACCTAATTTGTCCTGTGTTGTTGTCGTGTTGTGTGACTGGACGTGGTGAGTTGTTTTCATGAATGTTTAAATTTAAAGGTGTGAATATTGGTTTGGGGGAAGTGGAGAGAGTGATCATGTGATGTGAGGTATAAAAAGAATGTAGACTGAGGACTAATGATTAGTTGTTACACAGACCACAGACGAGTTGGGATCGTCATTTACCATTACAGATTCGGTTCCTCAAGCAGTGTTCGAGTTTCGATGAGTTCGGTTCGGTTTCGGCTCACTTCCCACATCTAGCTCAAAAGTGATAACGGCCACAAGAAGCACATCTCTCCGTACGTCACCGGACACAATGACGCAGCATAATTGTCTGTTTTAAATATTCTCACAAATGGAATTTCAACCTTTTTTTTTTTAGAGTAGTTCTCTACTACTTGTGGAAGCCAATGAGCGAAAACCCGCTTGCCGCGGCCTGCCTCCTAATGGTTACATCTCAACGTTGCTCAGCTGTCCTTTAACTTTTCTTCTTTTGCAGCACGACGTGATGAAATGATGGCCGACATCACCAGACGGCCTGTAAACTTCTACGGCAGTAATTCACAGTAGCACCGAATGACACACGCCCTATCATGCAAAAGACCACCTGGTTATAAATGAATTCATCGTTACGACATTCAAATTTCGGATTATGAAACTTCACCACATCTCGTGACATTTCTTGTTGTTTTTTGTTTTTGTTTTTTTGCACCTTGTTTTTGTCGTCATTCCGGAATCAAGACGTCAGTGCTACACATCTCCCCTGTTCTCGACTACGAGATCATGGTCCCCGGGGCGGAGCTTCCACTCATGGACGGCACGCCCACGAAACTGATTGACAAGCCGGCAACCAAACTGGAGCCCGAGCGCGAGAAATGGGGCAAGAAGATCGACTTCCTTCTCTCTGTGATTGGCTTCGCCGTCGACCTTGGCAATGTCTGGAGGTTTCCTTACGTCTGCTACAAGAACGGAGGAGGTCTGTAAACAAAAAAATAAGTACACTGTCAATGTTTAAGATGTCTTGTGATGTTGACCCTCTGTATCATATTATTTTATAGGCGATGTTTATTTAGTTTTTACAGGACCTATTGATAAAATTTAAAAATAGAAATAAATAAAAAAACATATTCCAAACTAGCCAGTGATGACAACTGTCTGCAATGTATCCCCCAGGGGCCTTTCTCATACCGTACCTTGTCATGTTGACATTTGGAGGCCTGCCGCTCTTCTACATGGAGTTGGCACTCGGGCAGTACCAAAGATGCGGCTGTTTTACAGTGTGGACCAGACTATGTCCAATGTTGAAAGGTTAGTGGAAATACCATTCCTGTTATAGAGGGAAAACCCTGTTTTATCTCCCCATAAATCTAGTTCTAGTCCATACTCTTGGGGAAAGTGGGGGAGGGGGGGGCTTCAACTTAGAAGCTCTTAATAAACTTAATCGTCTCCATCTGCTACATAGGATGCGCCATATAACATGACTTTAACAAAGGACCGGCTTTTCACTATAGTATCCCCATGATCAGGCTGCGGTACTCGGTAAGTTTTCTGCTAATTTTAGGGCTAGGGCGTGATGCCGGCAGTTCCAGGGTCCTATTTTAAATTTACCTGTTAAGTAAGTTTGAATGGTTCAGTGGCCGTTTGCATTTCAGTCATCGAATTCTGCTCTATTCCGCCTCTGAAAAGAGATCCAACGACCCCTAACTCTACAGGTCTTTGCTTGTCAAACTGTATCATTACCACCCTCGTGTCCTGGTACTAAAACAAATTCCCCTAACTCCCCCAGGTATCGGCCTGTCCATCTGCGTCATAGCCACCCTTGTCTCCTGGTACTACAATACCATCGTCGCGTGGGCCGTGTACTTCCTGTTTTCATCCTTCACCAACTCACCGCCATGGCTGCGCTGTAACAACACGTGGAACACAGACAACTGCACGACGTTCGATGAGAGAATCCTTGCAATAGTCAAGGAGTGCACGAATGAGGTAGGCATTTCAGTAATGATTGCAATAGTCAAGGAGTGTACGAATGAGGTAGGCGTCTCATCAATGAATCCTCTCTATTCTCATTTATTATTTCATGCATATTTTTTAATGAGCATAAACATAGTTTATAAAGATTATTATAAAGGAGTTTAGCGTTTATCATGGGCGTGTAAATTTACAACTCTATTCTGAAACATGTCGTCTCTTCTCCTTTTATACATTAAGGGCCCACGATCAATTTATTGATCATTCTGGCTCCTATGCATGTAGAGGGGATTCGCAATGTTTTTGTGTTTGGTGTTGAAGGGGATATTTCCCTGGTTGCAAGGGCTACTCATTGCGGGTATATTGGACTGGGGATTGGAAGGCCTGGGGCAATAAACGCAAATTTTCTTAGTGTTTTGGCCTCAACTGATCCTTTTGGAAGCTTGTTCCAGTCCCTGATTGGAACGAGCAGGTATGAGCAGTTGCTATACTTGCTTCTTGCTGGTGTGAGCCGGAACTGCCTGTCATGGCCTCGTCGCAGTCGATGGGGGAGAGGGACGAGTTTCTGTTTAATGCTTTTATTGAGCAGCTATGGATTCTTTGTGTAAGGCGCTCAATCATTCGCCTTTCGCTCCAATGAGCCCGTATGAGCCCGTATGAGCCCGTATGAGCCCGGGATTGTTACAGAATGCTTATCGTAAGGGCTTTTGTGTGTATTTAAACAAAAACTCTTCTGGCATATCATTGGACTGCTTACTACGCCGAACTGCCATTAAAATATGTCTTTGGCAGATGACATGTGCTGTATAGTTATAACCATTTGACCTCATCTTATTGTGGTGTATTCATCGCTGAGCACCGTTAGAGTTGGCGAACATCCAGGTATGAGGGAGAAGATACGCGAAACAAAGAACTTAACCAAGAGTCCAGGCTCTCCTGTGGGAAGTGCAGCCGAGACTGACATTCCAGGCTCGGCCTCTTAAGCCGTTTGATGAAATGTCAACAGCTGCTCAATCGTCTCGTGGAACGGAAGGATGTCATATAAATATATATTCTAAAACTAAATAATGATTATTGTTTGGATAACTATTTAAATAAAAATAAAAATAACATCATTTTTTTTCCAAGAAAGGTCTACTAATCGGTAATACAAATTCTTCGTTACAATTTATGTATATAGAGTTTTTTAAAATCTTTCTCTCTCTCTCTCTCTCTCTCTCTCTCTCTCTCTCTCTCTCTCTCTCTCTCTCTCTCTCTCTCTCTCTCTCTCACTCTCTCTCTCTCTCATTCTTTCTCTCTTTCTCTCTCTCTCGCACTTACACTCATTCGACTCTGAAAATCGACATCGTTTCTTAACCTATTCTCAGATTGTGATCGCCAACCACACGTTGTTCAACACCAGCACCCTGACCAACGACACCGGTGCGGGCATCTACAACTACAGGATCAATGACACCGCCTACATGTCCGCCAAGTGCCGAGATGTCAAGATGCCGGACACTTCCGCGAACTTCTACGCCACAGCAGCGTCCACGGAGTTTTTCGAGTTAGTTTCTCGTCCGATCCCCCGTTGTTGCTTGTCATCTCATAGTTAATGGTCTCTCTATTGTTGCTTGTCTCCCCTGGTTTCTTTTCTCCCCTGGTTTTTTTTCTCCCCTGGTTTTTTTTCTCCCCTGGTTTTTTTTCTACCCTGGTTCCTTGACTCCCTTAGTTGCCTGTCTCCCCTGGTTGCTTGTCTCCCCTGGTTGCTTGTCTCCCCTGGTTGCTTGTCTCCCCTGGTTGCTTGTCTCCCCTGTTTGTTTGTCTCCCCTGGTTGTTTGTTTCCCCTGTTTATTTTCTCCCCTGGTTTTTTGTCTCCCCTGGTTTTTTTTCTCCCCTGGTTTTTTTTCTCCCCTGGTTGCTTGTCTCCCCTGGTTGCTTGTCTCCCCTGGTTGCTTGTCTCCCCTGGTTGCTTGTCTCCCCTGGTTGCTTGTCTCCCCTGGTTGCTTGTCTCCCTGGTTGCTGGCCTCCCCTGGTTGCTGGCCTCCCCTGGTTGCTGGCCTCCCCATAGTTGCTTGTCGCGCCCTAGTTGCTTGTCTCCCCTGGTTGCTTGTCTCCCCCATAGTTGCTTGTCTCCCCTGATTGCTTTTAAATTCATTTTTATATTCAGTCTTTTGTTTGATTATCATACAATGTTATTATTATGTTTATCTTGATATTATTATGATTGTCATCATACCCATCATCATTCCCCTCATCATCATTATAAAAATAACACCTATTCCATTGTGCTTCAGACGCAGTGTCCTGGAGCTCCAATACTCTGATGGCATAGCCCGAGTTGGTGGTATCAAGATTACGCTGGCCCTCTGTCTGTTTGGTGTTTTCTTCCTGGTCTACTTCGCCCTGTGGAAGGGCATCAAGAGCTCCGGGAAAGTAAGGTTATTTTGTAAAACATCCATTAAGTGTTAAAAGTTGTTAAATTACCATTGTTTTTTTTTTAAATTAATATGCATCAGACAGGTCCATAGTTGCACCCTGGGCAAATCCTAAAAATGACACCCCTCAATATATAGAAAAAGTGCCGCCCGGGGTGGACTAGTTAAAAAGTCGATTTTGGCGCCCTTTATTTTTGTGACGTACAGGGAATTCTATTGTTTAATTCTCTATTAAGGGCCTATCTAAAACAATTTTTGCGCTCCTTGATTTTGGCCCCTGGGACGAGTGCCCCTTCGCACTCTCCAAACTGCCCTTATACCAGGAAAGATTTGAATAAGGCAGCTCCACGATCGTCTATCATTCAATTGTTTATAAGGCATCAACGAGTTTCGCATTTAATTCGCTATGATTTATTTTATACATCTCGGGAATTGGTACAGTTTAAGAACTGACCTCCTCAGTCTCCCCCCCCCCCCGTCCCTCCCATAAGCCCTTTCAAGATTGTTGTCTTTCTTCGTTTGTTTTTGTTGGGTTTTTTTTTTTTTTTTTTTTTTTTTTTTTTTGTTTTTTTTTTTTTTTTGGGGGGGGGGGAAATATAACAACAATTTTGTTATTGCGGGCCTCTAACAGTAAAACTCAGAACCTTTTCAAGGAACCAATGGCAGCTTGATTTTTCCCAACAGCTACATATTTTTTCTTTTTTTTTTTTTTTTTTTTTTTTTTTTTTTTGTTTTTTTTTTTTTTTTGGGGGGGGGGGGAAATATAACAACAATTTTGTTATTGCGGGCCTCTAACAGTAAAACTCAGAACCTTTTCAAGGAACCAATGGCAGCTTGATTTTTCCCAACAGCTACATCTATACGTGTATGCGAATAAAATAATTGTTGAACTAGTTTTAGAACTCTTCAACAAACACATTTTTTTTCTAGACAAATTGTTTAGCCGATCACCCAGGTGCTGCGAAAAATCTTGGTTACATTGATATTTGTCTGTAATGATTTTTTTTGTTCTGAAATGACCAGGCTGTGTGGATCACTGCAACATTCCCGTATGCCGTCCTGTTCATTCTGTTGTGCAAGGGTTGTACGCTGCCCGGCTCACTGGACGGTATCATCTACTACCTGAGTCCTCAGTGGGACAAACTGCTGAGTTTAGAGGTAGGTAGTGTTACATGGGGCCTCAGTGGCACACACATTTGAGTTTAGGGGTAGGCAGTGTCAGTGTGTCCTAAACGGGACACACGTCTGCGTTTAGAGTTAGGTAGTTTTACATGGGTTATAGGTGGGAGCAAGCTGCTGATATAAGAACCCCGCTCTAAAGCCATTTATTGCACTTAATCGTATGAGACTCTGTAACTCATTCTATTATTTCTGTATTTTTAATGCTCTAAGTCAGGGGTCGGGGAAAAAAAAGAGAATTCAGAGACATACTTATTGCATTTTCAGTGTTGAAATCACACAAAATGCACACAATTACTTGAATTTTTAGTTTTAAACATAATGTATGGCTCTCACTGAATTACTTTTCAAAATGTGTGGTGTCCATGGCTCTCTCGGACAAAAAGGTTCCCCAGCCCTGCTCTAAGCCCTGCCCTCTAAAAGTCTGGACCCATAAATCTTTTATTTTGCACAATATCCTCACGTAGCTACGCCACACCTTCGATTCCTTCGGAAAATTAAACAGAGGCACGTTTTATAATACTTAGGTATAAATGTATTGCAATAGAGAATCATCTGTTAAAAAAATTATTTAACTTAGAAACATTGATACAAACTGATCATTTAAGATATCTGTTACGCACGGCCTTCTATCGTGAGAAATTAACTTCTTATTGTAATTGTATGGCTCGTTCTAAACAGTGCCTAACAAAGGACGATACCATAGAGAAAAGCAATAGCAAAAAAACGACACTGAAAACAGTAATAATCACAATTAATACGATTTGTTTAAGTATTATTATAAGTACAAAACAAAATAAATATAATTACAAATCATCAACTTACAGAGTATGGGATGTCTTGTACCGGTACATAGTTAGTGCAATGTGCCAATTAATAATGTACGATGAATGCGAATAAACACATGAGTACACACAGAATAATACGCTTGTCTCGTGCAGTGAAAAATATCTACCTGAATCTCCGTCCATTAATGTTTTCTGAACCCCTTATATATATGCGGCGTACGACGCGTTCCAGATACAACTTTGACATTGTTTACTTTTCTAGTCCACTCGCGAACTTTCCACAACATACTATGAGAACAGATTATTTTTAGTTGTTAGGGGTAGTAAACATGGAAAGATGAAAGGGAATAGGCCACGCCCAATACGAACGCGGCGTTTGGCAGCACGGGGGGAAACGTGGCGTAAACACGTCCTACATAGCAATATCAAATATTTGTTTCAGATCTGGATAGCGGCAGCCGCTCAGATATTTTTCTCTCTCGGCCCCGGCTTTGGTGTGCTCATGGCCCTGTCCAGTTACAATAAATTCAACAACAACTGCTACCAGTGAGTCATTACATCTATTTCTGCTATGTTAAATTGTTTTTTTTTGTTGTTTTTTTTTATTCAACGCATGACATTGTTCATGAGGGTCAAATCGCTTTGTTAGCTGATAGGTCAGCATATTTTTGTTTTCTCCTGCTGTTCAATGAGTTTTTAGCAAATAGTTGGAACAAGGTATGTGGAAGCTTGAAATATAAATACTGGGACAGTAAAAGGATAACGTTTCGGCTAAAAGCCTTCCTCGGTAGACAGGACAAATGAAGAGCTAATGGAGTCCTTCATTTATGATCAAGAGTGTTAACCTTTGAAGAGGCACAAAATATAGCTAATAGGTACAGACGCTAATGTAGCTAATCGGTACAGTTAGTATCAACCGAAAGCTTACTTGAAGGAAGGTAGCAACGTAGCTTATAGTACACACGCTACCCTAGTTGTTAACTGTAGACCTATAGCAAATCATATAGGACAGTGGCTCTCAACCTTCCTAATGTCGCGACCCTTTATTACAGTTCCACATGTTATGGCGACCCCCCAAACACAATATTACTTTTGTTGCGACTTCATAACTGTAGAGTATGTTTTCTGATGGTCTTAGGTGACCCCTGGGCAAGGATCATGCGACCTCCAAAGGGGTCGCGACTTCACAGGTTGAGAACCACTGGTATGGGAGCTTCCAAATGTAGCAATCTTTTTTAAAGCTGTTTGATTTGTACAGCTGGCTGTAATGTGACGAGTTTTAACTCTACCCCTCACCCACCCACCCCCAACTCCACAGTGACGCACTCATCACGTCGGCTACCAACTGTATGACCAGTTTCCTTGCCGGATTTGTGGTGTTCACGGTGCTAGGCTACATGGCGCATGTCCAACACCGGACCGTGGAGACTGTTGCCAGGCAGGGTAAGAGAGTAGGTTGAATCGGGGTAAGTAAGTGGGTTAAAGTAGGGGTAAGGAAAGGGTTAAAGGCAGGGTTTAAGCTAGGTTAAGGACGAGTAAGAAAGTAGGTTAAAGACGGGGCCAGGGAGTAAATTAAGAACAGAGCTAGGAAGTAGGTTAAAGACAGGGTTGGGAAGTAGGTTAAAGACAGGGCCAGGGAGTAAATTAAGAACATAGCTAGGAAGTAGGTTAAAGACAGGGTTGGGAAGTAGGTTAAAGACAGGGTTGGGAAGTAGGTTAAAGACAGGGTTAGGAAGTAGGTTAAAGACAGGATTAGGAAGTGGGTGAAAGACAGGGGTTAGGAAGTAGGTTAAAGACAGGGTTGGGAAGTAGGTTAAAGACAGGGTTAGGAAATAGGTTAAAGACAGGGTTGGGAAGTAGGTTAAAGACAGGGTTAGGAAATAGGTTAAAGACAGGGTTAGAAAGGAAGTAGGTTAAAGACAGGGTTGGGAAGTTGATTAAAGACAGGGTTAGGAAGTTGGTTAAAGACTGGGTTAGAAAGTAGGTTAAATACTCGAGTTAGGAAGAAGTTAAACGACGGTGTTAGGACGTAAGTTAAGGACAGGGTTGGGACGTTGGTAAAAGACAGTGTAGGGGAGGCCATAATATAAATTCGACGCCTGTTCAACTTCTTCAAAACTTATGAGTGTAATTACAAAACACACGTTGTCCCGTTTGTCCCATGTGTTTATATGAGAGAATTGTGAGATGTCGTCATATAACTATGTCATCACAGGACTAATGCATTTGGACCCATTTTTAGACCTGATATACAAAGGTTTGGCATGTTGACGAACACGTCTTAATAAAAAAACATCCGTTTAAATTGGACTTTTCTTATTCCTTTTTCTTTTCTCTGCCCGTGTTTCTGCCAGATGTGGGTCTGATATTTGTGGTCTACCCGGAGGCCGTGGCCACACTGGCAGGGACATCCTTCTGGGCCGTCATCTTCTTCTTCATGCTGATAACCCTGGGACTGGACACAACGGTAGGTGCTGTTGAATGTGTTTTAACCGGTGTACAGGTTTATAAGCTTTGTTCTTTTTACTTCACTTAACAGTCAAGTTGGCTAGTTAGGGTAAGATCTTGTATTTAAGAAGAAAAAAAGATATGAAAGAAGACCAGAATTTGAAACATGGATTAGTGTCGGGGAAAAGTTTTCACTTCGTCAACATTTGCTTGATTCGATCTACGTTTTTTGAACAGTCCAATACTATCAAAATATAGGGAAAATAACAGAAACATTCGTATCTGTCCAACATCGTTCACTTCTGTCCAACATCGTTCACTTCTGTCCAACATCGTTCACTTCTGTCCAACATCGTTCACTTCTGTCCAACATCGTTCACTTCTGTCCAACATCGTTCACTTCTGTCCAACATCGTTCACTTCTGTCCAACATCGTTCACTTCTGTCCAACATCGTTCACTTCTGTCCAACATCGTTCACTTCTGTCCAACATCGCTCACTTCTGTCCAACATCACTCACCTCTATCTATTATTGTGTTCCAATCAGTTCGGTGGGCTTGAAGCCATCATTACCGGCATATTAGACGAATGGCCATTCCTGCGAAGACACAGGGAGCTGTTCGTGGCTGGGCTCATGGTCTGGTGCTTCATGGGGGCTTTAGTCACAACCACATATGTAAGTGATGTCTACCCAATGTGAAAATGTCTACCACATATATACGTGATGTCTGCCACATGTGTATGTCACATCAGTCTGTAAATTATCATTTTTTGCTACAAATACTTTTTTATTTCTTTTAAATTTGTATTTGAACTTCGCTTTTGTTCGTGGCTGACAATATCTTCGGACGGCTCATTCACACACTCCCCTTCCAGCTATTGAGCTGAAACTTGGCACATAGACTCTTTGTCATTAAAAATGCTTTCTCTCAAATTTTCAGCCCCACCTCCCAAACCCAACCCCCAATCTTTGCAAGCCGCATATAGTATGTGAGGTTTATTGGTCACCAGAGTTGCGGACGCCAATTAACGAAAAAGTATTGACAAGGTTATAATTATAAAAGCACTTGTCTATGCAGAGTGAGTCTGTAGTATCAACTTGTAAATTGTCACCTACTTGTCCGTCAGAAGTCTTCACGAAACTAATTTTAAAAATCACCTACGCATACCGAGTTCCCTTTTAAGGACATCTATGTATGTGTCAAGGACAAATTATAAGAGTAAGCATTGAGTTGTCTTTACTTGTGATGATTCCATGATTTTATGTAACCCTGATGGTTCTCACATTTCTCCAGGGTGGTATCTACGTGGTACAGCTCATGGATACATACGGAGCGCCCATTTCCATTCTGCTCATTGTCTTCTTGGAGGCGATCGCCGTCTCTTGGATCTATGGTAAGAATATTTTTTTTTTTGGTTGTTTTTTTTAAATAGTCAGTGGTGCCCACCAAACGACCAAATTTTCTCATACCTCACTGGGGTCTTACACAACAGACCGACATCATTTTGTGTCAGCCATTGCGGTATACGTACAGATCCCAAAACTAGTGTGCTACACTCAGAGGCGTAGGGCGCGGGGTGCGGAGGGGCGATTCACCCCGGACTCCAGTTTTTCTTTTCTTTTTTTATGCAGGAGCGGCATTTTCGGCCAACTGCAGCCTTTTTTAATGGAAGAGGCTGGCAAAATTTTTGGCTCACTCCGGCTGGTAGTAACTCTAGCTCCGCCTTTGTCTAGAGTGCCCCCCTGTACCAAAGTATAACGTGATTAGTAGTTGCGAATTATATTTGACAGATACCTCAAACCTCACCTTCCCTCCCCGGCACTGTCTCTTTCAGGCATCTCTGAGGGCAGTGCGGGAGGAGTGCCCCCCCCCCCCGGAGAACGTTAACTGCCCTCCCTGCGAAAAATATTTACAACGATAAAATAAAAATATATTTAACTTTTTAAAAAAAAAAAAGACTAAATTGTCATTTTAAAAAAGTTTTATCAATTATCAAGAATAGCAACTGATACCTTGAACGGATTACAGTTAATGGAACCCATGTAACATCGCTACACTCGATATATTTGATGATACGTATGTTTCAGGCTACGCCTGATAAAGGCATATACCTTTGTCTTTTTTATAAATAGTCAATGAAAAAAGAATTAAATGGATTTGGGAAAATAAGGTGTGAAAATAAAGTGTAACAGTAGATCGCAAAGGCAGTTTGTAATTTATGTGAAGAAAGTTATAGTAGTTTTAAATTCCAAATAAACATTTCAATATTTGGACATTTATACTTTGTCTTCGATTTCCTTGAGATAAAATCACAATTGATAAATACGTGGTATCTTTTGTAAACATCCTTTGTCTTCTTAACATAACTATGCCACACATATACTTTTACATAAAAACGACCAGTTTTCAAAACCCTTAAAAATGTATATTCCTTTCTACAAAACAGTATAGCTTTTGCTTTTATTTATTTATAATTTTTTTAGGGGGTGGGGTGGGGGTGGGGGGGGGTTGACGCTTATAAAACTTTGAAATATTTAGCAAGGTAATAATTAATATGATAGTTCTTATTTTTTCCCCGTCCTCTTTTTTTTTTCCATTTGCATTCAAAATTTAAATTGATGTTTTTAATCATTGTGAAGCGCTTAGAGCTTTAAGGTAAGCGCTATATAAAAATGCCTAAATAAATAAATACATAAATGTCAACAGTACTTGTTTGTAATGGAAACCTTTTTTGGAAATAATTTGTATTTTTGACAATTCCATGAATAATTTACTAACATACATTGTTTGAATTAAAAATAAAAAAAACAACACATACAACTTAATAATATAAAAATATATATTAGTAAAACACAACCAGGTCAAGCAGACTTTTCAAGGTGTCCCCCCCCCCCTTGCCACTGTTCGGTTTTGTCCTCTCCCCAGCTTCCATTTGAAGTTGATAATTTTAAGTTTTCACAGCACAATTTTAAACCCCTAAAATATCCGATCCCCCTTGCTCCCCCTGGTTTTGGAAAATAAAAAAAACAACACATACAACTTAATAATATAAAAATATATATTAGGAAAACACCACCAGGTCAAGCAGTCTTTTCAAGGTGTCCCCCCCCCCCTTGCCACTGTTCGGTTTTGTCCTCTCCCCAGCTTGCATTTGAAGTTGATAATTTGAAGTGTTCACAGCACAACTTTAAGCCCCTAAAATATCAGATGCCCCTTGCAGCCACTGGTGTTGGAACACAATGAAGTTCGGCGATTTTCGATGGCAAAGTGGGCGACCGCCAAAGCCTCCGCGTTTGTGGGGCCACGAGCGTTGCCGTAGAATATTTATAATATACCTCAGCCTACTAATGGTTCCTAATCCAGTCGACACAATATTCGTAATTATTAGATTGTCCAATTATGACCAGCAAAGCCGGTGTCTTAATATCCTATTGGCGGAATATATAACGTCAACGGCCCAGCGCCCTCACAGCGCCGGCCCTGCACAATCGCTCTGAGTTCAAGTGACACCTAAATTTAAAAAAAAAATCACTGTACGCCTATTTCAGTACTAATAGAAACACTTCTTAGTGGCGCAGCAAGTGTTGGTACCACCCTGGGCAAGCCAAGATTTTCCCATGCTCCCTTTCATGACACCAGCTCTGCATTTGTCCAAAAGGCAGCGCCCGCCCCCCCCCCCACATAGAAGAAAAAGTGACAACTAGCGGCCCACCCCATCCCCAGCAAGTTTATTTAGGGTGATAGGGTACAAGATTCTATTCCCCCCCCCCCCCAGTCTGAAACCCATT
>CAXITT010000011.1:1872427-1884649 GCA_964033795.1 Lymnaea stagnalis
CCCCCCCCCCCCCCCGGAGAATATTGTCTGAAAGAGCCCCTCCCCCCCTACGTCACTCGTCTGGACAAAGGTCTGGGGGAAAGTCTCAGTCGGTCGGCATTTGGTCCCTTTCACAGAGGCCCTACTTTTAGTCTCCCTTCTGCACGCTGAGCTGGTGTATAGTTTGTTTAGTTATGGTTTTTATTTGATAAACAAAACAACTTATTTGTCATTTTTACTCCAGGTGTTGACAGGTTTAGTAGAGATATAGAGTCAATGCTGGGATCTCCACCTGGGCCTTTCTGGCGTGTGACATGGACATACATCAGTCCTGTCTTCTTATTGGTAATTTCTGTGAAGTACCGTAACATAATAGGAAGACTTAGAATACTTCAAACAAATCACTAGGACATATAAGTTCGATCTTTCTTTAAATAAGATGAACACTGCATATTAATAATTTCATTTTTTGTGTATTCCTTTATATAAAAAAAATCTTGATACAGACCCTGAGGAAATCAAAGGATGAATTCTAATATAATAACCTTCCTTCCTCCCCCAGTCCTTATTCATTCTCTCCATCATGAACTCACCGCCTCCTGAATACGGAAGCTATGTGTTCCCCTACTGGGCGCTGACCATCGGCTGGCTGCTGGTGTGCACCTCCATCATGTGTATACCTATCTACATAGTCATCTCGTTCTTCAGGACGCCGGGGTCGTTCAAAGAGGTACGTGTGTTTGTGTACAGATGGAAGTATTGGCGAATCTGAGGTTATATCGGGACTTGTCCAAAGTTGGCCGGTATCGCACCCTGGGAGTTCGGCTCTTGTGGGAGCTGGCTGTCCACAGGGTCTTTTGGAGACCTGCGTTGTCCCTGGTGTCTGTGGGAGCTGTCCACGGGGTCTGTGGGGAGCAGTCCATGGGGTCTGTGGGAGCAGTCCATGGGGTCTGTGGGAGCAGTCCATGGGGTCTGTGGGAGCAGTCCATGGGGTCTGTGGGAGCAGTCCATGGGGTCTGTGGGAGCAGTCCATGGGGTCTGTGGGAGCAGTCCATAGGGTCTGTGGAAGCAGTCCACAGGGTATGTGGGAGTTGTCTTTGGGGTCTGTGAGAAATTTCTGCAGGGTCTATAGGAAGTGTCCACGGTTTCTGTGGTGGGCTCAGCAGGATCTAGAGGTGCTGTCTGCAGGGCCTGCTAACACTGTTCTGTCACAAAAAGGCATGGCTTTCATGATGGCGTTCCGTATACTTGGCACACATGACGGTCTGGTGAAACGGGAAGCTAGCGTGTCAAAGACGTAACATACATGCCGGTACTTTTATGACATTCTGTCTCAATCCAAGAAACAACGCCTCTTCGAAGACATTCTCATCCTGCTCTCTGGGCATCATAGAATGATGCTTAGCGATATGGAATAGCATTAATGATGTGTCGACATCAGTTAACTTGTTAAGCGTCATGAGGCCAGACGTAGTCGGCGAACACAATACGAATAAAAACCATTTACATGTATGTGTATTTTTCAAAATTAAATGTTTCAAAACTTAATGCTTTTTTTTTTAAAACTATTTTTTTTAAAGTAATACCTACAGTTTAAAATTGTTTCAATGTAAATAGTACTTTTTCCTTTGACCTCAACTTTTTCATATTTTTTTTATATAAATATTTTTTTTTAAAACCTATTCAAACCATCAACAGAGAGTGTACCTGATGATTACTCCAACGGAAATACCCGATCACTTGCCGAAGAAGGAACTTCCGGTGTACTTGTAAGACGATGAAAGTGGATGCTCAAAGTTGGGGTCAGTGAAGCAAGGCTGGCAACCATCTTCACCCGTACAAGTCGCTCTTGCTCTTTCATGAACAGCTCTGAACATCTCTGACAATCCATTCCTCACGGAGCAAAGCACTACAGTTTGGCTCAAATAATCTCAAGATGTGGTTCGTCCAACAACCGGATGTGAAATTGTATTGCTAAAATGGGTGTATTTTAAATGTGTTACTAATTTAATGTTAACTGGCATGCGCTCAAGCCCGACTAACATTTCTAAGTTCCGGCTCTTATTTGACATTCTCGGTCTATCTCTCTCTCTCTTGTCATCTCCCCCCCCCCCCCCTTTCTTCTTCTTCTCTCTCTCTCTCTCTCTCCATCTCTCTTCACCCTCCCTCCCTCTCTCTCTCTCTTTGCCCCCTCTCTTTCCCCTGATCTCTCTCTCTCTTCCCTTCTCCACCCGACTAACATTTCTAAGTTCCGGCTCTTATTTGACACTCTCGGTCTCTCTCTCTCTCTCTTGTCATCTCCCCCCCCCCCCCCTTTCTTCTTCTTCTCTCTCTCTCTCTCTCCATCTCTCTTCACCCTCCCTCCCTCTCTCTCTCTCTTTGCCCCCTCTCTTTCCCCTGATCTCTCTCTCTCTTCCCTTCTCCCTCTCTCCCCCTTCTCTCTCTTCCCTTATATATCTCTTTTCCTTTATCTCTCCCCCTTCTCAATCTCTCGCCAACCTTCTTTCCCTCCTCTCTTTCTCGTTCATTCGCTCTCTCTCTCACTCTCTCCTGCTCTTTCTCTCTCTTTCTTCCGCTCTCTATTTATCCGCCCTCGTAGTTTTCCTCTTGAAAAGAAAGCTGTAGAAAGATGACTGCAACAACACACATTTTATCTTCCTTCAAAAAAAAAAAAATAATTTAAAGATGTTAATTTGTCACACTGTCGAAAGTTGATCATCGCAAGAACCTTCACACTAGACGTCCTCTACCCATTGCACACTAGACTTTCTCTACCCATTGCACACTAGACTTTCTCTACCCATTGCACACTAGACTTTCTCTACCCATTGCACACTAGACTTTCTCTACCCATTGCACACTAGACGTCCTCTACCCATTGCACACTAGACGTCCTCTACCCATTGCAGCGCTAGGCCATTATGATCCGTTTTATTAAAGTTTTATAAGGACCCATCTTCCATCTATTTTTCATACCATGTCTGTGCTGGTTAGGACCGAATGATAACTGATCTCAGTCATGGGCGCCCGCAGGTAGGGGCAAGGGGGGCACTTGCCCCCCCCCCCTGGATTGATTGGATAAAAAAAGTTTTAGACAAAAATAGACAAAAAATTATTAAAGTAAAGAGAAAATAAAGAGAAAGTAACTAAGCTGATGTCCTGTCCGTTCGTTCACCATACAAATACGCTACAGTAAATTAAAACTATATTAATACATTACTAAAAAAAATTTACTACACAACACCCAAATATAACCATAAATAACAATACATTACTAAAAAAAATTTGCCCCCCCCCCCCTTGGAAAGTTAATCTATTTTTGTGTGCCCCCCCCCCTAAAAAGTTTTCTGCGGGCGCCCATGATCTCAGTATAATAATTAGGCTTGCTATTGTATCCGTTAATTCTCCCTTTGGTCTACGCTATTAAATTATCATTTCCAGGCCATTTTCCCGAGTTCCGACGCCTTATTACCAATGTTCCCTCTAAGGTTTGCTGGTTCATGTGCAAAATCATACAGTTGTGTGCAAAGTTTTACAGCATCATTTTTTTTTGTGTTCAAATTTTTACAGCCCACAAACACAAAAACACACTTACATGGAGATTGGCTGCGCGGATACTCAAAACTGCTGCACGGTGTCTTAAAGGGAACATTGCTTATTACCTAGATATGGTCCTTCTAATCATCTTTATGCTCAGTTCCCACGATCAAATTTTCGTCAAACTTCTTTTTAAACGCACAATTAAGTCAAACAAAATTGTGAGTTCAGTAAGAAATGTGACGAAAATGTGACGAAAATTTGATCGTGTGAACTGTGCATTAGTCAAATTTAAAACATTTAAATTTCTTTATTTTCAATAATTGCTAATAATATTGTGTCGTTGTTTTCCCCCAAGAAACAAAATGTAGAAGAAAAAAAAATAGTACTAAAGAGATCAGTTAAAGTGGTGACGCGGTTCACGCGGTGTTACCTTATTTTGTTGACCGTGATAAACTTAGATGTGATCTTCATACAGGTATAATTTAACAAGAGATTTGACATGCATACAGCTATAACTTAACATGATTGGTGTCATTTTTGTGCATGTACAAACTGTGTTGTTTTTTTTTAAAATGCACTTGCTACTGTGTAAGTCAAATTATGTTGTATGTAAATTTGTGTTTGCAATTACCAAATTACCATAATTTAAGGTAGAGTTGATTGTCCTACCGATCACCGAAAAGTCATGAATTAGAACTGTTCTATAAAATTGCGCACTATTTATTGAGTAATTCGGTTCTCTCTAAAGATCAGTCATTGCTGAAGACAGTGATCGCGACCTCGACCTTTACCAGATGTTTTTATGTCACTACTATGTGTAAAGAATCTATCACTATGAGGAGGGGTTCTCAAATTTTGTAATAAGGGACCAGTTCACTGTCCCCCCATACACAGTTAGGGGCCGGAAAATTGTGGTTTTTTTTGTTTCTTTAATTTTTTTATTTAACAAATTCCTATGCTCACTGTACATATGTTATATGTAGTGAGTTTTAAATAACATTTAAAATGACGAACATGTGTGTTCAACATAAACATACTAGTATCTAAAAGGAAAATTTGGGACTGCTTTTATGTAATGAGATGGTCAATTTCTAGTTCAATATTAGTCACTGTCCAGTGCTACTCGTTTAACACTACAGCGACCAAGAGGCTCGGGTTAAGGGCCCCTGGCGAGCCGGATTTGGCCCGTGGGCCGTAGTCTCGGGATTACTAAGAGCAGGCCTCCACGACTCAAAATGTAATACTTTATGAAAATCTTGTGCGGGCCGAAAGAAAATAGGATCCGAGGGGAGGTGGGAAGCTATTAAGAAAATAATTTATAATAATGAATATTTCGTTACTTCGCGGGCCGCAAAGTTGGGGCTGGCGGACCACATGCGGCCCACGGGCCATATGTTGTGCATGCCTGACATAGAGAAATTACCTTATGTTTTATTAGCCGAGGTGCAACACCAAAGTACACCCACGCATACATAACTACATACAATTGCAATGTTAATCTTAAGGTGCGAAATTTTGATTTTAGAATGAATAATGAACATTTAATTACATGACCATTTCATTTTTTTCCTCCTTATAATTGTATATTTAATCATTTTTGTGTGTATATAGACCAAATCATTCTGAACATGGCTGTGCATGTTTAAGGTAATTCCATGTAACGTTTTTTAACGTTGCTGACAATTTACATCATGACTCGGTAGGACAAGAGATCCCCCCCCCATATCCTCGCCATCTCTTCCTCCCAGGTAGGACTTTGATATGATAAACAGTCCATGTCTGCAAGCTTGGGGCTCTTTAGGCAACCTAAAAATCTATAGTTTGAATTGAGGACAATGTTAAGTTCTTGTGATGGGGGAAAAACAATGTAAGGTTTTGGAGTGGGGGAAGCAATCGAAGTTCTTGGAGGGGGGGGGGGACAATCTTTTGCGATGAGGGAAAACAATCTAATTTTTTGGAATGGGGAAAACAATCTTAAGTTCTGGATGGAGGAAAAAAATTTTAAATACCGGAGGGAGGAAAACAACCTAAAGTTCGGGATGGAGGAAAACAATCTTAAGTTCTGGAGATGGGGAAAAAAATCTCAGTTTTTGGGATAAGTCTTTGATTCTTTAACAATTGTGGGAGGGGGGGGGGGGACAATCTTTTGCGATGAGGGAAAACAATCTAATTTTTTGGAATGGGGAAAACAATCTTAAGTTCTGGATGGAGGAAAACAATCTTAAGTTCTGGATGGAGGAAAACAATCTTAAGTTCTGGATGGAGGAAAACAATCTTAAGTTCTTGAGATGGGGAAAACAATCTCAGTTTTTGGGATAAGTCTTTGATTCTTTAACAATATTTTGAGACAAATCAATTATTTCATACTAAATAGGTTAGAGGGCATTAAACACAGAGTGTGTCAGGTTCATTTCCGTTGTTTTTGGAGAGCAATGGAGATGCATTGCCATAGTGCTAGAGAGCAATTGACCAATGGTATGTCAGGTCAGATGTATTTTCATTGTGCTAGAGAGCAATGTGTCCACGGTGTGTCGGGTGCGTTGTCGCTGTGTTTAAAAGCGATGTCCACTCAGTTCCACGTTGTTGTCATTTTGCTTGTACATATACTTTTAGGGTCGTATTCCTCTCTCTCTATGTATTTGACTGTATAAATGTTGACAGTAGCTAGTTTTAACATAATTAGTCCGAAAGATTTCTTATAGATATCTTTCATTTTTTTTTTTTCAAAATGGACATGGCTTGTAGAAGTATATTTTAAACGGAGCCTTTCAGTGGGGTCCAAGTCTATCATTTCTTGATTTGTAAGTCAATATTTTCTCATAGGTCAATGTTAGTTAAGTCTTAGTAAACGTGCAATATTGGACATACATCCACCTCACAGAGGTAAAATATTGTTTGTTAAGATACATTAAGTAATTACTTTTTTTCCGTTTCCATTCATCTAAATTGAAGATTTAAGAGTGTGGGGGGAGGGGGGGGGGAGAGAGAAATGTATAAGCAAATTTTCTCGGACTATGAATTCAATTTTTATTTAATAGCTTCATTTATTTTATTATCGTGAGCCCCTTATACGAGTGCTTTTTGGATAAGAACTTTCAGTTTGATTTTTTTTTTTTTTTTTTTTAAAAAAGAAATGTTTAACAGTTTAATTTTTTTTAAATTTTTTTAAAAAAAAAATAAAAACAACTTAAAAAACTTTTAAATCATTGCCATGTTTTAAATAGCTTCATTTATTTTATTATCGTGAGCCCCTTATACGAGTGCTTTTTGGATAAGAACTTTCAGTTTGATTTTTTTTTTTTTTTTTGTTTAAAAAGGAAATGTTTAACAGTTTAATTCTTTTTAAATCTTTTTAAAAAAAACATAGAAACAACTTGAAAACCTTTGAAATCATTGCCATGTTTTCAACGATACATTCGATTCACAGCCGGAAGTAGGCATGTGTTTCGTTTTGTCACTTTAAAAATAAATAAATTAGGCCTATTTACATTTCTTGTGGATACTAGTGTTAAAGAAACTGACCATAAGTGTACGTTAAATCAATGCAACAGAGCCTAAGCGATTTCTGATCCTTGCTTTTAAGTGTAAGATTTTTTTTATTAGTTCTGTTTTATATTGTTGCGTGAAAGTTGTTTTTGTTTCCTTTCGGTTCTTAGAGACTTGTGCAATAATAAGGGAGTACTTAATGTTTTCGTTGTTAAAATGTTTCTACCCTAGTATGATTTTAGGATTCACAGGTGTGTAAATGTAATACCAACTTTTTTTGTTTAAATTAAAAATCTTTCATTGATTTAATTGCATGAATTTTTTTTCTAGACCAATAAAACTTTTTTAAAAAGATTTGTGCACAATGATGGCATTTTACATTGTTTCGTAAGTTTGTTCTACATTTTAAAAATATCCATTCGTTACTACACAAACCAACTTGGGAATGCATGATTTATGAAGCTGTCATTGCTCACTATAATACTGATTAGAATGTTAGAGCACTGATAGAATGTTAGAGCACCTTGTTAATTTTTTATTTGGTGAAATTCAAAATACGGCAGAAAAGTCAGGGGGCAATGTTCCCTCTAAGGTTTTGTTGGTTCGTGTGCAAAATCATAAAGTTGTGTGCAAATTTTTACAGCATCAATTTTTTTTTTTTTTTGTGCGCAAAATTTTACAGCCTACAGACACAAACACACACTTAAGTGGAAATAGCTGCGCGGTACTCAAAACTGCTGCGAGGCGTCTGTGAGATTAAAGGGAACATTGATCAGGGGGATATACCCCCCCACCCCAACTCACATTGGAAGCACCTGCTTTCCCCCCTACCCATGTTTTAGCAGCCCTGCATTCATTATAATTTTATTTTTTAATGAATCAAATCGAGGTATAACTATAAAAATTGGATTATATTTATATAGAAACGCTCTGTTGTTTTATCCCCCATTTAGAACTCTTCGTTAAAAGGGGAGAAAAGGAAGGGGTAAAAAGAGTAATACGACCTTGAAGTTAAATACAGACTAAACATTAAAGGTTCCCTAAATTGATCACACTTACAAATGTCAAGTTGAAACACCACATCTTAAAAACACGGTCATTTATTTATAACGTGGCACCTGGGCCGGTGCCCTTGTGCGACTATACAAGTGCATGTAACTTGTCACATTGGAATATTTAGCGTAACCAAATAGTTCCATGAATGTCTACAGCGTTTGAAAGATAGACTCGTCAAATAATATGATTTGGAAATGATTTGGTCGGATAGGAATTATATATTATAAATAAGCATTGCACCTATTTTAAGTGAAAATTAAAAACATCTACTTGCGATGCATTGGGCTCCTGAATATTACTTCCGCGAGATCTTCAGTCAACGACATTACGACGTTACAAAAGTTGCAGCAGTGAAAGAAATGGCAGGGAAGGTCCATTTTCTTGCCAAAACAGACATTCAAAGTTAATACTTGTAGGACATTTTATTAATATTTTCCCCCCGAGATTTATATCCAGAAAATTAAATTTTTTAAAAACTTTAAAAAAAAAAATAATAATCAAAATGGCCAATGGCAATGGTTTGGATCGAAATCCATCATAATACTTTACCACAATGATGACACAGTGGGTGCGCTCATAAGGCTATAATAAATTGATATGCCTACAGATTAAAAAGTAATGATAATAATTTAGCATTTATTTATGGAGGAGGCGCGTTTCAATTTATTTTGCTTCCCATGTGTGCGTTTGTTAAATGGGTAGTTAATTGTTTGACCATTCCCCCCCCCCCACTCCCTTTTCCAATCAGTATGAACAATTTCCCAAGTCTTGTTTTTCGATCTTTGTGTTTGCTTGCCTGTGTGTGTTTGCGTATATGTGTTTGTTTTTTTTGTGCCTGTGTGTGCTTGCTTGCAGGCATTTGTTTGCATGCCTGAGTGAGCTCAAACTGAAGTCTGCAGTTGCAGAAATCGGAGTGACTTTTAAAACCTTGAGAACCGCTGGGCAGGGGGGTGGGGTGAAATAGGTCACGGAGTTAGAAATAATAGTTGCTAATAGCATTCCTCATTATACAGGCGTCTGCCGGCAGGACGAGATTTATGTAGATGGGACCGGCGACTCTTCAAGCGAGATGATCACCGGGCTTTGTGAGGGAGACGGGAGTTATCTGCCGTTGTCCATTTGTATCAGCCAATCAGCTTCTCGTCTTCTGACGTTGGGTTTGTTTTTCAGAGCTTGACCAGCAACCGATCGCGACTTCTTTCTAAGACGCACCAATCATAAATATTGCGACTCACCGGTGCTCTCGGGGGTCAGTCCAGATAGTTGAAGATTTATAATGCGATACCAGCAATATCGTTGGTCACTCTTGCAATGTTTCCCATTTCTGCCACGCTCTGAGAAATCTGGTAGAAGCTAGGAAAAAAAAGAAGAAAAAAAAGCACCGGTGAGCTACTGGAAAAGGTTAACTGGCTAAAAGTTGCGCTCCTTGCAAAGATAAGAAGTGTAAAAACGTCTTGTCAATCAATCAATCAATATTAATCTCTATAGGTATGAAAGAAATTGTGGTGTAATGGTGACTTCAATAGCGCGCTAAATAAAAATTCAGATAACTCCGCTGAATGAGAGTCTTACAAATGCCACAAGTGTGTCTGGTGCGTAATATTTTCTTTTGTTTCAAGGAGGTCGTCTCAGTTCAAATGGCATGTAATAAATTTGTGGTGTAAAAAATGTGTGGGACATAAGAAATTTTCAGGGGTTTGAAAAAAGGGGGCTATTTAAGGAAAGAGGGAAAGGTGTCAGCACTAAATGGGGCCTTTAAAAAGGTATGTTACCTGTATGCATATTTTGTCAAGAAACGTTAGCAAATGTGACTTTCATGCATGGCCGCCGCCAAAGTCTGTCGAGCATTAAACGAGCATTAAGCTCCAAGTTAAGGACAACTTCAACTAACGAACAGCTTCAGTTAATGTACAGATTCAAATAACAGGAGGCTTGGAGTTACGAAGAGCTTCAAGCAATGGGCAGCTTCAAGAAACAGGCTGCCCGACATAAGCAACGGACAGCTCCAAGAAACAGGCTGCCAAACATAAGCAACGGACAGCTTCAAGTAACAGGCTCCCAGACATAAGCAACGGACAGCTTCAATAAACAGGCTGCCAGACATAAGCAACGAACAGCTGCAAGAAACAGGCTGCCAGAAAAAAAAGCAACGAACAGCTTAAAGTAACCTGTTCAGTTAATGTTTCATTATTCCAAGTCATGCACTTAGATATTTGAAATAAACATGAAACTACAATTTCAAAAAATGTTGGATATCTAAAACATTCATCGAACACTCAATCTGTGTAATGTTGGTATCTGCAGTTTAAAATAATAATAATATTTATTTTTTTAAAATCATGTTTATAGAACAGAAACTGTAGTAGTGTTACTTTTTATCCTGTCAGTTTAGTAGCTACGGTGAATAATGCACACAGTGAGAGTTGCGTATGTTTGGATAGAAGGACTTATCATTTTTCTCTCTTAAATCTACTTTCTAATAAATGTCGTTATTTTCTATTGCCTGAAAACAGCTTTATAATGTGAAATGTATTATAAGCCATGAGAAGATTACGTATTTATATCTCCTTATAATATAAAAAAAGGTTTGGGGGTGGGGGGGGGGGAATAGGGAGGAGTGCTCAAGTGTTGCAGGCGGAACATTTCACCCAGGCTTTAAATAGACATGACACGTTAAATTTAAAAATTCCATTGATCCAAGGGAGGGAACCTTAAAAATTGTTTCGGATGGCTAATGTTTGTCTATTCCCTTTCTTTATTATCGGCAACAAATTACAGTTCGATGGTTTCCCTTAAATTTTTAGGATTTTATTTTCTATATCTGTAGACATTTTATTACTATTCCTTTTTTTTCCATCACAAAGTATATGTGTTTCTTTTTAAAAACCGTTTTCCTTTTTTTCCCCAGTTACTTTGAGCCTAAAACTATCAAATCTCTACCTATTACAACTGATGAAGACGAAAAGGTGTTTGACTTTGTTCTAACATTTTACATAATTTAAGGAATAGTTGTGCATGTGATTGTGAATATATGCTCATATACAACATGACCATACAAGGACAGAGTTAGGCACATAGAATGCCCACTCTGCAGGACTCATATACAACATGACCATACAAGGACAGAGTTAGGCACATAGAATGTCCACTCTGCAGGACTCATATACAACATGACCATACAAGGACAGAGTTAGGCACATAGAATGTCCACTCTGCAGGACAGGGGCTGATGAGACAGAACAAAATTTATATCTGACATGCAACACAATATTACAGACTAAATCTACACTTAAACAAATCATACAAGCAGGTACCGTTCACCCAGTAGAGATAGACCGAGCAATAACATTAAACACAACACGAGACTCCAAAAACAAGAAACACTTCACAATAAGTCTAATATTTCTTTCACAATACAGAAAACATGTATGGCACCACAGACTTAAGGCTTTTTTTTCACAAACATAATTACGCAAACATTACATTAGAAACACTTTTTTAGATTTAAATTACAAAAAATAATTCAAAACATAATTTAAGAAAATATAATCACTGAATAATACATTCATTATTTTTGTTTATAATTCCAATTCATTTATACATTATGCTAAATAATTCATAATAGAAACAAATGCTTAATTTAGTACAAGCTATTTATTTATAATTTCAATAACTATTATGTCAATAGGTTATTTCAGCACATGATGTAAAACTTTGTTCAGTTAACACTTCGATAATTTTGCCTGTAAATAGTTTCCTGTATATGTAATTGTAATTGAATAATTTATTTTTATTTTTTTTTATCATTAAAAAAAACAAAAAAAAGTTATTGTGAACGTAAATGACTGGAACTGGAACCCAGAACCAACCCTAGTCAGCACTACTTTTGGCGAGGAGAAAAAAAAAGATCATTTATAATTTATATTGGTCTTAGTATAATCATTATTTTTAAAAAAAAAAACAACTAAACGTTGGGTAACAGTTTTAAAACAAATTAGACCCCCCCCCCCCCAAAAAAAAAACAAACAAAAACAACACAAAACAAAAAACAATATCGATTTTTTCCTCACGTTCAACAAACGGAATGGTTATTTGTTTTATTGCTTAAGAAATAATAATAAGATTGAAGAATTTAAGTATCACTTTTAGGGGGGGGGGGGG
>CAXITT010000011.1:1884705-1947778 GCA_964033795.1 Lymnaea stagnalis
GGGGGGGGGGGTCGTTCACAAATTACGTCACGAAAAAATGATCTTTTCAGACACCCCCCTCCCCCTGTCACAAAGTGTCACAAATGCTTTACGACGCCCCCCCCCCCTTTTTCCCACTTTTTATTAGTGTTAGGTCACACCTAAAAAAAAAAAATTCACAATTAAACTAAGATTTTATTTTATTCTTTAACAATTTCCCACAATGGATTAAGATGTTGTATTATTTGAAAAAGTATGGCGTACAGCGGAAAATAACAAAGTCATCCCCGAGCCGAATGTAAAATGGCCACAACAGTTCTTGCGTCATTTTTCGATATGCGCAGAAGGTGTGCGCGACTGAGGTTCACGGTACCTATACTACCTGGGGCAATTTCGACCTCAAATTAATGTTTTTAAAATTAATTGAATCAAGATTTGTCAAAATTTGACAATTTTAGATTTTAAAATATTTTTTGACGTCACAATTTTTTTTTACCTCCCCACGCCTGTCACAAAGTGTCACGTATGCTCGACCCCACCCTCCCCTCCCTCACCCCAATCCCCGAGCGTGACGTAATTTGCGAACGACGCCTTGTACTGGAGACGTTTAGCCGCCATGTTTTGTTAAAAAATCATTTTTATCTCCACCCTCAGGATGTTCTTGCTTTTCTGGTTCCCGGTAGCAGAGGTGAGGCAGCGAATTCGATCCTCTGGCTTAGCATCGCACGCACACCGCGTGGACAATGGCATAAATCCATACCGTTGATCGATCTGTGAACTGGGAGAGCGAAGAGGGCTTGCCGGCGATAGTTTCTGCTTGCAGCTACTGGCGTTTGGAGGGGGGGGGGGAAAGGCCAGAAAAGAACAACAGTACAAAGGCCTGCTTCACGTAGGCACTCTCTCAGCAAGTACGTCCTATCAAAGCAGACCATAGTTAATGCATGAAAGGGATGCGCCTTCGAACTTCAGGATACAATGAATACTACACCCTTTTCAAGGGCCGGATTAACACCCTTAAGCAGGGCCGGCGCAGGGGCTACTGCATGAGGCGTCGTGTGCTTAGGGCAGCATCAAGATTCTTCCAAAATTGAAAAAAAAAAAGCATTACATGTGAGCGCCATGGCAGGAAAATAGAAAGTGAAATACAAAGATTTGCTGATCTAAAGGCTAGAAACAAAATGGCATCGGTAGGCTAGTTGTTCATTCTTTCCCAAATACAAGTTAATTTTTTTTTTCCTCTACTAGAGTTCTAAATTGTATCAAGATTTGCATGAGTGACTTTACTTTTTGCAGTTTTTGTTGCACTGAAATTATGCCACGCATGAGAATGAAACGTTTCAAGCCCCGCTGCAAAAATTATTGTCAGCCCTCTGCGTAAGCATTAATACGTTCTTCACAGCCCTGAAAATACCTATCACTTCTAGATGGTGATGATCGTGATGATAATGGGGTAACGAGGTGATTATATGTGGCAAATCATTTAGTGGGAAATATCTCTCTGCCATTACTTTGTATACCTCCCCCGCGTTTCACTTCTAACTGTGTAGTGTATCGGTGATTGCATAAAGTGTATTTATGCCAAGTTTGTCTTTTGCATTTAGTTATACTTCTGGTCTATCATCTTCACTGCTTTTTTTTTTCCTTTTTAGTTTCCGGATAAGCTTGTAATCCACACCTGGTAGCCATTCTTTGGTAGCTGCTTCATACTTTTTCGAAATTATCTATAGCCTACACAGTTGAGCACTAATCAGTCAAGCACAGAGATCTGGGAAAATACACATTCAACCACCTAATGTTTCATGCACAGAGATCATTTGACCACCTAATGATTCATGCACAGAGATCTGGGGAAACCATAGTCAACCACCTAATGATTCATGCATAGAGATCTGGAGAAACCACAGCTGACCACCTATGTTTCATGCACAGAGATCTGGGGAAACCACAGTTGACCACCTATGTTTCATGCACAGAGATCTGGGGAAACCACAGTTGACCACCTAATGATTCATAGAGATTTGGACATGTTTTAAAGTTCACATCCTTATCATTCTGTAGAGCTTACTTCATTTTTTAAAAATTATTATTATTGTTTTTTGTAAAATCTCATTCCAAAAACTCAACATATAGACACATTCTAATTCATCCATGCAGCTTAGGGCCTGTATGCAATATTATTTGCTGCTCTCCGAGTATCGCCCCTTTGACACCCGTCTTCGGCTTTTCAAACGCTTTTAAAATCTTAGAATAAGATATCCATATTGTTGATGTGCCACCTCTCAAGTATCAGAAATGGATTTTAAATTGCTTTCACTTCCAACACACCTTTTAAAGGATCTGCCACCAGCTGGCTGATTCTGAAAGAAAAGAATACAGCTGTATTATTATTAACATTATTAATATTAGTGGGCTTACATAGCGCGGTACCCCAGCCTAGGGCTGAGCTCACCGCGCTGTACATAAAAAAAAAATAGCAAACATAATCATGACATTAAAAAATAACATACATTTATTGAATGAAATAACAGCCGTATAACAACAAAACCACAACGTAAATGTTACTCCCAATTTAATATGTTAAAAAAAATAATAATAATACGGAAAAAATGCGTAAATATCCCCCCACCCTTTTTCTGTATATAAGTTCCCTGACTGCTGCGGCCTTAGCCATGGCCTAGGTTGGCCTTATGGGAAATTCGGTCATGGATGGGGGTAACTTAATATGCTATCCTCGGATTGTTGAGGATAAATTTGCACCCCTGTGAATATTTTTTTTTTTTTTTTCAAATAAGAATTTCTCATCAATTTGGCGCCTTTTCTCATTCTTCAAATGATGCAAGTGCCCGATTGCCTCACCTTTGTCTGAACCTTTATATCTAGTGCTATGAATTTGATCAAGTTACAAATGGTCAACCTTTCTCGGACATATGAATCAATCAGCATGCATTTTACGTATAGTACACTGAATCAGATTTTTGTCTATGAAAACAACAACCAAATAAAAACAAACAATTTTTTTAATGAGCATTTTAGTTAGTTTAATCTAAACCATATCCTATGAGTAATATGCTATTAAATAACATTTTCTAACCAGTATCGTGCGGTGTAAATCACATTTTGACAGTCAGTCATTCAAATACAATAAGTTCTTAAAATATAGCAGGCAGTACTCAGTACGCAAATAACATTCAACTTCTTTTATGAATTCTCCATGAAGATTTTAAATTATTTAAACATAACGCCGATGAAGCTGGACAATATATGCGATTTTTTTGGGTTCATTTAAGCCCAGCTAATCTAACATTGTAACACCATTAAAATCTCTTAATTATAATTTGCATTTTATTGTGGGGGTTGTCTCCATATTCCTTCATGTCCCCTGCAGTTGATTGATGGAATGATGTCACTGACTATGGGAAACGTTCGTTCCAAATATGGAATACGGTAAGACTTAATTATTGCTATAAACCTAAAGATTTCGGTTGTCATGTCATGAGTTAAGTTGACGTTTAAATAAGGCCATCTTACGTGGTGATGTAATATTGAAATGTAAACCATGTTCAATGATTTTAAAACAAGCTTACCTAAAAAAAAAAAACCATGCAATAATCAACATATAATGCAATTATAGCCTACATGACTCACCCTACTATAGGGCATATAAAAAAAAAACGATCGTAGGCTTATTTTTTACTTCACTGATACAAAATTTAATATTTTGAATTTGAAAAATAGGAACAGAATTTTTTTTTTATAAGTAAAATATGATTGTCTAACAATATTAATTTAATCAAAACACCATTCTTTAAATCCACACCGTGTATTAAAAAAAAATAATATCAGTAGACTAAGCTATAAAGTGGTTGATGGCGTTAGAATTTTTTTTTAAAATCACTTATTAGCTCCAAGAATCAAAAGTTATTTATTACTATCAGCGATTGTTTAGAAGTTAATTTTCTTTTATCACAATTTTACAACACAGTCACAGACGTCTTCAAGTAATCAAATAACTCTGTTCATTCACCGATAAATCTTTCATACCTAAATGACCAATACTATAATTTAAGAGTAGAATTTTTATCCGTTTGAGTAGATCCTGATAATAGACTACTTTAAAAAGCAAAACAAACAAAAAATACACCCCACACCAAATAAAAAAAAAAATTGTTGTACAATTATAAGCTACAGAATGTAATATTTACTGTAACAAGTTATCAACATTGCGCATGCGCAGCATTAATGAAAATAAGGAATAATAATATGGCGATCGTGTAGTCGCAAAAAGTTAATCTCTGAAATGGCTACACAGAAGCCAGGGGAATGGGTGAATTCGTTAATTGCAAGATTTGATGCACAGGTAAACGTATTTTCAAAACATTGATAAAATATCTTTGACGTTCACTGGCTTGATAACTGTGTAACAAGTCGCGCATTTTGAAGGCTTGATTGACCTCGGTTAGGGTTGGGTCGCAGGCCCTGAGAGCTGATGAATTTTATGAATGAACTCGACACACACGAAAGCCTTGAACGCCTGCCACTCGAACTTGTGCGAAAATACTATCATTCAGTTCACTCAGACGAAATCAAGCTTAAGCAAACGGTTTAGAATATAGTACGAATGCCGCTAGTTGTAGAGTGATGGATGAAAACGAGCACAAAATAATATATACTAGTAGTCAAGTGAATGAGCCACCACTATGACTAAATAAAGTAAATGTAAGCGTATCTAGCCTTTTGCCAATTATAATTAATATATCGGGCTTAAACTCACAAGATAAAAAAAAAGGGGGGGGGGGCAAGACCTGTTTTAATAAGCATTTTTAAAAATTAATATTACATTCGTAGTTATTATAATTATAGGTAATTGGATAGGACATACTACATAAATTTAATCTAGCCATGCAATTGCAATGTCAATGTAACTTCAATGTATTAAGCACAAGAATTTAATTAAAATATTTTTTAAAAGTATGAATTTCTTAAAAATTAACCAAAAGTATGAATTTCTTAAAATTAACCTGAACAAACTATAAACATGGTCAAAAGCACACAAAAAGGTCCTGAGTATCCTAGTACTTAACTTCTTAGGAAGATAAAGTTGATATTCATTAGTTTAGCCGTTATCCTGATTAGTAATACTAAAATTAGTAGGCCTATATCTTTTATTTTAAGAAATAAGGTGTCAGAACTCTCATTTAAATTTAAAACTCATTTGTTTAACTTTTTAAAATTACATAACTAAAATTAAATGCTACTGCAAATGGGTGCTGGGAATGCAGTTTGATTGCATTCTGTTAGAAGTAATAAGTAGTAGCCCATGTCATGTCAGAATTTCATGTCTTATGTCTATGTGATCTGTTTAGACTTTTAAAAATTAATAAACATTTTAGTCTTATCCATTTTAGAGCTCATATCATTATGTCTCATGCTTCAGATAGTACAGCATTACTGACAGTGACATAAGTCCAAACACATCCAGATCAGATTAATTTAAACAAATAAGATGGTAACTGGTCAAGCCTAATATATATAAAAGTAAAAATTTGTTTGTTTGTGGGTTTCTTTATGGGTTTGTATGTTTGTGGCTTTGTTCCGCATATGTTTTTACACTTATTGATGGATCTTGACCAAAGTTGACTCTTATATCCATCATTATCCAGAATCAAAAACTGCGGGATTTTAAACTTTAAAAAATATTCTGATTCATTTTTTTTCTTGTATGAGCTATAAAATAAAATCATCAACAAATAATCCTCTACAAGTAGATGGATCTTGACCAAACTTAGTTCACATACTATTGATTATCCATATTCAAATAGTGAAGGGTACTGAACTCAATTGTCAATATTATCCATTCCTTTGAGGCCGGGGTCCAATTTTAATTTTTCCTTATATAAGCTTATACATATCAATAGGCTTAGACAACACTATTGCTTCTATGTGGCTTGAACGATCTAGGCCTAGCTTGGAAGCAATACCCATCATAGTACGTATTGAAATATTGGTGGATTTAAAAATTATAATACCCAATCAATTCAGGGCGGGTCTAGAATTTTCCTGAAATTTCGATGATTTAAAGCTTTATCTAATGCCATTTTTAATGGCATTTTTAAAGGGAGGTCAGGGTGAAAACTAAAATTTTTGTTTGGCTTCATATGGGAATTTTTTTACCTACACCTTCTTTGGTATTGCAATGGAGGAACAAAAGAGTGTGTTTTTTTTAAATTCCATTCGTTGCCTTAATAACACATAAAATCCTCCGCAATTTAAAATTTTTAAAAAATGTTTTTTTAAAAAACTAAGGCTTTTAAAAATATTAAGTAATATTGCCATCATATTTTAAACATAGATTATTTAACATGTAATAAAAGTTTGTATAACAAGACTTTTTGAGGTAATAGCTAGTTATAAATCAACAGTGTAAGGTTCGGATCATAAATAAAACAGTATTAGGGATGTTGGTGACCAAAAATATTAAAAACAGGAAAACTAAAATAACAAAGAAAAATGACAAAAACAATGAAAATATCAGTGAAAAATAGTTATTTTCAGATTGGACTGAAAATTTTTTATTAACCTATCAATGACATTTTTTACCCCCTTCCAGGTTTTTTTGTCCTTTTTTCCTGGCCACTCAACTTTTTTACCTTTTATTCTGTTTTTGACACCAAAAAAATTTGCTTACTTTGGAGAATTTCAGAATTTATTTATATATTATATGTGTGCAAAACCATCAATTCCATAGAGTTATTTGGCATTGTCCATGTTTGCTGAAAATGCAAGTCTTGATCTTTTGGAAAAATTGTAAGTTCTGCAAGACAGACTGAATATTGTCAGTTGAAACTTTTCTGATTTCTATTTCGCAACTTTTGAATCACTTGAGCTGCATCATGTGTTTTTACCTAAAGCATTTCAACAGGTCTTTTCGTGTGAGCCAGAAAACTCTTTAAGCGATCACTCCATTGTAAAATCTAATTAGTATCAAAATTTTAACACTAATCATTTTGCAATTTTTATTTGAATAGAGATACAATGTTGAAACAAGGAAATAATTGCTATGTTCCTTTCAACTGGTGTCTTATTATTTTTGTCCTTGAATAGCATATAATAAGCCTTGTGATAGAATCTGTGTTAGTCTTCTCTTGTCTCCTCTGCCTGAGGTTACTTTTATTTCGATGCATCGAACATACGTTCTGATGAGGAATCTGTGTCATATCGAAGACATAATAAGGGCACTCAATCTTTTTCATGTAAAAATTGTCATTTGGGCTATATGGTCTAAGGCACTACAGATCAGTGTAGTTTATCAACAGGAAATATAATGTATGTTGTATAATGTTGAGCTCAGCAAACTCATTGCGTATCTCCTCCATCATTCCGGAAAACAAAAAACTTATAGTTAGATATTTTTATTAAATGCTTCCCAACAATAAAATAAAAGGCTACAAGTACATTATTGAATGATAGATATACTCTTAAATGGCATGACAGACACCGGAATATCTAAAGGAACTAATTTATAAACATGTATCCATGAAGAGCCTGCGGTCTTCATCACAGTACTTGCTGATTGTTCCTAGTGTGGATAAACACAGAAAAAAGTCGTACGGAGTGCGTTCTTTTGAAGCCATAGCGCCAAAATTATGGAACAGTTTACCTCAATCTTTGAGGGGAATTTTAAATGATTAAAAATCACGTAAGAATCAATTAAAACCTTTTTTGTTTAAATAAATTTCGGAGGACCAGAGCGCATTGAGCATGCTAAAATGGTATGGATACCGGCGCAGTAGAAATATCAAATCAATCAATCACTTGTTGACAAGTATTTCAAGCAAATTTACTTGAGAATAAAATAACATTAATGACGTTGTATGCAGCGATAAGAAAAATAAATGAAAAATATTACCATTTTAATAGCTATAACTATAGGACAATGTAATTCAAATATCACAATTACTAAATTACTATACTTTCTATTAGGTTTTATTTTTATTACTGTCACTAACACTAAACTAAGAGTGTTTACTATGAGTATTATTATAAGTATAAGCCTTCATTCAATCATTGTATGAGTATAGTGAGAATAGGCTTAGCCTTCTTAGGCCATTGGTTCTCAACCTTCCTAATGCCACGACCCATTAATACAGTTCCTCATGTTGTAGGGACCCCAAGTTACAAAATTATTATCGTTGATGCTATATAACCTTGGAGTGTATGTATTTTCGGATGTTCTTAGGTGACCCTTTTGAAATGGTCGTGCGACCCCCAAAGGGGTCGCGACCCACTGGTTGAGAACCGCTGCCTTAGGCATAATTGATACTGTTCATTAAATAACAATCTAAATGACAAATAGTTGTCACAAATGACCATGCTGGAGACGTGAGCCATGGGCGTGGGTGCCGCACAAAGGTACAATAGATGAGGGAATTGTTAGCTTGCCATCGGCAGAGTTTATGGTAGTAGAGGGAAGACATTATAGTTTAGGGAAAAGGGAGACTCCTGGTGGACATTGTGGGAACGGGTATCACAAATGTTTTGGATAAATGAGTTTTCAGTTTGCAGGTGGAAATGGAATGTTCACGAAGACCATCGGTAGAGTTAGAATAATTATCAGTAATAGTAAAAGTCTCAACGTGATAGATGCTAAAAGCTGGGTAAGGACATGGAATAGACGTCCGGGGGTAAATGATCTGGTCGGGGAATATTGACTTTAATGATGTGGCAATTCAATGACCGTGGGATGGTTAGCTAGTTAAGTTTATAATTACACGACAGGTAAATATAAGGGAGAAGTTTTTCGATACATGGCAGTTGAGAGGTATAGCAGCAGTGAAGAGGTATAGCAGGCAGTTGAGAGGTATAGGAGTAGTGTAGAGGTAGAGCAGTCGAGAGAGATCAGGAGACAACAGTTGACTAGTTGACATAGGAATAGTTCAAAGGATACAGTTGAACAGTCATAGCTTTAGAGATTCATATAGATAGCTGACAGTTAGTGAAGACTATAGAAGTAGAGCTTTTTATAATAAATATATTCTATTTTATCTTGGAACACCTTGAGTTTGTGTTGTTGGATTTTGTTCAAGTCTACGTTATGCTCTTGTCTGTCCCAACGCCTAGACACCCACAATATAAATCACAGAGAGGAGCGGTCCTGCACTGACCACTACTACAGTTTGTGATAAGTCAGGACCCTACAGTTTGTGATAGTCAGGGCCGGAGCCCTCCTCCGTAACAACCGTTCTGTGACAGATGTTACCTTTAATGACTTATTATTATTGGCATGGTATTTTGGTATCTTCTTCCTGCTAGTGAAGTAGCGTAGTGGTGGTTGAAGTGACTTTGGTCTTTAGTTTTTTTAGTCACTCAGTCTTTGTCTTCTCTGATGAAGGAAAAGTAGAATTAAATGTGTTTTTCATGACAATTAATCAAAGCAAACCCATTTTAGTGGATATTTACTGATTTAATTATTTGCAACAAACTACGCATGATGTATTGAAATTGCTGGGCCTAACACATGTTTAACAACTGGTTACTTTTACACCGGAAGTAGTTATTAAAAACATAGTTCCGACACAGGAAATATCAAAATGCTTATTTTATTCATAGGTCAGGGCTTGATCACGTGATACACGAAGAAGGTCAGGAATATATCAAAATTGTTATAGTTCTGGCATTTAGTTTTAGAATTTTTTGTATTTGAAAAATAATTATGTAGAAAAGTCAATTTTCACACATTTTGAGAATGTTATTATATTTAATCTAGAATGTTCAAGAAATTGCATCCCAATAAGGTCCGGGTCCCATTAAGAATGGGATACCACAGGGAACAGGATCCCATCAGGATCAGGCTTTAATCGCACTGGGAGCCGGGATCCTAAGGGGAAATAGGATCCCTTTGGAATCATACTTTATACATTTGTTTCTAGAGGAGAAAATTTTAATATTTTTTTCTTTCTTAGGGATGTATTTTTTATAAGGCCCTTAATTTGGTGTTAGCTTAAAGGCTGTAGAAGTTGTTTTTTATTCTGAATGCAATCCCGAGCCATGCCGGGTATATTGGCTAGTATATATTTATTATTATAAATATATATATAAATATAATATATATATTTTTATATATATATATATATATATATATATATGTATCAAAAAGTCATTGTGTTTATATATATATAGATATATGTATATATAGATATAGATATATTTAACACACAATGACTTTTTTACTCACAAACCTGAGATGCCATCACCTGAGATAAAGAAACACTGCTTCAGCATCTTGTTATTTATGATCAAATAAGTTCTACTTTTTTGTGGGAGTTTGAGATCAAATTTAATTTTATTGTTGATAGCAAACTGAATTTTTACAAATTTTAAGCTTTTACATTTTACACTCTTAATGATTTTCTACTTTTGGTATCTTTTTTTGTACATTGTTCTTTATTGTATATATTATATGTTGCTTGTGGAGGCCATGCGAAGGGGGCCAACATCAGTGGGGGACACTAAAATTGTTAAACAACCCTATATATATATGCATATTATATCATATATATAATACATATATCATTAATTGATGAGGGGGTGAGGTGACCAATTTTAGTCTTTAAACGGATTTTCATCAGCACAGTCCTGTGGTTGTGTACTTTTGTTTATTAACCCTGTTTATTAAATATTTACAGGGAACAAAGTTATTCAAGTATAATCTGATTTCTAGATTAACTTTTGTATGGATGTTGACATTTTAAATTATCTTAAACTCTAATCAGCCTTTTGTATGGGATCAATTTTTTTTATTATATGACTATCAAGTAAGTTTTTGCTTTACCTAACTCTTAAATTTTCAATTAGATAACTTCTAAATAACTATCATTATTTTACAACTTTAAAACCAGTGGAAGAATCTTTATTTGCAGCTCCCCATAAAAACTGGCTTACACACCACACAGTCAATGCAGAATGTGAAGCAAAACAAAGAATGCCTTGTGAATGTGAGCAAGTACAAGTTCTCTCTGGTCATCAATGGGCTGACAAAGACACTTCAAAGTGTTTTGCAGTTTGTAAGTTAAATATAAGTTAAATATAAGAGAGCTACCTATTTATAGATTAGTGATTTCTAACCAAAATGTGTTGTTTCTAATTAATTGAAATACTGGGCATGAAGTATTTTTAATAATAATTTAAGATAAGATAAAATCTTTTATTGATCTAATCAAATGCAAAAGTTTTTTGATTGCCTTTTACATTTTCAGCACATAAATAAAATAATTTGAGGACAAGACATCTAAATTAAATTATTTCACTAGTGAAAAAGCAGCAGTTTAGTGAATTCTCTTAGCCATATCATTATCTTTCTTGTGAAGATTTTTTCTGTATTTGTTCAGCTCCATTTCATCAAAAATTTTCTATTGAAATTTTGAAGGTTTCAGCCCAACAACTTTGAATACTTTTTTAGTGTTTTTTGATGTGCCATTCGTTCACTGCCACACAGCCATATAATGTCATACTCCTCTTATCAGGTGTAATCCAGGAACTATAAATAGCTTTTTGACAAGAGTTAAACATGAGTTAAACATGCACACAAAAAAATGGCTATTCATTCTTAATTTTTCATCTTTCAAGCCAAGACAATTTGTTTTTAAATTGGTAGCACTACGTGCATACCTGAATTTTACTACTACCTTGTGTTTTGTGGCAATTCCCCTTTATCTGATGATAAATTATACTTAACATAACTTTGAGGGGATAAAAAAACATAGTGGTAAATAAGTTCAGCGAAGTATTTTAAATGCAGCAATCAAGTATAGATGTCAGGCTGTTACCATGATGCTCGTGTATTACTAAACCATTCGTTCAGTCAAAACATTAAAATCACTATTGTAAACATCTCATGGTCCTTAAAAAAATATGTAAATTAAATATTAAATCTTCTCAGATATTGAAACAATTTTATTTGTAGTTGGTCCTTAACAATAGTACATTTTTATTTAGCGTACTATGTTAATAATAATATATTAGATTCATAACATAGAGCACAAAATAATGTACTGTTTACTATGTGTGCATTAAAAATTGACATTTCTTGCATTAGCAGAAAGTAAATCGACCAGAAGCAGAAAGGAATTATCTTGAGTCACAACTGATCATATTGGATACTCTTAAGCAAGTACTTAACTCTGTAAGTATGAGGGTTTTAGATTTATTCCTAACAGTTACAGGTGGACATTACAAGTATTTTTAAAATCTTAACCATCATTTTCTGTCGTTATATATTAGTCCCTTGGACTTTGGATTTTCTATACATATCCAGGTATAAAGAAAGTGGAAATTGCTTATAACTGATAACTACCTGAGAAATAATCTTGATTTTATTTTTCTTGTTTTGAACAGGGCTTCTGTGTACATTGTAATAACTTGATGTGGTTGTCATCTATGGTTACTGACCATTGTTTTTTATTCCAATTTAACACTTCTGTTCTTAAGCATCTGAAGGAAAAAACAAGCAAGCTTAAATCTTCTGAAAAGATATTATATAAATGTTTTCTTTTTATCTACAGCAGCCAAAAGACACATCTCGTCTGGATGAGACCATGTATGTTAAACTCTTGTTGCCAGAGATCTGCAAGGTATTTAAAAATTGATAAAAAAAACAATTTGGCTATGATTTAGTAACTGGAGTTTTTATGGGTTACCGGAAATTTGATAGAATGTCGATGTTTTTGAACACACTATACCATGTAGTAAAACAAAATAATGCGTTCAAAAAGAAATTTGAAGCAAAATTTTAACGTAAAAACTGAAAAAAAGATTCAACCAAATTTCCGTTCGATCAAATTACAGTCAATCAATTTACCGTTGACCAAATTTCTTTCAATCAAATTTCCGGATACGATTTTTATGGGGCTATCAAAGTAAATCTCTTAACTCTGGTGACTTTTATCAAGGGGTTACTAATAATCGAATACCTCACATGACCAACAAAGCATAAAAGCTCGGGGTTTTTCCTCATAAAGGCATATTCTTAAAAATTTTAGGATGTCAAATAGTTCCTTCTTTTTTTTTTTTTTTTACAGAATTTAACTCAATTCAGATTTAGCAATAATGCATTAATACTGATATAAATAAGATGTCTTTATTTTTCGCTGTAGGATCTTGCAGATTATAATTTTATGAACAGAGAGTTTTAAAAAATTATCTGAACTTCTCAAGATTTTTTAAAATTATGACTAGCATTTAATTATGTGATTATTGTATAATCGATGAAATCATTACTCTTAAAAAAAAAAATAAAAAATGATTCTATTTTGTATCACAATACAGTTCCTCAACCAGCAGACTGACAACCAACAGCTAAAAACCTTGGCGTCAGAAGTTCTGTTTGCGCTGAGTCTCAACAACTTCACAGCTGTTTTCAATAAAATTTCAGCCAAGTAAGTGAATTATACGTCTACAGCATGACAGGGCAAACAGAATCCTTATGTATGAACCTGTGAACCTAAGGGGAAAGTAATTCTATGAAAGGCGCCTGGCTGACCTATATTTTAGTTTACTACAGTTGTTTAATAAAACATAAATCTGAAAGCAGCCGCACATCCTACTGTTGTTTCTATCTTCCCGTCTTCAGATTAGTAGCTTTGTCTCAAGTGGAAGAGTCCTCTGATTTGTCTGACCTGGAGCTTATTCAACACATGAATATGGATCTGTCCAGACTGACCAAACTGCTCAATGGTGAATTTGTTTTCTTGTTTTATGAAAAGCCCAATGATAAATGTATTGTTCTTGAACCTAGTGTAATTACGATTTATGCTTGTAGTTAGCAGCAGTGTGTAACGGCTTTCCAGTTTTATTTCTGGGATAAAGATAAATAAACATTGGTGTAGACTTGCAATAGACGAGCCACAGAAATTAAATGACCATTTTAAAAATGCACTGTTCTTTATTCCTGTAGTCCTTTGTGGATATCGGTTTATTGCGGGTGATACTTATTTGATTATTTTGGCAGAAGTTGTGTCCAAGTTCAAGATGCTCAAGTCTCGACCAGTCATTATAACACTAGGACAAAACCTGGAAAAGGTAAACCTTGCAGTATTAAATATTAAGATGAAATACACCTGCAGTATAGTTGTTGTAAACAAATAATACAAGTTTGAATGAGGCTTCTGCCATGAGGACACACCATCCCAAAGCCTTAGTTAAATGAATTTTTTTTTCCACGTGGATCTTTTAGCCATACCTTAAGATGTAATAAATCTGTTTCTGAAACATCTAATCCTGTTATAGTCTTTGATTAAGTAAACAGGCAGAGTAGACTTCTATTCATTGCAGAAAAATGTGTCCATTTTTTCCTCCTGCATGTGCAGTCATCTTTTTTGCATCTAAATTGTACTCAGAAAGGTTAAATTCTACCCATTGTACACCATTGGCTTCAACTTTAGTTCATATCTTGAAAGTGTGATATTAGCTGATCAAAAAAGTCTTTATAAGTTCTCTCTCTTCAAGAACACAATTAGGGGAGTTGTTTAAAGGAAATAGGCGAAACAAAATATGGGAAAACGGGGGGACGCACAACAAAACAACGAATGTGTCGGCAAGAAGCCTTATTCAGCAAACAAACAGTAAAAAGAATATAATATAAACACGTGGCTGCAATGTAGTAGCCGAGAGAACAGCAAGAGGAATGTCTCTCCCTCTGAAAGTGATGTTTTTTAAATTTGTTGGTTTTCCAATACTTTGTTTCCCTCATTTTCTCTTATCTCACCTGAGTCTCTCCCCCTTATCACCATAGTTGTTGAAGATCTTATGCAAGTAACTATTCAAAGTGTTTTTGCCCTTCAACATTGTGACATGAATGTTTTCTGTTTTCTGTATGCAGGCTATCTGGAATTGGATGGACAATTATCCCGGAGAGTTCACTGAGCTGCACAAGAAACCCAATGATGAACTTCAGGGTACGTCAGCCCTTGGCATGTCATAAAATGGCATTTCCTTTTACCTAGATCAATTTTTGATTTTATATAACAATCTGTTACTTTTAATACTTGTTAGCTTTTAATTTTAAGAATTGTATTGCAAGTTGGCTCTTAATTTTACACTAACTTAAAGTGAACCATCACTACACAGCACAGGAACTTGCACGGTACATAGACTCTTTAAAATGTCACCAACATCTTAAACTCATTATTTTTGTAAAATGAAAACTTATAAAATATGGAACGAGTTAACATCCTTGAATAAATTGTTTGAGCACTATGATAATGAGGAGCAGATTGAAAACATGACAGATTCTGGTTTTGCTCTGCAGACTGCTGTGACAAGCTTTTTGACCACTTGAATGTGTTGACAGAAGGATCAAGAAGGCGTGTTCAGATTTGGCCACTACAGATGATGCTCCTTATCTTATGTCCAGTTAGTCTTTTCAACCTTAATTTTTAAATTAAAAATGTCAATGCTTATGGGGCTGCCTAGTGAGATAATGAAGCTGCCTGATTTCAAGTTTTAGAAAAAAAATTATTTTGTGAGGCTAATTAAATAAATGGTTTTTTTTTACTTGGAGTATGCTTATTGTTGTGTGGGTGGGGGGTTTTGGTGGTGTGATTGTGTGGTTTTGGCCTGTTTAAATAATTAAAGGATTTTCTTGTAGAAATATGCTGAACAGTTTTCTTTTTAAAATATGTTGTATTGTGGGAAGCCTAGCTATCTTGAGAAAATTCTTAAAATATTGAATACACATGTTCTATTTTAATGGTATTTGAATTGCATCTTAAATTGTGTTTTCCTTATGACAGAAAATTCTGGAAGAGATAAACAATGCAGAAACCGGTGCTCCATGTTCTCAGCAGTATTTGAAAAAGGTCAGACTGCCATTAGCTTACAGCAATGCAATATATATTTGAGGGCTAGTTCTTTAAGATATCTTGTTATACTATTTCCTATTTATTTAAGTATGGCAGGATGGTTCAAGCATGAAGTGTTCTTTCTATTAAGTATGCCAGCTCTGCATTGAATTCAAATTTTCTTTATTCAAATTTACAGAAATCTTTTATTGATGAGGTGAAAAAGGCCATCTCAAATCACCACAGTAGTAATAAACAACTGACAGAGGGTGCTGCAGTGACTTGCGTCCGGCTTTGTAAAGCATCCTCTTACATCCCCATCAACGATCGTCTGAATGTTGTCTTTACACTAGTCCAGTCTGTCATCAATGACCTAAAGGTTTGGGAGCTTTATTTTAGAATCAGATTTTACTTAGTTTTGTAGAGATTTAAATCTACTTGGTTTTAGATTTAAGTTTTTATAAGGATTTAATGTGTCGGCGCATACAAAATACACATTTCAGCTAAGATATTTAATAGCGTTTAAGTGATAGCTATTTATTTCCTTTCAGAAAAATAAAAACTTTATTAAGCATTTATTTAATTTTGATAAGATTACCTATGGTAAAATGTAAACTTATTATTTTTTTTTCACTATGTTACTTATTGTATTAACTTTTTTTCAACCACACTGTTTTATTACATGATTTAAACAAAGTTTTGTCCTCTCTGACCAGACACTTTTATTCAACCCGCCGGCCAATAGCAAGCCCTTCTCAAAAGGCCCTGGCCTTGGAACTCAGGACTATGACTTGTATATAGACTGCTTTGTCAGCTGCTTCAGGATCACGCCGCACAATAACGATGTTCTCAAAGTTTGCCTCAACCCATGCTCACCGCCCATGTACCATTATGTTCTAGTCAATGCTTTACATAGAATTATCACACAGGTTTGTGTTGGAAACATTTTTCCTATTGTTTCTATAACTTTCTTGGCATTTAAGAAATGTTTTCCTATTTTTTCCCAGACTGAGGTCTTATGTGCTATTTCCATTATAATATTAAATTTTTGTATTACCCATGTTAGCTTAACTTCTTATATTAAATTTGGTGCAGATTTATTAATTTTTTATTAAGTGTAAAAGTATATTGTACATATTTCATACTTGTCACATCTTCCGTGGCTGATTTCAGCTAATTTATATAATGATATGATATCTTACATAGTAGTAGTTTATATAATCCTCAATAAAGATATGTCTCTTCTTCTTTTTCTTTTTTTCATTTATAGCCACGACTTGGCTGGTGGCCACACATCAGCCTGATTTACAGCAAAGCAGGAGAGCTCAGGAATATGTTTAGTGATACAGTTACCAAGGTAACGCAAGGATTCAGCAGCCACAACTGTCCAAAGGTAAACAAAAATTACATCATATGTAGTTTTTAAGGGTTTTGGCTCCATGGGTACAAAATTTCAAGAGAGGAATCTCATTAAATTTTTATCTTGTTCCTAATATTTGAAGAAGAAAATTTTTTCCTGTTTACAACATGCAAATGTTTTTGTCCACGCCAATGGTTTGTCTTTTAGTGTATATGCAATTCTTTTATTTTAATGGTTTATTTAGAAGTCTTTATAGTCCTCAAGACAAGATTTTTAATTTATTTACAGAAAGATAATTATTATTCTCATATTGAAAACCTTTCCATAACACACTTGAAGAGTCTGACGGGTGTGGTAAAACCTCATCACTAATGTTAACGTATTGAAGTAATCCTGTCTGATTTTTGTCAACAGCAGACAGTGAAACTGACGGCCACCTTCAAACTGAACAAGACAACAGATGAGGTGCTGACCTACTACAAGTATATCCTACTCTGGCTGGTCAAGTTGATACATGCTGATCCACACCTGATGTTACATGTGAGTGCCCTGTTACCTGTATTTAACAGTTGCTTCAGAGACAGTAGTACAATTTATTTTTTTTGGGTAAAATTTGTTAAAAAGTTTCTGTAAATTTCTGTCTATGTTCTTTTACTGTAACTTTCTGTCAATGGTTTTGCTGTTCTCCAGAACCAAGGCAAGCAAGGTCATGAGATTCAGCACAGTACCCTTGACCTTATCACCAGCCTGGTCTCCCTGGTCCACCAGCAGTGGATGCCTGATGTTGCTCAGAAGGCAATGGAAGTAAGTATCAAATATTTTGGTCATATGTGAGAAATCTTTTAATATTGGTTGTTTTTTGTTTTGTTTTTTTCCTTTTAAGACATTTCTGCTATACAAAGAATTGTATGCTGCTTACATTATTTTGATCTTTACAAAGTAACCTTAACTTCTAAAACATGTTATACAAAATAAAGATTATAAGGGTAATTAAAATTTGCTAAACCTTCTATATATTAGTTTTAACAAAACAATCAAATTAGTTAGTATATGCCCATTGTCTTTTCAAGACATGAATGATCTAATTTTTAAAAATATGTTGAATGAAATCCCCAGGCTCTCCTCTGCTTGCATCAGCCTGAAAACATTGAACTGTGGAACCCAGAGGCACCAATCAACACATTCTGGGATATCAGCTCCCAAGTATTGTTCTACATATCACAACGCCTCATCCAACATCAGATAGTCAACTACACAGAGATCCTCAAGTGGTTGCGGGAGATCCTGGTCTGTCGCAACCGATTCCTGCAGAAGCATAGTGCCAATGCTAACATGGGCAGTAACATTCCTGTATGTCGACAGGCTCATATCAAACTAGAGGTAATTGTGTACATAATTTTTTTTCATAACAAACTATTGTTTAGAGGTTAGCTAAATTGGCTTAAATAAAACAAGGTGTTAACTGAACTAGTTCCAATCAATTTAGAACTAATAGCGTAACTAAACTGGTACATATTAATCTAGAACTAATAGTGTAACTAAATTTGCTTACATCAACCTAGAACTAATAGCATAACAAAATGGCTAACATCAATCTAGATATAATAGCATAACTAAATTCGCTCACATAAATCTAGAACTAATAGCATAAATAAATTGGCTCACAACAAAACAGGAGCTCTGTATTGCCACTTGGCAAAAATGAAACAGTTGTCACAAGTTGAAGCTAACTAACTTTAAAGCTGTAGTTTGTAAAGATTGTCAAAGCAGCTATTGAAAGAAAGAGCAAACAAACATCAAGGTTATGTCCTCCTCCCAGCAGTTGATATTACAATTATCATAGACCTCAATAGCCTTGCTCTGTAAATGCAGTTGTTGAGAATGCACATCCACATCCATTTATAATATAGAAATCACATTTTGAATTTACTATTGTATACGTGTATGCACCAACACACACAAAGACTTCAAGTTATTTAAATGCTGTAAAAATTTAATATAATTTTTGCTTACTTTTCTGGTTAGGGTTAATCTTATCTATTTTTCTGCAGATTTTAGTTGGGCAACTCTTTACCAGAATAGTTGATCATAATCAGATACAGATTCTTTCCTATTACTTTTTTTTTGTCCCCCAGGTTATTTCATCTCAACATTTAATTTTTAATTTTCAGGTTGTGTTTTTCATGTACTTATGGAGTATTGAGATTGATGCTGTGCTCACCTCGATGTCCTGCTTCCGACTTCTGTGTGAAGAGGCAGACATACGTTGTGGGGCGGATGAATTAGCGGTCACACAGCTGTTGCCCAACTATTCTGTATATGCTGAGTTGGCTGCAGCAAGCACAGTGTTAACAACAGGTAAGCACCCTTTAATTAGTATCGTCCTGTCAGTTTTTTTGAAATAAGTGCAACTATAAACGAGTACAATGAAATAATGTCGCAGGTGAAAGATTTCAGCCTACAAAAGCTACTGGGAAGCAAAAACCTCTCAAGGGGAACAAAGAAGACAATATACACTATCATATACTACAATATACTATCATAAAACACCAGTAGTAACTTACGATAGTGAGTCTTGAAACCTTATCAGAAAAAGAGAGAACTTCTCAATACATGGGAGAGGAAAATCCTCAGAAAAATATACGGCCCAGTGATGGAAAATGATGACTGGAGAATCTGTACAAACCAAGAGCTATAGCAATTGTACAAAGACCCACTTAAATCGCAACAATAAAAAAAAAGGCAGACTGCGTTGGGCAGGACATATTAACAGTATACCGGAATGTAGAGCAGCAAAAGTGATATACAGTCAGAAACGTAGGGGCAGACGACTCACCAGTCGCCCAAGGCTGAGATGGATCGACGATGTAGAGAAGGATTTACACCAGTTGGGGGTTCACGCATGGAGGCGGGAAGCCAAGGATCGTTCCAAATGGATGTGGTGGAGCAGGCCAGGGTCCTCTACCTGAACTGCAGTGCCACGGATGATGATGTCAGTTTTTTCTAGTCCATTCTGAAGAGCAGTATTTTTGTCTAGAAATATCATTATCAATAGCTCAGTGAAGTAACTCAGTGTGTTTCTAATTGGTCCATGGAATAGCTCAATTTTAGTGAGCTCTCTGTCGCCTGTCTTGAAACAATTGGAAAAGAACACAAAAATAACTCAATTGCTGCAATGTTGATAAATTTCAGTCAGTCCATCACAGTGAAAAGTTCGAAAGTAACTGAAGTGGCTGCCATTTGATTGGATGATGTGGCAAATCAGATGTTTGATTTGAAATTTGTATAATTCTTTTGTGTGGTTTTATTGGCATCGATTGGTCTCTTGGTAAATATGATGTGGCCTTCACTTGAGACTAAACATTTTAAGGTGTGCTGTCCAAATCTGGTCCAACCTGTCCCCAAAATGTGATCATAAAATAAAACGGTGCACACCAAAATCTTATCCCTAGTTCTTGATATTTTCAGGCAGAGCAGCATTGCAAAAAAGAATAATGGCACTGCTTAGAAAGATTGATCAATCAACTCAGGGAAATTGGCAGGTAAGAAATTTTCTTTTTTATAGTCTTATAACATGTTTAAGATCATGAAAATTGTATTAAAATGCCCATGTGACAAAACAAATCTTTATTGCAAATTTAACATTAGAAAACAACAAATTAAAAAAAAAAAATAAATATGAGATAATTAAATTTTATGTCCTGAATTGGTCAATAAATAAAATGTCTTCATCAAAATCCAGTATTTATTTGTCTCCATCATATCAATAAATACAATGTCCATAGGAGTCACTATAAATACAATTCTGTTAATATTAAATATTCTTATATTAAAAAAAAACTTTAATCAGGCATGGGAGGACACATTCCGCAACTGGGACGCTGTAACAAGATACTTGGAGACATACCCAAAGTTAAAGTTAGAGGAAGGGAGGGAGCTGACGGATGTCATGAGAATTACCAAGCGTAAAACACCTCACTCAAGCACTGAACATGAGCTTGAGGTATGTTACTTATGGAGTTTTTCTTTTTCAGGAAATATTAGTAAGCAGTATTAGTAATTCTAATGAACAGCAATTGCAATACTAGGCACTTTTTTTTTAAATAAGAAAATGTCATTTTTCCTGTAAGATTTTTAAAAAGGGGCATTTTTAAGTGAATAAAGAAAATTTCAAGCATTATCCAGCCTCCACTCCTTACATTGCCCATCTACTCTATTAAACCTGCAGTATTTATGATGTTAGTCTCTGCTCTAGAAACTGGCTGTCCTTGTGATGCTAGTCTCTTCTCTAGAAACATGCTGTCCTTGTGATGCTAGTCTCTGCTCTAGAAACATGATCTCCTTGTACTGTTAGTCTCTGCTCTGGAAACATGCTGTCCTTATAATACTAGTCTCTGCTCTAGAAAAATTCAATCCTTATAATACTAATCTCTTCTCAAGAATCATGCAGTCCTTATGATGCAAGTCTGTTCTCTGAAAATTCTGCACTCAGAAGTATTATTTGAATGGACTGCAGCTGAGAATCACTTTGTATCCGTATCTGTTTTCTATTTATTTTGCTTTCCGAAGTAATACTTGTTTGACTCTCGAGGTTGTATTGAGAAACAGTATTGCTCTTTTCTCGAATGGCAGGATCAGTTAAATGAGTGGGCCAATATGACAGGGTTTTTGTGTGCACTTGGTGGAGTCAGACTTTCAAACAAATCCCAGAGAGTGGGGTAAGTGGACCTTATAGAATTGTTTATTTATGTTGTTTTATGACACATAATTGTTAAATTGAATAAATTAACATTTTCAACTCTTGATTAGACTAAGAAGTAATTTGATAGCATTAAATTTCCCTAAACTAATAAACATTTGATTATTTTAAATGATTCATTCAACAGTTCAAAATTTAAATTTTACATGAAAATGAATTTTTTATATATTAAAAATTTCATTTAATACATCAGTCCAACGAAACAATCTTACACTATTACTTCATATTGTTTGTATACTATATAAAAAAATAATTTCTTAGGAGCACCATGTCACTATCAGGCCTGGCTATTGAAGGCAGCCGGAAGAGCAGTTTGATGACGAGCTGTGCCAATGACATGCAGTACTGTCCTGTCACTCAGTAAGTCATTCATGTATATCTAACGGGACATTCACCTTTGTGGGGAAACCCAAACAATGAGATGGCATTGAAATTGACAAAGATACACAAATACACTTCAATACACTTGTTGTTTTGAGTCAATGTTTTGTTGTTTTTTTTATACATTCAAAGTCTTCTTTTTAGTGATAAGTTCATTTTGAAAGGGGAAAAAAATTACATTGTTAAATACAAATAACCAAAGAGAAGTAGTTACAAATAACTAACTGATTAATATTAACACAGATATTGTCCAAAAAAAAACTTACCCCCTTTTGTGTTACTTGCAGGTTCCTAGGAAATCTGTTGAAGTTGTTGGTGTTCCAGAATGAGAGATTTGGAGCTCAGATACAAAAGCATGTGAAGGAGCTGGTGGGCCATGAGCTGAACCCAGCCTTGTACCCCATCCTCTTTGATCAAATCAAGATATGTGTGGATAAATACTTTGATCCTGCTGGTCAGGTCAGTTGTTAGGAGAACATACCTGTGATGTCGCATGGTTCAAAATTGTTAAAAATGAATTAATTTAAAAATTGAATTGTGTTTCAATTTCCTCTCCCGTGCAACCCTGGCTCTCACTGTATACAGTCATTTAACTTGTCTTTCTATTCAGGTCATGGACTCCCCACAAAATACATTGTTGATTGAAAATGTGATATTTATTATGAAAAACATCCTGGAGATTAAACAGGACCAACCCTGCGAGTTTCTAGGTGTTACAAGCATAGAGCAGCTCATGTTGTCTATTGTAAAGTGAGTCAACAATTCTATTCCGCTAAAGCTCATGGGGAAGTTTATTTCAATTTCTAACACCGCCATCAGATTAAATGTTTAAAAATATTGACTTTTCTGTTGAAGATCAGCTTGATGACTTAAAAATAAGTGAGGAAAACAATTTGTCAACAACAGAAAAATAATACAACAAGCTTAACAATGACTAAATTTTGTTTTATTTAATATAATTTTTTTTTGTATCCAGAACAACCAGTTTTTTGGTGTGTTTTTTTTTAACATTAAAAATTAATGCCTAATGGTACTTATTTCCTCTTCAACAGGTATGTAAGATATCTGGACTCATCAGTCCATGCCATTCAGATCAAAACTAAGCTGTGTCAGTTGGTGGAGGCTGTAAGTCAGCTTGATATTTGATTATATATTACCTTAATATGTTTATTTATTTAACTCGGTCCTTAGTGTTGAAATTCATTCACTGACATTGTTACATGCTTAAACCCAATCTTTGTCTTAAGGACAATTGCAACATCTTCCATATAGATTGATTGGATTTTGACTTAATGTAAGTTATAATGAAATTTGGTTTAATTTCCTTTTTTCCTTTGATTTATCTTGAAACAAGTGTTTTCTGCAGTAGTTGTGTTGGGGACTTTGTGAATTATTTAAAATCTTATGATTCTCTGTTAATATTCAATTATCTTTTTCCAAAATTATTTTCATTATTTTGTTTCAAAGGTCCTTTTCTTCCCTATATTTAAAAAGGATTAATAATGTTGCCAGCTTCTAAAATAATATAATTACGTAATATCTTTTTATATTTTTGACTTGTTGCAACTTCGACAATTTTTTTTCCTTTCTTTTTAACATGTGACAGAAAAGGATACTCCTTGTAACTTTGCCTTAAGTAGGACAAAGTAAAAATTATTTTAAGACCAGGAAGACATGCTCAGACATATAAATCAGTGGTGTTGTTGATTCTTTTTGTTTCTCTTAACTACGTTGAGTATATGATGTCTCTTTCTATGTTTTAGATGATGCAGCATCGAGATGAGTTAACATTCCGACAAGAGATGAAGTTCCGTAACAAATTGGTGGAATACTTGACTGACTGGATTATGGGAAATTCACACCAAGTCAATGTCCAGGGAGACATATGTAGTATGTCCAGGTAAGTGACTCCTCACCAAGTCAGTGTGCATCAACATCAATATAACATGCTAATAAATACATTTTCATGACAGGTGCTGTCCTGCTTAACGGGGTTTAAAACTGAGTCACACCTGTTTACTCTTATGATTTTGGCATACAATATACAATTTTGAGATGTCTTTTAGGATTGTTTGCCAAGAGCTGTCAGAACTTCAATTTTAAGAGACCTGGTTGTTTTTCTGATTTAAAAAATTATAATAATAATTAAAAAATTCATTTGTGGTTGTTAGTTTTAACTTGCATTTGCAATCTACATCCAGCATTGAATGGATCCAGCATTGTTTAGAGGGGGGGGGGGAATTTTTAAGTCTATAAAATTAACACTGCCACGTTTTTCGTAATGATAATGGTCTTGTCATATTGCTGCTTTGTGTTACCTCAATGAATTTGCTAGACTCTGTAAAAGTAATATTAGCATAGTCGCCCTAGTGACAATTTTAGTTGATCCTGGGCCATCTGTATAGAATGTAAGCACTAAGAGGGGTTGACAATTTTTTAGATTTTGTGTACGTGTGAGTACGAACTATATAAATAGCCCCTCGTGGCGTTTGTTTGGTTCAGTGCTGTATAACATAATTATTTCTTAGGGCTGAACTGCGCTGAATGCAGCAACTGATAAAATTAGAAAATGCATTCTCAACTGTCCCGCATAGCAACATGAGGTTTCGACATATTTTATAGCATCTGAGCATGCCTATGAAATCTATGTTTTGAATGCACAAAATAGCTGTATGGGTTTTAATACCCTCCCTTTATTCTGTCCATTTACAGCTTGTGGTAGTTATCAGACTGCAATATTAATGTGTTAACAGGAAGTGGGCACAATGGATATTGATTTTTATTTTATTTAATTTAAACAGCTTTTTTTTTTAAATGACCCCCTGATTTGTTAATTAATTCTTATTTAAATAAATTTTATTAGATGCTGATCTGACTTAGAGTTTGAACCACGTTAGATTTCACCAGTAACTTTATTTTTACCAGTGAGAGACTTTGATAATTTGTTCTGCACGTTCACTTAAATATTAATTGATATCAATAGAATATAGCAGATTCCCATCTGCAAAACATAGTGACTGCAGATTGCAATACAAACACCAGTCATCTACTTTTAGATGTTACCTTTTTTTGCTGCCAGCTTAACTCGATCCCACTCGACACGCCATGCGAGTATTTATTGTATACCTTATGTTTATTTGAGACAATATTGTAGGATTTTAGAAATTCAAGGGTAAACAGGCCTGCTGAGTAAATTTGTTTAAAAATAAATTAAAAATGAACCTACATTATTTATGCATGTCCACAGAGATCTTGATCAGGCCAGTATGGAGGCTGTAGCTGCCCTACTAGCAGGTTTGCCCCTCCAGCCAGAGGAGAGTGACAGGGGAGATCTCATGGAAGCCAAGTCTCAGCTTTTTCTCAAGTAAGTTTCATGTGGTGATCAGGTTAGCTAATGTGCTTCTGGAACTAATGAGTTATGAGGATAAGCTATACACTGCTCCCACTGCAAACTTTCACTGAGAAACTTAGAGAGTTGACCAATGGGGACTGAACATCTGGTAATTTGGCTTGTTAAAAACACCTAGCAAAAGAGAATCCGAGTTTAAGCTCCTTATGGCTAATCTTTAGGTTTTATGAAGCTTTAAGATTTTTCTTTCAAATATACTATTGAAATTTGTTAAATTCCATTTTTAAGTATTTAAAAACATTGTCTTCATTTCCATGGAAATTATTGTTGTTCTAAGGCTTAACCAGGGGCAGTTTTTTAGACCGGGTCCTGGTGTTTTGAGAAGTGTTAGAACAAAAGAGTTAACTTCTCATTTTCTATAAACTATAGTCCTACACACAGTTCTACCCTTTACCCATGGCTCTTTATTGATTAATATAGTAATAGTCACCTCCCAGTAAAGAAAAAAATTAAACATTTTTACCTGAGTTCAACCGTCACGCAATTCGCTTGCTGTGTGACAGCTTTTTTTTTTCTCACTCAGTACTATTAATATAAAAATGTTGAGTAGGGAAAAGGTGATTTGTGAAAAGGAAGCAGGACACACCAGAAGCAAAATATATGATTATTATATTTAATTAGAAGAATTATTTATCATATTGTAGTTTCATATTATTGTGGCAAAGATCACTAAAAAAATTAATAATTTTCCCCATTAATTTTTTTTCCTTTATAAGTGATGATCCTACCTTTAAATACTGGAAATAATACGATTTTTGTCTCTGGTTGATCTCAGATATCTGACACTGTTCATGAACTTGCTCAATGACTGCTCAGACGAAGAGCAGGACAAAGCTCTGGACCCCAACAGGAAGCGCAGCATGAGCAACTTGAGTGCTCTGAGAAACTGCACTGTCCAAGCCATGTCCAACCTGCTCAATGCCAACATTGACAGTGGCCTGATGCATTCCATTGGTCAGTTTAAACCATAAAATGATTGCTCTGCCGCATTGTCGATATAAAAGAAAATGAAAAGAAGTAAAATGTCATTTTCAAAAAAAAATCTATTCTTAGCTCACACCAAGCTTGATCATTAAATATTCACTTAAGAACATTTATAGAGTTGTTCAGAAACAGGTATAAACATTTTTTTTAAAGAAAGTGCAAAATATCACCCAGACTGGGATCCAACCCAAAACTTTAGTATTTTGCTTCACCTAACTTAGCTGACGAGCCATTCTATCTTTTGGTTATATTTATAGGCTGCTGAAACAAGAGACTACGGTCATGTCAAGTTGAAATAAAAAGAGGAGTTATGAATTTTTTATACATGGGCTGATTCATGTAATAGAAAAGACTCTTAATGACATTGAAACTAGTTGTCTGTTATCACTTAGGTAGAAAACTGTGTGGAATATCATTTTCTAATAACTTCTCATCTCTTGAAAGTGGTTCCCTAATGATATATTCAATTAATATTCTTCCATGCAACAGGAAAATGAGGACTAATATATTAGCTGTAAATATGATGTTAACTTATTTTTGTATTTTATGTTCTGGCTATTTCATGTGTAAGTTTATGAAAGTCTCACTCTTAACACTGTCTCCTTCCTGCCAGCCCTCGGCTACCACAAGGATCCTCAGACTCGGGCAGCTTTCATGGAGGTGCTCACCAAGATTCTCCAGCAGGGGACTGAGTTTGAGACACTGGCTGAAACAGCCCTGGCCGACAGATTTGAACGTCTAGTTGAGCTGGTCACCATGATCGGGGACAAGGGTGAGCTCCCGATTGCCATGGCGCTGGCCACTGTTGTGTCAACCTCTCAGATGGACGAGCTGGCCAGGGTGTTTGTTAATCTGTTTGATGCCAAAAGACTGTTGTATCAACTGTTGTGGAATATGTTTTCAAAGGTGAACTATCGATAGTGTCTTTGTTTGCTATATTTTTAAAGAATATTACTGCATTGAATATTTATTACATGTTAGAATATTTATAAACACATGGTTTTTGTTCTTGATGCCTTGCATAATCGAATGAAAAATGATTTATCCTCATATTATAAATGGAAAAAGTAAAAGCATCTAGAATATAAAGTAGAAAAGGAAGGGAACAAAAATAATAAAGATTTCAAGCTTTATATGCTATTTTGTTTATTAATGTTTATTTAACAATAGTTTTTACCAAATTTTGTTTAACACAAGCCACTTGTTTCACTACACATCTTTTTAAAGCAAAATACATGTTTTTGACTAACAGGAGGTTGAGATTGCCGACTGCATGCAGACATTGTTCCGGGGTAACTCGCTGGCCAGTAAAATCATGGCCTACTGCTTTAGGTTCTATGGCCAGTGGTACCTACGAGAACTCCTCAATCCTTTATTGTTGAGCATGTTTGAAGTGGAGAGGAGCGACCACCCTGTCTCTTATGAGGTGGACCCTGCACGGTGAGTACAAAGAAGGTAAATGTGTCTCTGTAGACAAGTCCTAGGATGAAGAGACAGTCTCAACTGCTTGAATTATCAAGTTTTTACTATGTTAGCTAGTGCTTATATATATCTAGAGATAATAAGCACATTAAGTGAGAATTTCTCTGAAGCTCATTCTTAATAACCTAGAGGAGTGGTGCGTAACTTCAGGGTCATGACCCTTTTAGGGGTTATGAGAGGTTAAGCCTTTGATAAATTTACAATGTGACATTGGAGGGGGTGGTGTCTCCAAAATAAAACAGTTGTTAAGTAGAGTTGATCCCATTCAAAAAAAATGTTGTGCACCACTGGCCTAGTTTGGGAAGGTGAAGGTCTGTCACAAAAAATATGCTCCCCTTTAGTTATGTGTTTCCTTTGTCATCTGTGTATATTTAGCCTGGAGCCTGTTGAGAACATTGAGGAGAACAAGCAGAACCTGCTCAACATCACCCAGAAGGTGTTCAATGCTATAGTTGGCTCTGCCCCACAGTAAGTTGCTAAAAAGTTCTTATCATCCGTGATACATTTGCCCTGTCTTTAATTCTCAGCTCATTTCTGCGGGTGACTGTTAAGCCCCGAAAGTCAGGTGCGATGTAATGCTGCCCTGCCTGCTGTGTGGCCAGCCAGCCATTGATGCTGGTGTAATCAGAACAAGTTTATGCTGATTTAAAATGATCTGCTGATCATAAGATATTATTCCTGCAAGCATTAGTGGTTTTTAATCTTGAAAACATAATTACTTATCTTTCTTCCTAGTGGCATTGTCAAAATTCCAGTGTGAAAGAAAATCCATGCTCGTGTTAACATAAATGACAATTCATGTTCACGCACACAAACATCACTGTTGTCATTTTAAAGCTCATCAAAGCCATGATGTGATTTAAAATATTTCTAAAACTTTTTCTTTGTGTGAAGGCTTATGTCCATGTGAAATTATCTTGAGCATTGTCTGTAAAATAAGCCATCACTAAAAGATGATTGACGCCATGACTTGTTGAGACCTAATTAACTGTAGCTAGTAAAAAAACTTCCTGTTGGTTTCATTAAGCCACAACAGGATCACAAAAATGTATCTACTGACTGGAAGCATTCCTAACACATTATTCCTTTCACCACACCTAGACCTAATACCCCGCCTGAGTTGAGATCTTTCATTTTATTACATTAAGCTTGCACCTAGACATGTTACCCCCACCTGAGTTCAGACGTTTCATTTTAAAAAAGATAAACATGAGATCTGGTGTTAAATGCTGTTTTAGCCACCCCACTGTTTCCCCATCTGTTGAAAGCTGCATGAGTTGTGTGTGGATGTGTGTGTGTGTGTGGTAGCATTCTTTACATGGAAATGTACCTCTTTGGGATTCAAACCTGTAGGTTAGCTAGACACAAAGAAGAATGCATCAATATTTTTAAAGGCAGCATCACTTTAATGTGATAGTTGACCAAGTTACCATTTATAAAGAAAATAACTTAATTTGTAACTCAGTAACTCAAAAAGTTGTAAGACTGCATTTGCACTGAGATTCAAAATTCACAAGGCAATTGTAAACAGAGGTATTCCTCACTTAACGACCAGCTCTTTATTGTGGTGTCATCTTTTTTAATGAATGAAATTTAATGTTTTTCTTATAGACCTTTTCTTCATTCAGAATAAATTAAAGCCATAAAAATTCTGGCTCATCAATAAATTTAATCAGTGACCTTATTTTTAAGAACATAATTCTTTCATTAAGTGAGGCTTACCTGTGGAAAAGTACAAACTTAAAATTAGGTATCCCAAAATGGTCCATTTATTGAGCTTTTCTGTGGTCTAATTTCATTAGTTTTCTAAGCCTTTTTACCATATGTCCTCTCTTATTTAGTTTTCACACATCCAGGCCTAGGATTATGTAGACTTTGTTATTAGAGGATTTATTTATTAAACTAGATGCATGCTCAAATTTTGTCAGTTGGCTTGGCATATAATTTTGTCCAGCGTCTGAAAAATGTTGTTTAGATAAAAGCAAGAAGTTGGTCAAACAGGCAAATCCAGTAAGTGTGAACATTTATTTAGATTTACGTAAAAAGTGTTTGTTTTTTTCCCTTTTGTTTCAGATTTTGAAGTAAAAAATACAATTCAACAATGGCATGCATGTTAGCTGAATTAGTGAATATAAAATGATTTATTGGATGAGATTTTAATATATTAAAGATAGACTTTACTTTCATTGGGTGAAAATGTTTTCATTGAATTTTTTACACAATTAATAGTGAAAAAATTACAAACGTTTTCAATAATTTTAACTATATAAACTTAAACTGGAGTAAAAACCAGGACCACAATTCAAAAGTGTGAAAACTATGAACTCTGTTACTATCTTAAGAACACTATGTCCTGTTATATTTTATTGAAAGCAAGTGACTAAACATGCATGATGTTGTTGGACACACAAAAGGTGTGGCTGTGAATTTATTTAATCACGCATTTCTTTTCCAAGCGATGTGGGCGACATAGCTTGCAAAGAATGAAGGGGAAGGTCACTCTGTTAACTGTGTGTTTCCAGGTTTCCGCAGAAGCTGAGAGTTATGTGCCACTGTCTGGACCAGGTGTTGAGTCTGCGTCTGCCACCAGATTGCAAAACGGACACGGGCACATTCATATTCCTCCGGTTTTACAACCCGTACCTTAGTAAGGATGCCTGATTATATTTGGAAGTATTAGCAGTTATGATGCGTAGTTATTCATTGTAAAGGAAGCTTAGTCAGTGACCTATAAGCTGTATTGTGGGTTTTTTTTTTTTGGTGTTTTTTTTTTTTTTTTTGCGTGTTATTGTGTTATTCCCTGTGTTATCTTAAGGTATGCCCCTTAAGATATTTGCCTCCTCAACTGCGAAATCTGGCTAGAATTTTTAAACCTCCTGCTTAAAGCTGTTTCTGTTGTTGCATTTAGCCATATTTCATGTGCCTGTAGAGTTTGCATGCTGGTCCCACTACATCTTATATTTCAAACTGACAACTAATGACTTAAGGGAGAGGGTTTCAAACAATTATTTGTGTATCTATGACATATTAAATCTAATCACTAAAATTCAGCAACACAACTTAGAAGTATACAGAAACATATCAGCTGTGTCAGTGTGTGGCACTGTACATGGTAATAAGTACCGTTATTAGATTAGATGAGTTTTTTTTTCCACCTTACTCCAAATATAACACACAGTTTAAATGCGAAAAGAATTTTTTTTTAATCTATTGTAATTTTTTTTATTTCAAAATTTTACAAAACTTAGTGAACCATTTTGTGTCACAACGCATCAGCTTATAACCCCTGAATTAAGGGATTTGAATTAAAGTATCCTAACTTTTTCCTACCCACGGAGCTTAAAACTAGAAATGGAAAACTTAAAATGTTTGGCAGAAAGGATCTGGTTTCTTTGTTGGGCACCATAGGAAAAGACCATTGTGCTACTTCATTAATTTATTAATGTAATAAGAAAGTTCTTTTGGAGAGTGGATGATCCTCTGTTTACCAGCTTAGAAATTTACATAAATATAAAAATCATTTGCATCTAGTTCTCCTAAGAATGAAAAATATTTAATTAAATATAATAAATATTCTAATATATTATAATACATATGCGCTGTATTGGGACTAGCAAACTGTGAGTGTTGTGCCACCCATATATATATAAATATATATAGATGTAGCTCTCTCTCTCAATCTCTCTCTCTCTCTCGATCTGTCTCTCTATATTTATCAATCACATCTTTTTTTATTTGCCTCTCTTAAATCAAGACAAACTCTTATGTTCAACAAGCTCTATGTTTCACTTAAAATTTATATGTTAATTATATTCCATAATTCACCCTCCCCAACCCTACTGCAGACCACTTCACATCCACCCTCACCCCGTTTTGTGAAACCAGAGCATCATTATAAACACATAACCATTCCTAGTATTTGATCCTTGACGCCATTCAAGTACAGGTGATCTCAGTCACACATCACATTTCAGCTCCAGTTTTCCCAGAAGCGGAAGGTTAAAGGAATCCGCTGCACACTAACAACCCATTCCTTGACGTGCACATGTTGTAATTGGCATGTTTGTGTCTTGCATAGTCGGTTCAAACTTGTCAACAGTGGAATGTCTCAAGTACTAACAAGCAAATGAAATAAATGATTTTTTTTTTATCGACTCTGATTTTAGCTAGAACAAATATTTTGCTTTTCTTGCATGGAATTTTAATTAAAAAATTTTTTTATGTTCTTCTTAAATTGTGTCTCCCTCTCTAATGAATCCTACCTGCCAATACTGATATACCCTTAGCAGACCACTTCCACCTGATCTTTTGGTCTTATTTTTATAAATATCCTTGTGACAATTTTATTTGTGTATCCATTGGTCAGATCTATGGACCAAGTGCCATGGATGACCAATATTGGATATTTCCTGCCACTACCTCCCACCCTCTCTCACCTTGTTCGTTTGATGTTGTGCTGATTAGAGATCTCCTTGCCCCCCACCCCATCTGATGTTTAAGACCTGGAATGAGCTGTTATACAAGATATCCTTCTCTCTCCGAACTTTGTAAACTGTTACAGGGCACATTGGGTGCAAATGGAAAAATGTCACTTCTTAATTATGAATATTTAAAAAAAAAATTTTTGCAGCTCTGGTTTAGTTGAAGTTTAGCAAGCTTTGTCACAGTAATATGCATTAAACAGAGTGGTGAATGTAGCAATCTCATTTTTAGGACAACATACTGCTGCTGACAGTTCATTCTATTGCAGTGTTGTATTAAAATATGTATCTTCTCAAGTTATTGATGAAAACATATTTCCTCACAAAAAGATTATCTGTCACACCCAGTCATCACCAAAATCATAACAAAATGAGGGTGATGGTGAACCATTGTTGCGTCCAGCTTTGCATTTTTAAAAAAAAAATCTCTGCGTGTTTTAAACCCAGCATTGCCTCTGGCTCACCCATAACTCTCCCTCAAGTTGTGTTCTCTTCAAGTATACAGCCAACTGTCAACAGGTGTTCATTCTCTATCTTTTCTATTTTTTATGCTATAGGTATGTATGAATTTTTGCATCAGAAAATTACTAACACCATTTTACCACACACGCATACAAATATACCAACAAAGGCAACTTTCAAGCCCAATCTGTATCTAGTGTTAAGACTTCTTCCCAAGATGTTCCAGAGGATGCTTGGGCATGACCATCATTTAGCTTCTTTTTTTTTTTTTTTTTTTTTTTTCAGAACCTTTTTTTTTGTTTTTTTTAATTTTTTTTTTTTTTTTTTTTTTTTTCTTTTTTTTTTTTTTTTTTTTTTTTTTTTTTTTCATTTTCAGTACCTTTTTTTTTGTCTTTTTAATAGCTTTTATTTGATTTTCATTTTGACATGAGTTTGTATTCATTGTTTTAGGATATGAGGCAAACTGGTTGTGTTTTATATGGTTACATTGTTCACATGTTTCATTGTTAACATTCACTCTCAATTATTTGAATGTGGACAATTTCACTGATTTGTCACAAGGGGTGTTTGCTTTTTGTATATTTGTTCATGGATGTGTCATGATGACCTGCATTCATGGCTCCCCTGATTCAGCACATGGTCTTTGTTCTCAACAGTAAAAGTCATTTTTTCTTTCTTTAAAAAAAAAAAAAATATAGGCATGTTTTCAAATTTGTTTGCAATCATCCACATAATTTGTTTTTGTTGAAAAAAGTGTATGAGTTAAGTTAGGTACTAGTGGATGACTAGATTTTAAGGACATCATTTGGTCAGATACAAGAAATCTGTTTAAATAATTCTATTACAACTAGATTTAAATGTAACCAACATGAACATTTTTAATGTGCTTGAAAACAGGCCACTTTTTTAATGAAATGTTTTGTAATAAACATTTTTTAAAAAAAATCCTTTTCCCATAACTCTGGAATTGATACGACCTTAAAAGAAATAAACTGTCTTCAGTACATATTGTGTAGTCTTTGGTAATACTGTTGCTTTAAAACAAATAAAGAGAGAAGAAGGAAGTAAACATTTTCAAAAACATTGTGGCTATTTTAGTGCAACACTTTTGTTATGGCATAGAGTCTTTTGAAAAGTAATACATATTACAACATAATGATAAGGAAATTAAGTTTTGTTCCTGTCTATTACATTTTTATTTTTTGTGAGTAAGATACAAGTTTATTTTTGTATTTTAGTCATTTTCAAATTGAACATTTTGCCACAGTAATACTGTGAGAATGAAAAGCTTGTGCTGACATCTGACCACCACCACCCCTTCCCCCTCCACCACTTGCGCCAAACAACACGCCTTATCTGTGATTTTTCACCGTGTTGTTGCTCACTTAGGTTCCCAGCCAAGTTGCGCAGCATGTGTCACTGCCTCTATCAGGTCGTAACTCAGCGCTTTCAGCAAAGTAGTTCAGAGGCAGTGTGGACTGTCATTGGGACTGTGATATTCTTGCGCTTCATCAACCCTGCTATAGGTAAACTGGAGAAGAAGATTAAAAAAGTAAAACTCTGTGTTGTTTTTACATGGCAGTGGAGATAATCCCTTTTATTTTATTTTTTAGTACACATGAAATTATTTAGTTTTCATTTTTTAAAAATGGTTAAATTTTTACAAATTTCTTCATTTTTTTTTCCCCCTGACTAGTAACTTAGTTACCCCTTTCTTGTGAATCTTCAAAAAATTTCTGCCATACTTAACAACAATAACGAAAATTGGATGAAAAATGCAACGCATTGAGGACATGTAGCTGTTTGTGAGATTTAACAAACTACTAAAAACAAATTAACATATGGTGCATTATAATATGTCAGTGTTGGCTGAAAAGTAGTAGTTATGACTATAAAATTAGGAAAAAATATCTTCAAAAAAATTTTTTTTTTTAAAATGGACGACCTCAAGCAAAATACTAATTGAACTCTGGCATTATTTGTCGTCCAACATTCACTTTAATTTGCTGCTTTTAAATTGATCTGATCAAATCTAAAGTCACACTTTCTTATTGGCCTAGTATCTTAAGTTCCCTCTAATATTTTGGGGGCTCCTTTCTCAAAGTGATACTTAGTTGTTAAGAAAGCTATACAAATTATGTTGCCTTTTGTGCAGTTAGACATTAATTACTTTGTAATTATTTATTTAAAAAAGAGATAGTATGAAGATCAACATTAGCTGGGTTATTTTATTATTTTAAGTATTCATTCAATACATCTTCATTTAAAGCTTAACCCATCACATATTAAATTCTTTATTATTAATTCTGTTTTTAAGTTTTTTTTATTTTTTTTAAATACATTTTTTCTTTTTTTAAACAAATGAATTAGATCTAGATCTATTTCTAATTTCAGCATGATAGTGTCAGCCATAAATTTATAACCTGCCTGATTTTTCAGTAAAATTGTAATTTAAAAATAAAAAAAGATTATAAGTTTTGTTTGACCATTTCTCTGAGTTTCTTTTTTTTTACCTTTGTAAAAGCATTCCCTATATATTTGGAATATTTTTTTTTCTTCAATTTATAACTTAATTTCAGTAAAAAAATATTAATTCAGACATCAGGATTTTAATTTTCATTAATATATTTCAATTTTATATTATATTAATTTTTTTTAAGATTACTGTTTCTTATTTGCTTTTGCATATTTCAAATCTGAGTGTTTTCCCCTAATTTGCACCTTGTAACATATATTTATATTATAGCTTAGCTTTGTTTGGCATTAATTTTTTTTTTCACAAGTTAGCTTGGAATATTTAGCCTTTTCCCTGATAAGTTGGCTGTACTGTATTTGTATAAAATAAAAGTAAAAGTGATAGTTAATGAAGACTCATTAAAGGCCGAATAAAGATAGGTTTGTGCAACTATATTTTATTGTTCAAACAATCATTTAATTTTTTTTTTTTTTTTTTTTTTTTTTTTTTTTTTTTTGTATCTGCTCCTTGATAAGCCTTACTGAAAAAAAAAAATGCTAATTGTATATCTAAATATAGTTTATTTACCGACATTGAAAAGTTGAAAAGTGTTAAGAGTTCAGGGCATCGTATTGCTCATTGGGGCTGTTCATAAGTAAGTGTTGGTATTTTAATAATTGAAGCACATTATATATATTTCACAAAAAGTGCTGGGCACAAAATGTCACTTTGTTAGATGATATAGATGTGAGGAATTAGCCAGGATATGGGGTTTGCCTGTGGCAAGTTTTCAAATATTTTGTGGTAAAGAAGAAAAGAATAATATTAAAATAATCAAGATAAGATAAGATGATGATATTGCTTCTTGGAAATAATAGTGAAAAAGCAGGTCATTTGAAAATAAGTAATGTAGGAAATTGAGTGTTAAAAGTAGGTAATTTGATGACTTCAATAAACATAGGAAATGAATGATGAAATGACTGTAATAGGTTTTTGATAAAATTATCATAAAATATTGTTTAATTATATTCTACACCAGTATTTCCCAACATTCTTCAGATTGATCATTTGGGGGGGACACCACCCCCTTCTTTTTTTGTTTGTTTTGTTTTCACCAGTATTGGTAATAATATTAACATTTTTTTTTAAATGAAGAAGTCTTATGTATGAGAAAACACTTTTCTTTGCTAAACATAATTTAAAATATTTTGTTCACTATAGCTCTGTGTTCTTCCAAGAAAAATAATTTTCTGTTCTGTTTCCACGCAGTCTCCCCTTATGAATCAGGTATTGTTGAGGAGGAGCCCACCCCTAGGATAAAACGAGGTCTGACCTTGATGTGTAAGATCATGCAGAACATTGCCAATCACTTGCTGTTCAGCAAGGAGCAACACATGGTGCCATTCAATGAGTTCCTCAAGAACAACTTTGAGCTTGGACGAAGGTGAGTTGGCATTAGCCGAGGCCTGTGATTAGATTATGATGGATTGAATGGAAAGGTGACTGGTTATTAGTTATATTTCTCTGTTTAGGGAGGCAACTATATTTGGGGGGCCGTAAATCATGAGTAAAAAATCTCAGCAGCCGTCAACTTGGCACAATATTAAAAATTGCCTCTCTTCCCAATGCCAGAACACTCAAACAAATAACGATAAGTGTTATACATTATAATGAAGTTGTTTAATCTATGCTACAGATTTTTCACTGAGATTGCATCTGATTGTGAAATATTTGACCCCGGCAACCACAGCCTGTCTTTCATCAATGATGCCAACGTCATTGCCCTTCACCGCTTGTTATGGAATAACCAGGAGAAAATCGGAGACTACTTGTCAAGCAGCAGGTAAATTCCCCAGTTGACTTTTTAATAACAATTTAACCTACCTAACTTGTCTTGATGAAAAATTACCCATGCTTTTATTAAATGTATAGGCAGAACTGAAAATATGATTACAAAAGTACTGAGTAGTGTGAAGCTTGAGTAAAGCCAAGACCCCATTAGTGAAACTTTTGTCGGTAAGCTTATATCAGTGGACTAATTCAAAATAGGGAAAAATTAACCCTCTTGAGATGTTTGTGCCAAACTATGGGCCCAGAGTCGATTGGCAAAAAAGACAAAAAGCTGATCCATGGGCCGAATAATTAAATTCTCGTGAATGGCTGGCTGGTTCTAGTACCAGCTAAACAGATTGCCTCTTGCATTTCTCACTCATCTCCCCGATTTAATGGCGCTTCCATTGGTAGTTTACGGTGTTCTGTCATTTTCTATCAATTTGTTTTGTACCTAGTGCTTTAAAAAAAAATGTGTCTTGGAAATTAGCAACATTGCGTAAGCACCTCTAGTGGAATATATTATGCAGTTTTTCATTTGGAAACTCATTCTGTTTGTTAGAACATATTTAGGCTTAAACAATCATAAAATGTAACAAAATTCTGCAAGTAAAATTTTTTCAAAATGTAAGTGTAAAAAAAAGTGTGCATAAATTATGCAAATCAGGATATCTCATTTGCAGTGCATAAATTATGCAAATCAGGATATCTCATTTGCATAAATGATGAAATTTCAGTTTGATTCATTTAGATTGTATTAGTTTATTCAATACCCTAAAAAATATCAATACATTGATTGTGGATACTTAATATATAGAAGAAGAAGAATATATATAACTTAATTTTTGTAAAATTATTAGTTTATATTTTATACATTTATTTTGCGAAGTAAGTGAAGGAAAGTAAGCGTAGAGCTTGTGAAAATTGCTCCATCTTCTTGGCAGACATTTCAAAATTCTTCAAAATTGTCTGTTGGTGTTATATGGAAATTAGCAATTATTATTAAAAGTTATAACTTAACAAAGGGTTGGAGATAAAATATTATGCATAGGAAATTCTACGCATATTTTCAGATATGTTATAAATAAACTTCGCATTTCTTTTAACGTAGAGAATAGTTTTTTGTAACCACTGCAAAAGACCCTTAGTTAAAAACTTCACAAATGTGTTCAGCCGTTGTAAACGTTACCGTACTTAATTATTTTTTCTCTGTTTAGCAACAATGAACATTTTAAAACATTCATTACCATGCCAAAAAATTAAGATTTTTAGAGCAATTTGTAGATTATGCCATGTTATCATCCAACATATGATCTGTAAATCGATCTTGGCCTCTGAATGGTTATCTAAATATATTATTGTTATTGGGCTCACAGCATTTCAGTGATGTGGAGCTCTCACTTGTTTTATGTAGACTACATGTAAGAACATTGAGTGGTATCGGTACAAAGTCTCTCACATGTCATACGTGCTTCCACGTGAAAACATTGAGTGATATTTTACACGTTAAAGGTGCTTCCATCACTTGAACATTTGTTGCCTAAAATTCTCAAATAATGATTGAAGTTAAAAGTTAAAATTTAAAGAAAATAGAAATTGTTAGTGATGATATATCTGTGTTAAGAGATCATACAAATATTATTTTGAAATGGGACAAATGCCTGTCATGAGAATGTGGAAACAGATTATTACAGGCTAAAACATTCACATAAAGAATTTGCTTTCTTAACTACAGCAGTGTTCTTGTGATAATTGAAATTTGGGAGGCAAAATGGATCTCTTGTTATGTTGGGATGTGTTGACAGTGGTTGAGCGGAGCATGAGGCTGGTACTAACAGTTTTATCATGCATTATCAGACACAGCAAAAAGATGGACTAAACTGCATGACCAGTGGCTAACAATTTTTTTTTGGGGGGGGGGGGGGCACTTTTTAACAATTTTTAATCCATTTTTGTTACTGAATGTTGGCATTTCAAATTTAACTGGCTCACATTTTTCTATGGTTCTTATTTACCAGTTGTTTTATATATATATATGTATATATGTTTTTATTTTTTGGGGTATGATTTCCCCTTTCAATGGTGAATGGCAGATTGTCATTATGGCTATGGTGTATTTCTACTTTCAGTCCCTACACATCTTTTCTTGGTTCCAATTTCTAGTGTGCCCGGTTTTCAGAGTGGATGTATTTGTCTATTTGGTTCATATTTGTGATAGCACCACTTCAGAGTCACTACTTCTGTTGGAAGTCTCATTAAAGCCCTTTTTTTCCTCATTCATTCTGACTTGTTTTTTAAAACACTTCACCAGCTCTGCTATCATTAGCCTAATAAAAATGTGTTTTATTTAATCTGTTAAATTTATTCATCAGCATTAGTTTCTTTTTAAGTTTAAGAAAATATTTATCTCTCGTTATTCTTCCCAACCCATCCTTCTGAGAAAAAAATTCTGATTGCTGTTTTTTTAAATCCCATCCAGTTTCTGTAAATAGTTTCAATATCTATTAAGGAGTAACTTAATTGTTAAAGCATGTTAATTATTATTTTATTATTTTTGGTAAGCTGTGGCTTAAGCTTTATGGCTGCCAATACAATAGCTTCAAGCAGAATGCTTCTCCTAAGGCAACCATTTTGTTTCACTTGTCTTCAGCCTTTGCTTGAGTGTATAATCTACCTTGACATAGTAGGAAGTGTTTTCAGGACGCTTGGAATCATGGAATAAAGATGAAGCATTACTTCACAACAAATTCTATGCCATTACAAGCACATGCTTGTCAAATTTCTAATGTTTTAAGTCATCGTCTCATTCAGCTAGTATGATTTTTCAGTTCACAGGAAAAAACACATTTTAAATTAAGCCAGAAAAGCTTACACTTAAAATTGTTTTAATAGCTGTTGGTGCTGGGATAAGTTTACTTTAATAATTGGGCTCAAAAGGCAGATGCCTCAATAACATAAATCCAGAGGCATATCCACCTCACTAACATAAAACAGGCATATCCACCTCCACATTTGTTCTTTTTTTTTTCTCCTCCCTTCCTCCTTCTCAGCCTGGAGGTTCTGACAGAAAACTTCGTTTGCGAGGCGGCGGAAGGCCAGCAAAGATTGTATGTATTGATACTAATATTACAAAACATTGGGACAAGAAATGAATTTATCTGTGATTAGGTGCTTTGTGATTAATGTGTTCAGTGATCCACGTTTGTTTTTTTTTAAAGTTATGAGGCTTTGTCAAATTTCTGTAACAAGGCAGCCTCCTCCTTAGACATGTAAATAAATTATTTGTATTAACTAATTGCTCCCAAAGGATTTAGTGCTGGAAGGTATCTAATTTGAGAACATAACCAGTGAACTAATGTGTGTAGCATAGCAATATTAGCTCAAAGCTGCTTAGAGTTATTAATAGATAAACTAAAATTAGTTCAAAACTACATAAAGTTAATTAGTATTCAAAATTAGCTGAAAATTAAACAGAGATTTTTTTGTTTAATAAAATAAGCAAACTTTCATAGTTAACTTATTTTTAACCTAAACTTGTTTTATATTGGGTTTTATTATCATAATCATGTCAACTAATTCTTTTACAATGCAAACAAATTAACCACTGGCTGTCAATTGTATCCTTTAAATATCCTCAACCTGAAGTAATTTACTCTTATCTATGTTACTAAAAATCCTAACTGCTTAACAGCTACTTAAATTTTATGAAAATAGCAGCTTAGTGTCGAGAAACAGCTCGTAATATAATGTAAACTAGCTTGCTAAATATCATAAATTAAGTCTTGTGTATTAATTAAAGTAAAAGCATATAAGAGTGTGACATAGTTTATGTCTGCTTAAATTCACTTCTTGTTCCAATGTATTTTGATAGCCGTGATGTATCTTGTATTTCCAGGATTTTGTTGGTTTTTATTGTAAGCCTACCTGTAGCTTGTTTTAATGGTGACAGAGAAACTCTTTAGATGCTGTGATTATTGGATTTTTGGGGAGGTTATTATTTTATTTTTTGTAGCAATATTAGAATCTAACACCTGTGTCAGTTGAATTTTGTTATTTTTTTACTTCCAAGATGCATTGAAAGAATATTTATGTATAAATTCCCTGTAAACTGAAACTCTATTTATATCTATTTAGATGTTACAAAGTAAAGTTATATCTAATACATTTGAATAGAGAAAAGAACCTACTTACAGAGTGATAGTACTTTCTCTGGTTTTATTTCTCTGCTTTTAATCACAGTAATCTGAATGAATGTAAACTGATACAGAATTGTTTTCACAGACATTTTAAGCAATATCTTTACTTTGTGTATTCAGAAATGGTCATCTGTCTAAGCCATTATCATTATTATTATTTTTTTTACAAATATTTTTAGTTTGACAATCAAACAGATTCTTTTCCACAACACAAATAGATATTTTGTTTTTCTTTTTCAATTTTAAAATTATTTTAAATTAATCTCATACACACACACACACACACAAAGTTAGCAATTATCATTATTATAACATTTTTAAAATAATTTTAAAATTGAAAAAGAAAAACAAAATATCTATTTGTGTTGTGGAAAAGAATCTGTTTGACTGTCAAACTAAAAATATTTGTACATTTTGGGAGTTTAAAGATTTCTGGCCCAATCACAGTTTAATCCAAATTTAATAGATAACATAAGAACTATGATCAATGGGATACTTGTTTGAGCATTTTTTAATGCCTTGCCTTTTATCTCCATTGGGGAAGAAACATTAACATCTGGTTTAGGTGCATTTAATTTTAATTTAGTTTTGTTTTTATGACTTCTATTTTCTATGTACCTTGATTAAACCAAATGAACATTTGATCTGAATTATTTATTCAAAAATCTATGCACACGTTTGTTTTCTTCATTGCTTAGTGAAAAAAATTATTTTTTAAAATCTGGATCCATTTATTTAAATTATTGAAAAATATAGGCTGTGCGAGAAATTCTTTGTTTTATAATGTAGTCAATAGTAGATGTTTAGCATCAGTAGTGGTGGGTGCATAATAGTCTTGTTTGAAGAGAACAGTTCTAAATTATCTGTCAATTTTTAACTAAAATTCTAAATTCAATCCACTTCTCACAATATAAATTGACAAAAAGTAGTTTTTCCTTCCTTTGTTATTGTGATGATTGCTGTAGGTCTATGTTAATTCAACTATTTAAGAATTATAATTAAACCATCAGTTTCTTAATTCAAAAAAAAAAAAAATCAGTTGCGTTAGTCTAATTTGTAAGTCAAATTTTATTAACAGTTTTAAATGATTTTTAAACCTTGAGCATGTGTTTGACCTCCACTAAACCCTCATAAAAAAAATCACCCATTTCTAAATCTCCTCCCAAATTTGTAAAATTTGTTTGATTTCTTCAGGTTTATTTAACTTTATAGAGAATAACTATCAGTAGCAATGTTTTTATCACCCAATAAATCTTGCCTGAAGAGCTTTTAGTTCAGAGACATTCTCTTCAACTCATTTACATCCAGTAGGTTGTTATAATTTGAAGTTGTGACCAGCATTTTTTTTCTTATTACCACCCATTGAACTAAAAACCCAAGAAATCATCTGTTGTCATTGTCGGCAAGCTCTGAGCTTTTCTTTTTTGGCATCAGTTCATTTGGTGTTTTTTTTTACTCATGATTTGGTCTGGATCTCATTGATAGGTGGGACCAACTTGGTCTTAGTCTCTTGTGTTATTCCCTCTGTGTAAAATTTGTATGGGCATGGACTGCTGAAACTGCTGCATGTTGGTTGTGGGGTTGGTTCTATGTCATATGCCTTGACTGTTGTAGTCGTTCTATGTCAAGTGTCTCATTTAAGAGCACCAACACCCTGGTGCTTACGCCTTCTCAAAGTGATAGTGCATTGTGGATGCTTACTGTAACTAACTTAAAAGTGAGACTGCATTGTCAATACTTACTGTAACTAACTAGAGACCAACATTTCTACCCTCATTGATAAACAAGAAGGTCATAAAGAAACATACATACATATATTGTTAGTTGATTTTTAAGACTTAGTTCATGGATCAACACGTTTACTTTATTGTAAGAATACACAGCATTCTTATTTAACTGCAATCCGCACTGAGGTGTACACAATAAATATAGCTGCATGAACCAAGGACATGAGTGACTTGAGATCTATTTTATACAGAAAATTCTTATGATAAAATACACAGCTCTCTTCTATGGACTCACTGTGTGTAGGATTTTGGCTTTTTTAAATTAATTTTTTTTTTTTTCTTAATTATTTTTTTTGTTCTAAATTTACAAGAAGAAAACAAAAAGACCAAGAATTTCTTGATTGTCAGTTGCTTTTAAAATCATAATTTCTCATTATCTTATTAAATATTTTGCACAATTTATTTATACTTAACACTGCTTTTTTAAAAAAAAAATTAAATGACTTGGCATCCTGACACATTTGATGACAAAGCTACACAAAACAAATGAATAAACAGATAAAAAGCTGTCCTTTTTCAGAACTTGGGAAAAAACATTGACATTTTCTTTGTAACAAAAAGCAGCAAATTTTGAATTGCAGGATGGGTTTTTTCCTAAAGAAAAAAAAGTCTTGCCTTTACATCTATGACTAATTTAAGGAAAATTACCAGGCATTAATTAACTTCACATTTTATCTTTTTAACAACAAACATGGTGTATTTATTTGCAATATCTTCAAAGCATTCAACTTCCCATTCCTATTTACCTAAGAGCAATGTTTAGTTATGCAGTTTGCAAACATTTACACTTGCTGTTTTGTGCTGCATGAGCTTGGATCCTACTGTTTGTCCTCATGACTGACCCCTCAAACAAGCATATCAGAATGGTCTACCACAATATGAGGCACTGTTGGGGACCCTTGTAATAATACCAAGCCTTTTCTATTTCATTAATTTGTCATACAGGGAAAAGGGTGGGGGTTGTTTGAAGCCTCTGGGAAATTCTCAAGTTTTACTGTTTCATTCAGATACATTTAAATTAGCTGACATTAATATTAAGTTGTTAGTTTTATATTAATCTCATTGTCTTAACACATTATTTTCTTTTCATGTAATTTCCACATTTTTTTTCATGTTATTATTTCTATTTATTTTTTACCAGTTATCTTAATTTTTTTAAAATTATCTTTATGGTTTTTTTTTGTTGTTGTTAAAATGTTCCCCTCTCTCTAAGTTATTTTTACACCTTTTTAAAAAATAATCCAAATCGTTCATTAAGCAGATTGTCCTCCATCATGGATTTTTCTATAAATTTCTTTCTTCTACTAATAAAACAGGGGTTCTTAAAAGGGTTCCTGCATCGCCTGAGGCAATTTTTATTAGCATTTTTATCGTGGAAGGGAGTGGGGTGTGGGAAATACGTTTTGAAATGGAGATTGGAGTGTGGCGCTGCAGAAAGGTTAAGATCCTCTTTGATAATGATGAAGGAATATTATGCTTCAAGAGGTGTGAGCAACCTCTTTCAGTGTTCTTTCAGAAATCGCCATCTTTTATAGGCAAAATGTTGTCACATGTCAAAACAAAAATTGGGGAAATAAATATTTGAGGTAGATTAAGAATTGGGGACATTTTTTCAGGTTATATAAAAAATTCCTTCCTTAGATGGGTAAAATCAAAGCATGTGCATTATTATAAAGCAACCGAATGGGACAAATGTAAACATTATGATAAACCAACTGAAAGGACAAGTTTATACATTATGAGAAACCAACTGAAAGGGGCAAATTTATACATTATGAGAAACCAACTGAAATGGGCAAATTTATACATTATGAGAAACCAACTGAAAGGGGCAAATTAATACATTATGAGAAACCAACTGAAAAGGGGCAAATTTATACATTATGAGAAACCAACTGAAAGGGGCAAATTTATACATTATGATAAAACAACTGAAATGGGCAAATTTATACATTATGATAAACCAACTGAAAGGGGCAAATTTATACATTATGATAAAGCATCTAAAAGGGAAAAAGTTTGTACCCTAATTAAATCACAGAGATGGAAGGCTTGGGATTAAGTCATACATTTTTTTTTCATATGCTTCTATTATTTATTACTAAACCGGTTAACTCAACCTTTCAACCCACATATTATTTATTACTAAAACACTTAACTCGACTTTTCAACCCACCATTTTTCTCCCCTGACAGTGTCTCATTTCCTGGTGATCCATAACACTTTGTTTCCATCTCAGCACGTACTGTAACATTTTATGATAAGTGTACGCACGGCTCTGCCGGCATTATGGCTATAGCACCACAACATCAGTGACCTAACATTTACTTGAATAATATTTAAAACAACAAAAATATTTTTTAAACCTCCCACTGACAATAATGTTTTCTTATTTGATATATTGTCACAAAATTTAATGGATGAAATCAGATATTTAAAATGTAAGTTCATATCAGGGGACTTGATGCGACTGATAAGTTCAGTTCCACAAGGATGATCAGTGTTGTATAATGTAACAGCCAACTGCAGTTTTTGTCTTTCTGCCAATGTAACAGGGACCATAAAGCTGTAGGCCGACGACCTTTCGACAAGATGGCTACTTTGTTAGCATACCTCGGGCCCCCTGAACACAGACCACTTGATTCACAGTAAGTCATGTTATTACAGTTTTATTCCTTTAAATTTCAATTCATTTTTTTTTCATCGTGCCTAAATATGAGCTTGGTGCTGGGTGGCCGAGCGGTCAAAACTGAGCCAATCCCAAGCTTGTGGTCTGGAGTTCAATTCTCACCAAAGCCTAGACAAGCACGAACACCACCAGTACCCCAGGTGGATGTGACATGTTAACCTTGCATTGTAACTCATCTAAGAGAGGGAAAACTCTGAATTCAAACCCCGGAGATAGTAAGTGGCATGAGATTTACTCAATTAAATTCCGGCAATGCTTGCGACGCCACTGGTTCCAAGCTGCATCATCCACACATGATGGTCTCTTTGGTAATCCAGATGCATGGAACGAGCGTATGCTCCTAAAGAAAAAATCCTAGGCTTTGTGATTTCATCCTTCAAAGTCTACACCATCATTGTGACGGATGGATGCCAGAAAAAAATATGAGCTATTCATATGGATGCATCAACGGTCCTTTAAAAAACATAGATGTCCATTAAAAAACATAGAGATCCTTTCGAAAACATAGATGTCCATTCAAAAACATAGACTTCCATTCAAAAACATAAACTTCCTTTCAAAAACATAGACTTCCTTTCAAAAACATAGATGTCCATTCAAAAACATAGACTTCCTTTCAAAAACATAGATGTCCATTCAAAAACATAGACTTCCTTTCAAAAACATAGATGTCCATTCAAAAACATAGACTTCCTTTCAAAAACATAGATGTCCATTAAAAAACATAGAGATCCTTTCAAAAACATAGATGTCCATTCAAAAACATAAACTTTCTTTCAAAAACACAGATGTCCATTCAAAAACAAAGATGTCCATTCAAAAACATAGACATCCTTTCAAAAACACAGATGTCCATTCAAAAACATAAACTTCATTTCAAAAACACAGATGTCCATTCAAAAACAAAGATGTCCATTCAAAAACATAGACATCCTTTCAAAAACATAGATGTCCATTCAAAAACATAGACATCCTTTCAAAAACATAGATGTCCTTTCAAAAACACAGATGTCCTTTCTGAAACACAGATGTCCTTTAAAAAACTTCAAAATTTTTTCAAAAACATAGACATCCTTTCAAAAACATAGACCTCCTTTTAAAAACAAAGACCTCCTTTTAAAAACATAGACCTCCTTTTAAAAACATAGACCTCCTTTTAAAAACATATACTAAACTGCTTGAGAAATATATAAATTGTATTTGTCCAAATTATTTACCCTTTCACTAACAAGTTTTGTATAGATTAAGAGTGTATCAGATAATGATGTAACATTCATGTCCATTAATCTGCAGTGTGCATGTGGACAACAAATACAGCATGAAACCATGCACACTCCTTTACAGAATGATTGTGTTGTTTATGAAACGGTCCTAAAGGTTTTAATGAATTATTGCTGAGCAATGGAGTCTAACTCGGGGGGTCGTGAGGGTTTGTCCCCTCGTTTCAATACATGGTTACGCTGGGTCTCCATATTAAAATAGCTACGGCAGGCCTTAGAATTGTTGGTTGGTAATATTGACCGACTGGTTTCTACGTGGTGCTAACATTGACACATGACACTTTTAGTTGATGCTCATGAGCAAAGTCCAGCCTGAGCTTTGAATCCACCGGCAGACATTGCTGTGATTATTTTGTAGCGAGAGGTGGCGAGACTGTTGCTGAAACTTAAATAGTTAAATGTCATGTGTCGGCAGACTCACTTTGGTCCATGTCTTGCCACTCACTCCATGCCACTGAACATTCATGACTCATAGGTTCGTTCTGTAAGAGATAATTACCACCCTACCCCATGACACCACTACCAGTGAGTGTGACCAGAGATAATTAACACCCTACCCCATGACATCACTACCAGTGAGTGTGACCAGAGATAATTACCACCCTACCCCATGACACCACTACCACTGAGTGTGACCAGAGATAATTACCACCCTACCCCATGACACCACTACCAGTGAGTGTGACCAGAGATAATTACCACCCTACCCCATGACACCACTACCAGTGAGTGTGACCAGAGATAATTACCACCCTACCCCATGACACCACTACCAGTGAGTGTGACCAGAGATAATTACCACCCTACCCCATGACACCACTACCAGTGAGTGTGACCAGAGATAATTACCACCCTACCCCATCCAGAGATAATTACCACCCTACCCCATGACACCACTACCAGTGAGTGTGACCAGAGATAATTACCACCCTACCCCATGACACCACTACCAGTGAGTGTGACCAGAGATAATTACCACCCTACCCCATCACACCACTACCAGTGAGTGTGACCAGAGATAATTACCACCCTACCCCATGACACCACTACCAGTGAGTGTGACCAGAGATAATTACCACCCTACCCCATGACACCACTACCAGTGAGTGTGACCAGAAACAGAGAAGTGCCTCCAAGTATGAACCCTTGCCGTTCAAGGTGCTTTTAAAAAAAATTTGATTTTAAAAAAAAGATTAAGCTCTTCCGTGAGCTCAAAAGATCTAGAGAAAAAGGAAGGAACTCATTTGGTAAACTTTTTCGTAACCTCAAAAGATCTAGAGAAAAAGGAAGGAACTCATTTGGTAAACTTTTTCGTAACCTCGAAAGATCTAGAGAAATAAAAAGGAACTCATTTGATAAAGATGCAACAAATGACTCTCCTGCAAGATGTGTTGATCAGTCATTGGGCTCATACAACCAACACTGAGCTGTCTCTGCTGCAATTAGGGAACGTGAACTCTTACACAGTTTAACCAATTATTTTTATCTCTGTCTCTCAGGTGGAGTTCCATGGATATGACCAGCACCAAGTTTGAGGAGATCATGTCCAAACAGAACATGCATGAGAAGGACGAATTCAAGTCCTTAAAGAACTTGCACATTTTCTACCAGGCAGGCACATCAAAGATGGGGAACCCAGTCTTCTACTATGTGGCCAGGAGATACAAGTAAGACCCTAGGGGGTTGTATGGTACATGTCAGCTAATCTACTAGAGCCATGCCATACAGTTTAGAACATGGTGCTCAGATGGTTTCCTTGAAATACTTGGTATATTAGCGTTCCCAACTTAATGGTCTTGATAAAGCAGGAACCGTAGGGTGGCAATGGGAGCTTGCTTGGTGTCTAATATAGCACCCACAGGCTGTCTTACTTAGGCCCAACATGGTGCTGATATATAGGACCTGTAAGGAGCTTAACAAGAGTTCATACAGAATAAATGATTAAAAACAACTTTTGGTACCTAAAGTCTGAGTGTGTGTATGTATGTATTTATACATATATATTTATATATATTGTTTTTACTACAAAGATTTATATGGAAATTTTGTGAGTTCATTAGTTAAACAAAATAAACATACCCACTTAAATTATTTTGTCTCTTAATTTCTTGCAAATTGCAGAGTTGGAGAGATCAACGGAGACCTTCTTATTTATCATGTCCTACTGACACTGAAGCCATTCTACAACAAACCCTTTGAGCTGGTCATTGACTTCACACATACTTGCTCTGAAAATAGGTTCAGAGTAAGTTGAATTGTTTTTGCATTGGTTACCCTAATGAAGGGAGGTTAGACACAACATTTTTTTAATTGGTTACCAAACTAAGGGAAGGTGGTGAACACAACCTTTTCCATTGGTTACCTAACTAAGGGAAGGTGGTGGACACAACGTTTTTTTATTGGTTACGTCTAAAGGTAATTTAATTATAACAAACCAATTATTCATATGACTAATGTCTCTTTATTAAATAAACAGTTGTTATGCTGTTGTTATTCTGCATTTTCATTCCTACCACTAAAAAACCATAACATTTAACATAATTTCCCATACTCAAATACGTCATAAAATACAAAGCACATAGCAACAGGTACACAAATACTCTCAGCTCCAAATATGTACCAACAAAACATAAAACAAATCATTCACAGTTACCTAACTAAGGGAGGATTGTAGACACAAGTTTTGGATTTTAGCTTCATATTATTCACACTGTAATTGCAATAATAATGAATTATTTCTTGGCATTCTTGTGTTTTAAAAAAAAATTGAAATGACCTAAAAAAAATAAGCGATGGTAATCATAGTGTAAAAGTATATTTGAATTTATATTAAAAATATGAATGTGACCAGTGTCCTAGTTATGTATTTCAATATTTGTTTTTTCTTATTTTTTTCTTTGTCCGCCAGACCGATTTCTTAAACAAGTGGTTTGTGGTGATGCCAGAAAATGTTTATCAGAATATCACAGCAGCCTATATCTACAACTGCAACTCTTGGGTCAGGGAGTACACAAAGTATCATGATAGGATTCTATCATCACTTAAGGTAACTTGACTACCTTATGTCCTTGGAGACTTTTCCTTAAATATTAGAGACATTATTTCTTAATCGCATTACTTGGTCTTATGGTATGACTTTACTTTTGGTATGAATGTAATTTTAATATGACTGTACTTATGGTATAACTGTACTTTTGTTATGACTGTGCTTATAGTATGACTAATTTTGGTATGACTGTCCTTTTGGTATGACTGTCATATGACTGTCCTTTTGGTATGACTGTCATATGACTACTTATGGCATGACTGTTCTTTTTGTGTGACTGTTCTTTTTGTATGACTGTATTTTTGGTAGGACTGTACTTATGGTATGACTGTACTTATGGTTGACAGAACAACAGGAAGCTGATCTTCATAGACCACCCGGCCAAGCTGAGTGAGTACATTGAGCCAGAGTCCCAGAAGTTGCCAGGTACCACCATGTCCCTAGAGGAGGATCTCAAAGTGTTCAACAATGCCCTAAAGCTATCACACAAAGACACTAAGGTTGCCATCAAGGTCAGTTTACATTTATTTTTAAAGTACTTTCCGTAAAAGGGATGTTACTTAATTATGTTACTGATGTTATCTACAGATACAAAAGCCACTCTGTAGCCCTATGCGAGTGGATCAGGAAGCTTTTGGTTCCTTAAGCATTATTATATCATTTACCGGTAACGAAAAATTTCTTAGATGTGCATATAATGCAAACCACTTTTTTAAAGTAGCATTTTTACTCTAAATTTCTCCCATTACACGACGTAATATCCAATAGTTATGGTTCATGAGAAGTGTTGAATAGGTGTACCTTAACAATGTAACTTTTGTAACAGTGTTTATTTATTTATTGTTTCCCTGTAAATGCGTTTTAGAAAAATAATATATTTTTTGCAGTAAGAGAATATTTTTTCTATGAATGACATTTCTCTTTTAATTAGGATCCTTTTTTAAAAAAAAAAAAATTTTGTTTATACATATCCTAAACTTGTTCAGTGCAGAAATATGTTATCTAAATAACAGACCTTACCTGGAAGAATTCATAGCGCAGAGGGGATTTCTAAATAATTCTTCCAAATGATATGGCCATGTTGCTCCCCCCCCCCCTCACCCCACCCCTCTCCTTTGAGCAAGAGTATATCCCTTATTTATGTGTTAAACTAAATTATTTTCGCTTCTTTGAAGGAAACAGCGTGTCAAGACTTAGTCCTACTTGGCTATTTATCAGTAGTTTCACTATTTTGATTAGATACATTAATTTTTTTTTTAAATGTATTTAATTAATTTGTAATTTTTGTTTTAAGGTTGGGCCAAGTGCAATACAAGTGACATCATCAGAGAAGAGCAAAGTTCTAGGTCATCAAGTTTTACTCAACGATGTCTACTATGCTGCTGAGATTGAAGAGGTGAGCTGCTCTTATGCAAGGGAAGCCTGGATCCTATTAGTTTACAATTTTCTTTCAATTTTATTCAATGCTTCACGAACTTGTTATGGTGCTGTTTCAGTTCTTGTTATCCATAATTACAGCCTTCGACATTGATACAAAATGAATAGTTGCAACATAGAATAAGAGAGTTCTTTGATAGAAACTTGAGAAGAAAGCCAAAAAGAAAAAGTGTGTGGAGACAGTTAATAAATTCATAGAGCTTAGTTTGGGTCTTCAAGGACGTCCTTACATATGCTCATGATAAATTTTATCACTCAAGAAATTAAGACGTTTTAAGCAAAGTGAAATTATGATTTATTTAAAGAAAACAAATAAGTATACAACTAATGCCAATATAATGTATCTTTCTATAATGCTTCAGGCTATTTTCATAAAGTTAGCCATCTGGGCCTGACCAGAAAAGGAATAAACACCATATCCTGCCTATATTTAATTATCACCCTGATAATTTCCATTTTTTTAAAAAAGCATTTTAAAAAATTAAAATAATAAAAAATGAATTTTGAAATATGAAAACCTGGTCTGATCAATCCAGTTCAGAATCTTGCTGTATACAAAGTAAAGGAAGCATGTCAAATGTATCATGTTTATATAAAATATGGATTTAGCAGTCACCCCTTTACAGGTGACCTAAACAACACAAATTGTTTGCAACTTATAAAATTGAATGGCAACTAATACATTACCTTTATGCTGATCTGCTTCAGGTGTGTTTGGTGGATGACAATCAGTTCACTCTGACCATTGCCAATGAAACGGGACCTCTGTCCTTCATCCACAATGACTGTGACAACATCGTCCAGGCAATAATACACATCCGCACCAGATGGGAGTTATCGCAGCCAGTGAGTATTCTTAGTATGACTGTAATAATGACAACATTTTTACTGTCCTATTCTACTATACAAGCATTTTTTTAAAATGTAAGAAAAAAGTCAAAATATAATACTGTACATTAAGGCAAGTTTATGTGTTATTCATGAGTTATTGTTTCTGCTTATAAGTAAGTTTTTTTTTTTAATGATGAAATTTTTAGCCCACCAAAATGCTATAGACTTTGTTTTAACCCTTACGTTCAATTCAACACTGGAAAAGGATCTCTACAAAATGCATAAATGTTTCTTGTACATTAATTTGAAGAGATCCTATGTATGGTGTAGATTAACCTAATGAGATCCAAGGTATGGTGTAGATTAACCTAACGAGATCCCAGGTATGGTGTAGATTAACCTAATGAGATCCCAGGTATGGTGTAGATTAACCTTATGAGATCCCAGGTATGGTGTAGATTAACCTTATGAGATCCTAGGTATGGTGTAGATTAACCTTATGAGATCCTAGGTATGGTGTAGATTAACCTTATGAGATCCTAGGTATGGTTTAGATTAACTTAATGAGATCCAAGGTATGATGTAGATTAACTTAATGAGATACTAGGTATGGTTTAGATTAACTTGATGAGATCCTAGGTATGGTGAAGATTAACTTGATGAGATCCCAGGTATGGTGAGGATTAACTTAACGAGATCCCAGGTATGGTGTAGATTAACTTAATGAGATACTAGGTATGATGTAGATTAACTTAATGAGCTCCTATGTATGGAATCCTGTCACATGAAAAGAATCACTCAACTAAACATCAAGGTTTTTTTGGTGGGTTTTTTCAGTGACAAGACAAGTCTTGAACATTTAATATTAGAACAATGCCATTTTTTATTTACAGGACACTGTTACGGTCCACACAAAGATCAGACCTAAAGATGTCCCTGGCACCCTGCTCAATGTGGTGGGTACTCTTCATACTCCTCTGATATATCTATGTGTGAAAAGAAAGCATTTACGGACCTATGTTTTATTAAAGAAATGCATCAGTTTAATAAATGTTGATTTTTGTGTTAGAGTAAAAGTCATTACCGTATGAAGCCAGCATGGGACCACCTTTCAGTACCTATCATTGTAAGCATGAAGTATTCATTGTATTATTTGTTTTCTTGTATCATTCAGGCCTAAAAAAGAAAAAAAAAATTGTAATATACTTAAATATTTTTAAAAATTAATTTATTTTACTGAAAGAAAATATTCTTGAATATATAACTTGAACTTATCTTGTTTAATATCCTCTTCATCCCCCAGGCCCTGCTAAACCTTGGCAGCTCTGACCCTAGCCTGAGATCAGCAGCCTACAATCTGCTGTGTGCCCTGACCCAAACCTTTGACCTCAAGATAGAAGGACAGCTACTAGAGACTAATGGTGGGTTCAGCCAGAGTTAGAGATTTGTATGTGCTTGAAATATCTTTGCTACAGCCAAGTCCCTTGTCAAGAAATTAATTTGTTTAATTTCTTGACTCCTCCATTTTATGGGCCTGAGCTTCCTACCTAATAACATAATAACACCACCCCCAAATAATCCAACCTCCTCCTCCTTACAAGTACAAGCCAAATGTCTCCCGCCAAAATTCAGATACCCAGCTCCCACTCCACATACAGTGGGGCTTGAAAGGGTGCCGAAAAGAAAAAAAATTAGAGCTTTTTAATGTTTAAGGGTGGAAATTATAAAAACTTTAACTCTCCGTTGGACAAACGTCATCCTATAAGAGGGGGCCACTTTCTTTTTTTTTTTTATCCATTACTCTTGATCAATAACAGTACGAGAATAGACTGTTAACTTAACCCAACTCTTAAAATCTCAACTCTACTGATGTCCACAGGTCTGTGCATTCCGGCCAACAACACCATCTTCATCAAGTCCATCAGTGAGAAACTGTCCTCTAAGGAGCCTCACCTGACACTGGAGTTTCTTGAGGAGTGCATCCAGGGTTTCGGGAACTCTAACATAGAGATGAAACACTTGTGTCTGGAGTACATTACACCTTGGCTGCCCAATCTAACCAGGTACATATGCACAAAATATATTTCTTTCTGCTGCCTCAACCTTGGTCATGTAAATTTTTTGCTGTACTTTAGTACCTAGATGCATTTTTTAGAACTTAAGTTATACTCATAAATCAATTTTGCAAATGTGTTACTACTTTGTGGGTGTGTCTTTAACAAGGCACTTTGTAGATAACATTTAATATAAAAATGTTACCTGAACCTCAATGTCTTCCGAGACCTCAAACCAATAACATTTAGTTTAAAAATGTTACCAGTATGTCAATATCTTCCTAGACCTCAATAAGCATCTAATGTGCCACTTCTTTTAATATCAACCAGTGGGCCAGGCTTCTAATTATCTCAATCACTGGGCCAGGGCTTCTAATTATCTCAACATTTGTGTTGCCATTCTAATTAATGTTCACCATTCTGCTACATCAGGTTACTAGGTTAACCACTATGCTCCATCATTCTGCCACCTCTGACTACAATGTTAAACACTCTGCAGACACTCCTTTTAATGTGTGTTGTTTAGATTCATAACATAACTTCTAATCTATCCTAGGTAAAAAATAGAATCCAGAAATTAATTAATTTAATTTTGTATTTACTTGATATGACTGTCATTGTTTATTTTTTGAAGCATTTCACATGGTTAGATAAGCATGCTGCACGTTTCTAAACTATTTTTTTTTTACACTTACATTTTAATCAGACTTTAAAAGTGAGCCAAGTGAACACAATAAACTTAAGAAGAAATTCTACTCTAGACATCAGACATAGATTACACAAAGAAAGTTATGCAGAAAATATTTTCAAAATTTAATAAAAGATAAAACCTATCCTTGGCCTATATAGAGTGCTCATCTAGAAGTTTTGCGCAGTCTTTCTTTGTGTCATGCATTTTAAGAAATTTGTTATTATTTTTTTACTTTTTGTGCATTTAAACTCATCTTTGATAGAAAGAATTCTTTTAACATTTAAAAAAAAAATTTTTTTTGAGAAGCTGATTGTGCCATAGCTATCTCCTGGACAGCATAAATTTTTCCCAACCTGACTATGTCATTACACAAAAAAATTATGATTCTAGTAATATTTAATAATGTATTAGTAAGAAGAAATAGGTAAGCACATTGGGTCACAGCTGGTTTGCTATACAGCTGACCCTCTGTAGGGTTGCTTTTCCTGTCTCGCTTATCTCCTCCTGTAGCCACAGAAACCAAAAATTCAATTAAGGAAAAAACATATTTACTACTTCAATGTCATTAATGAGCCAAACAATGAGAGCTTTTGAATAAATAATGAAAGGAAAAACAGAAGGGAATGTAAAATCAGACAAACATGGAAGAAAAATAAACAATTTCACAACAAACAACAAGAAAAGAAATCATAGACATGATTGATGGATGCCCCCACTATATCATGCCAGACACCATCTGGTCATGTATATTTTTTTTAAAGTAATGAATTAGAACTCTAAGGAGGCAGATAAATGAATGAGAGCAATTTCTAATCCTCAATTCATTATTTGTAAAGAAAATGTATGATGCATTAAGTTTCCTGGGAAAATGATCAAACATAATGCCTATGAAAATGAATATTGATGCAATTTGTGATCATTAAAATTGATGTATTTATTATTTTAGTACAAACCCTATGTGCCCTTTTTTCCACCCCCTTTTCAATGAATGAAAAAAAAAAAAAGCTTCTTTCATGAGATGAGCAAATGTCTTTTTTTTAAACTATTTATATATATATCATTGTTGAATGTTAACCTCTACTTTCTTCTCAGTGTAAGTTTTCTTAATACTTGCATTAGTTTTAAAACATTTAGAGAATATAAATTATTTAATTCTTCTATATCTTAAGGGCCCACGATCAATTTATTGATCATTTTGGCTCCTATAATTGCTGCAAGTTGTAAAATAAAAGTTAATTGTATGCAGTAATAATAAGCTTTTTTTAAAAAAAAATTAGATTCTTTTTGTTTCTCAATTAATGCTGTAGTTTAGAAATATACGGAGTAACCGATGAAATAATTACTTACGCAGATCAAGGGAAAAAAACTGAATTTCTTGAATAATTTATAATGAAGCTTCATCTGTTCACACCATTTTACCAGAAAAAAATATTTGCCTCTTCCCTGCAATGTAGGGAAGTGCAAAATTTTATGTATGCTTTGCATTTATGAAATATTTATTTATTATTGCAAAAGCTACTTCAACAGGCTACTGCACAAAAATTTATTCAATTTTATTTCTGCATTGTTTTAAAAATCATTTATATTTCTTATTACTTTGTTTTGCTTTGCAATGAGCCTTAGACTTCAATTTTGTATTGTTTCATGAAATTAATTAAAAGTTGGTCCTCGATGGTTTATCTGTACATGATCATCTCATAAGAATCCAATTATTTTAGTTTTTATTCCGTTCTCACAAAGTGGGAGGGCCTACTCTTGTCTTTGTTATTTGAAGATTTAGAAGGTCGCATAATGACACTTGCACAGTAAAAAAAATTTAATATAATATAACCCACAGAGTGTAGAAACAAGCCAGTTGTGGTGGTTATGTCTTGCAAACATTGTTTTAACATTCAAAATCAAACATTTTGAAAACCTGAGATCTATCCCTGTTTTACATGAATAAAGCCATAGTTCTAAATATTTTATTTGAATAAAGCCATAGTTCTAAACATTTTATTGGATTGAAATAATTTTTGCTGGAGTTTAAAAAAAAAACAAAAAACCTAGGGAATATTTGCAATGTTTCAATGTTTTTGGCAACTTTGTACATTTTATAATTCCACTCAAATTAGGTGGATCTCCCAACCATGTCAGTACCAAGGCTGGGCCCAACATTTACGGTATGTTTCATTGTAAGAGTCCTATTTATCTTGTTGAAACGTGGACATACTCCCTCAGAGCACTGTAGCGTGGGCAAAAAAATCTCAGGGTCTTTATGTTAATAATACAAATGGTGTGAACAGATTTCATATGTATACTTGTTAGCAGCAGCAGTTAGGCTCTGCAACCATTTCAGGGTAGCACAGTCATTCAAGGGGCCTGTTGCCATGTACATTCATAAACATTTAATTGACAAAATAAAAGTAATATATCTTTTTTTTTTTTATGATTTTCATTTGTATACTTAATCCCCAAACTATTTAGTCTGTCAAAAAATAAATGTTAAAATAACTATGCCAAAAGACATTTCTTTTTTTCGATTTGTAGTCAATAAGAATAATTATAAACTTCACTGCACCAAGACTTTGGATGTAGAAAAAAATAATTAAGAACGTTACATGTCAATAAATTTTAAGAAGAAATACAGGGCAACAAATTTGGGAGGGGGAGGAGGGGTTGATTTATTTTTCAATGGTGTTGTTTTTTTGTGGATTTTTTTGTTGTTTTTTTTTGTACTGCTTTTTTGCTTTTAAGTTAAAGAAAGTGCAAAAAAATCCCTTTGAGGGGAAAATAGATTTGAAGAGAAAAAAATCTGACGCTCCATGAAAAATGTCCCAGTCATGAATAAATAATACTTTTTCTTGATTAACAGTGGCTATTTTGGGTTAAATGTTTCATCCCAATTTATATTTAATATGAAATCTTTTTTTAATATGATATCATTAAATTTTTTTTTTACATAAAATCACCCCTACTCTATGGATCATTTCAAATGGGTGATATTCTTTTTCCTTTACCCATATTTTTAACTTGAGGAATTTTCAATACAATTTTTTTTTTTTTTAAGTTTAAAATTCAACCCTTTGTGGAATTTAAAAAAAAGTGACTAATTATGTTATTTTCCACTCATCATCTGTGTGTGGTTTCTGTCATTTCTCTTACTTGCTCTAAATTTCATGAAAGAAGCTGCTGGTTTTATTTTGTTACATTTTTTTTTTTTTTTTTTTTTTTTTTTTTTTTTTTTTTTTTTTTTTTTTTTTTTTTTAATTTTTTTAAAAAAAATTTTTTTTTTTTTTTTTTTTTTTTTTTTTTTTTTTTTTTTTTTTTTTTGGTGTGTTGAAGGGGTGGAGGGGGAGATGCAAAAAAATTCAATTCACATCAAGGTTTAACATTATTTAATAGGATTTTTTTTTGTTTTTTTTTTTTTTTTTTTTTTTTTTTTTTGGTGTGTTGAAGGGGTGGAGGTGGAGATGCAAAAAAATTCAATTCACATCAAGGTTTAACATTATTTAATAGGCTAAAATTAATTTAAAAAGTAATCAGTGTTTGATAATCTAGGATTACTGAGTAAGTGACAATATAAAAGTAAGTTATTATACCATAACATAAATAGAAAAGTGACTTTTTTCTTTATTCATAGAAGGTTCAGCCACTTTAAAATAAACATTTTAAATCCACTTTCACATTAACTTTTGCCTCCCTCTCATTTTAGGCCTGTGATTGGGTTTCAATTATTAATGGATTCAAATATAATTTATCATTGTGTCTTTAATGTTAAACTGACCCTGTATCATTCAGGCATTACAGGATATGTAGAAAACTCGCTTGTGTAAATCAGCCCTATAAACACTAGATCAGACTCTTGACGTTTTTTTGTTGTTGAGTGTTAGTTTTTCATAATATTGTATCTCTGCTACCCACCGATTGCCTTAGCTGTCAACTTTATATTTGTTGATTTACCTGTTCTGTGTAGCTTAGCACCCCCAAGCAAACACTAAATGAGTAGAAAATTCAGGTGTTTTCATTGTGCCAGTTTTTACCATCATTGTTTCTGTGTTCAGGTTTTGCAAGCAGTCTGATGAGAACAAGCGTCAGAAGGTGGCCCTGATCCTAGACAAGCTGATTACAATGACCATTGAGGAGGTGGAGATGTATCCATCTATTCAAGCCAAGATCTGGGGAAACATTGGTCAAATTGGTGACCTGTTGGACATGGTGCTAGACAGTTTTATCAAAGTGAGGCGTTGGGGAGTTCAATAGAAGATTTCATAAACACAGTAGCACATTTTGAATTTCAAGCATTCTTGACTAAAATATACCATAGAAACACATGTGTTTTTCAGCATGTGTTGAATTTAATTGACCTTCTGGATGCTGAGTGAGGGGGTGCAGCAGGGTTGATGAAAATAACAATTTTTTTTATGGGAATGATTTAATTAGGATTTTAATTTTTTCTTTTTTTAAGATTCTGAAGTATATTAATGTTTAACAAGATCAAGTTAATAGTATTCAAATTAATTTTTTGGATTTATTATTGCATTTTTAAACAATTGAATCTTATTTTAAAATTTTAATCTGATTTTTTTCTAATTTAATTAATTTGTTCTCATTTTTTAAAAAAAGAATTGCTTTAGATTTTGAAGTAAATTAAATAATAAAGTGTCCTCGTTTTATAGCCATTTTAATTGTTTCTATAGTATAGTAGTTACTATCCTAGTGTCTCATTTTTATTTTACTTATTTTACATGTTTTTAATAATTGTTAAGTGCTTAGAGCTTTAAGGTAAACGCTATATAAAAATGCCTAAATAAATAAATAAAGAAATTAATTAATGTTTATAAAGATTAAACCCAATATAGTTTATGGTACTTGTTTAAAAAAATTTTAATATAAGTGAGATTTAAAAAAATTTTAATCAGATTGTCTCAAGTTAAATATTTGTTCTTCTTAATGTTTTTTAGGAATTCTTTAGATTCTGATGTATATTAATTTGTAAAATAATTAAACATAATGTCATTAATAATATTGAAATCTATTTTTTTTATTCAGATTGGATTTTAATTTACTTACTTAAGTAAAATTTTATCACAAAAATTGATCTAAATTAAATCCATTTTAAAGGATTTTCATGCTTTTTCTCAAATTGAACTTTCTCATTAAATTTTAATAAAATATTATAAAATATCAAATAATTATTTAAAAAAAAAAAAAGGTTTTAAAGGTTATAATCAAGGAAGAAGGGTCATAGAATAGTTTCAATACTATAGTCTCTATCTAATCTTTATGAATAAAGATTTCAAATCAGTTTCCCAATTTCAAATTATGAATATCAATGACATAATATTCATCAGTATCAATTCATTCCACAAAAGCTTTCTGATTGAATAATTTGAATAGCATAACTAATTTTGCAGCTTTCTCAAGCCCAAGTTGATTTCTAATTTTTAAAAACTTGAAAGTTTAATTGCATAAAAATGAAATTTATAATTATGAAATTGTGCAATTATAATTATATGTTAAGAAATAATATATTGTGTGACTAATAATACATAAAATCGAACAAAAGTTCTTTGTAGCTAGTGCCTGTAAATATAAATAGGTTAGATAAATAAATAAATATTAAAATCAAACATTTTGATGTAAATCATTATTTTTATTTTCCCGATTTAAGTAATTTTTAAATCAATGATTTAAATTGATTGATTTAAATCATCTCAACCTTGGACGGCACCAACCGTTTCCAATAGAGCCCTTGAATCTGTAAATAATTATGTTTGACGTAATCATCATATTGTATTGATGACCATGCTATTGACATGTTGATTGTCTCATGAACTATTGTTTGTTTTGTTTAAAGAGAAGTGTCACCGGAGGTCTGGGCTCTATACAAGCAGAGATCATGGCAGACACGGCTGTTGCCCTGACCTCAGCTAATGTGCTGCTGGTCTCTCGCAAGGTCATAGGCCGGTTGTGTCGGGTAAGGAGGTTAACCTTTGTCTCCCATTTATTTCGTTAAGTTCTTAATTGAAACAGACCACCATGTAAATTGACATCACTTATAGCCGTTGGCTGACTGCCATTTACATGAAAAACTTGACTTGCTTTAAACATTTCCCACAGCTTGCAGGGACAATAAAAACAAAATATCTGTAAATTGTTCATCACAAATAATACTTTAAAAAAAAATTCAACTAAATGATTTTAGAGGGTTACTGTTCTCTAATAAAGGTAACAATGCCAAAGTTGGGAGAAAATATGGTCTACAAATATTCCTGAATAGCAGAGTAAAGAAAGTGCAAACATTATGTAAGAGCGAATCAAGACTTGTTTAATTTGTTGACTGCCTTGTGTTAATTTGTGTTGGTCTTGCTCTCGTCCAGCTCATAGACAAGACTTGTACATCTCCCACATTCACACTGGAGCAGCATTTGATGTGGGATGATATTGCCATCTTGGCCAGATATTTGCTCATGTTGTCTTTCAATAACTCTTTGGACGGTAAGCTGGTCGAGTCATTGTAATTGTATGTAAAGGTGCAAAGATTGGGGAGGGTTATTTTTTCTATCTTAGTCGGTAAGGTCCATAAGACTGTGAAGAAATGTCTTTTAATTTTCCCACATGCAAGTAAATTAACCAAAAAATCTACAACCATCATTTATTTATGTTAACTTTGTTAAATAGTAAATGTGTTGAATATATTGTTTTATTTCTCCAGTGGCCAGCCACTTGCCATTCCTGTTCCATATAGTGACCTTGTTAGTTTCCACGGGGCCCCTGTCACTGAGGGCCTCTACCCACGGGCTTGTTATCAATATCATTCACTCCCTCTGCACCTGCTCGCAACTTCACTTCTCAGGTAAGTATTGTACAGATAGCATCACCCTCGAGACTTAGTGGCAAGACCTTGGAGTGACAGCTATTTAGACCCAAGGTCTCCCTAGTTTGAGAAGAATCCTTTGTGTGGAAGTTGACAGAACTATTTTGAAGTTAAGGTTCAGCCCACTTACACCTCTTCTGGGATTTTTATTCCAACACCTTTCTATTGGAGGGAAACACGCCCTTAGCTTTAATAGCGAATGTTCTCCAGGCTGAGAGCCTCATTTACCCTGCAGTCTGGGTAGGGATTAGGTAAACTCGGCCTGTATTATAAATTAGCAAACCTCAGAGTGTAAGAATTTACAAGTCCAAATGAGGAATTTTAATGTGCCCATTTTTCTCCTTTCCCAAAGAGAGCACTCTCCAAGTCCTGAAGCTGAGTCTTGCAGAGTTCTCCCTGCCCAAGTTCTACCAGCTGTTTGGTATCAGCACTGTCAAGTCTGCCGCTGTCAGTGCCTTCAGGACCAGCTTCAGACCCGGGGACAGGTCCTTCACCATGTCCCCTCCTGAGAATGAGAAGATGCCGCTGAGTTCGCTGGAGGCCATTGCTGATGCTTTGTTGGAGATTATGGAGGTTAGAAAAAGGCCTGGTCGTTCACACGTAAAAAAAAAAATGGGAGCAAAGCAAAGTGTCATTTACACAGAAAAATTGCTGTGAAAGAATTTCTTTTTATAAAGAAATAATTTAAACCCCTAAAAACAAAGTTTTTCCTATAACCCTTTTCTTTTTAAAAATTCCTTTATAAATGTAATGGGGGGGGGGGGGGAGAAAGAAAAAATTAAAAAAAA
>CAXITT010000011.1:1947815-1967867 GCA_964033795.1 Lymnaea stagnalis
CCCCCCCCCCCCCCGAGTCTAAGTGCCAAGTTTCAGCTTGATAGGTTGACGGGAAAGGGGTTAATTAGCCGTCCGAAGATTTTGCCCTTGAACTCCCCAAGAAATAAGTTTGAAAAATATTACTTTAAAAGATTAGTTTGTTTGTTTGAACAGAAAGCCGGTGTTACAAGGTCAAAGGTATTGTATTATTTACAAAGCTTGTCTGTTGTAGTACAGAATTAGTGCAAGTTTTTGAAAAGCTTAAATTAACATTCTCATTTTAAGTAATCAATTATTTATTAATTTGCAGGCATGTATGAAAGACATTCCAAACTGTGACTGGCTTCAACAGTGGACAGACTTAGCTAGGAGGTTAGTATTTTTAAAAATATTTTTCAAATGATCCTTGTTGACATATATTTGCATTTTTTTCAGCCTAACCTGCTTTGGTATGAAAAATTACATCAGGCTCAATATTATTTTTCCTAAAGTCTTAGTTTGTTTTGTTTTTTAATTTTCTGCTAAGTTAGAAGCCATTTTTCTAAGGTATGCCCTAGTCAGCATCAAGCCTGTGTCTCCCAGAATTTGGGGAAGGGAGGGTGTTGTACCGAGAGTTTCTTCATCCTAAAGAATAGCTGCCTTACTGGGCTGAAAACTCCATTGCCCCAAAAGCTGGGGGACAACCAAAGATGAATTTGAACCCACTAAATCTTTGTTTTTAGGCAGGCAATTCTGCCATTGTACCAAATTTATAATTGGAATAATATTTGACCATTTTTCTGTATGTTAATTATGAAATCACTTTTTACAGAACTGTTTACTCTTACGATTTTGGCATACAATGTACGATTTTGAGGTGTATACATTATATATAGTGTATGGTTATTTTTTACTATTAAGATAATGTATTGAACGATTTTGTGATGATATTGTACGATTTTAAGAGTTTGAGGGTAAAAAGGTCTGTTTTTATGAAACTACTTTTTAGACAAAGTTACCTCTGCATTTAGCGTTGATGAATCTTAACACTTTTCACTAAAAAAAAATGACACTTTCCCTGCCCTCTAGATTTGCGTTCCAGTATAACCCTGCCCTGCAGCCCAGAGCCATCATTGTTTTTGGCTGCATCAGCAAGACTGTTGTAGACTCCGAAGTCAAGCAGCTGCTCAAAATTATGATGAAGGTCAGGGACATTTTTGTGAGTACTTGCTTAGTGTTCCACCCTTTTGGCTTTTTAGGAAGTAAACATTGTTTGGTGTCACACCCATTGCTTTGGTGTTTGTACATGTCAGTATACAAACTTTTCTCTATTAGCACAGTAGCAGACTTGTTGTAGACCAAAGGGTTTTAACAAAAGTGAAGAAATTCATTGCAATAATTGTTCTGACAATAAATTTGAATAAAGAAGTTAAAGAATTGTCTCTAGCTTTGTGAATAATTTTTTGTATTTCTTTATAATTTCTTCATATCTTTTGTATTAAAATTGCAAACTTAGCACAAATAGTGATGATGCAGTTTAAATTCCATGAACTTTTTAAGCTGTAGAAATTTTGGGCTCCTTCAAGGGCTATACATTTTTCATTAAAAGTTGGATTCGTATTACAAGCTTATGAATTTATTATTTTTGTTGATGTTGTAAGCTTATTAGTACCAAAAAAAACTTTTTAAAAGAAGAAAGAAAGTTTCTGTGAACAATCCAGACAAACTAAATATGTGTATTGACTTATTTCAGATTTGTTATATGTCTGATATCTTGTTGTTACATTACTTTAAAATTGAAATACATATTGATACATTGCTGTTAAATGTTTCCTGGAACATTCATCACTTTCTGATGACCATTTGTTTTTTTAACAATCCAATGGTTCACTTGATTCACACGAGAGATTCATTATGAAGCAACTGACTTCACCAACAAAGGCTCTAAATATTATTTAATCATTTACTCTTGTCTTTTATAAAGTTTATGCATAATCACTTTCTAGATTTTTTAAAAATTTTATTCTTTTGTTGTTTTTTTTTTTGTTTTTTTTGTTTTTGTGCATTCCTATTTCCATTGTTGTTATCAGACATTTAATTGATCATCATCATCCTAATTCAGTAGCTGTTTTGGGCATTAGTCCTTCAGCCTGAGGCCATTGTTTGCAGGTCTTCCTCAATTGGTGTTTTTTCTTCTGTTTTCTTATTTGACAAATTTGTGTATTTAATCCCACGCTTTTTGAACTCTCTTTTACTATGATTTATTGTACTTGTATTCTCAAATGTGTGTTACATTTTACTTATAGCCGCATGAATAACTCTCAGATTATATTTTTATATTTCTGATGCCTTTCCATTTGCAAAATGTATTTGTATAGTTGAGTATGTAAAATAGTTCACCACCTTAAATGAAATTGAGTTCTGACATGCTTAAGTAAAAATGTAATTTTAAAATATGAATTGAAATTTTGAACTACTTTGGATGTTTAGCCCTGAAAACGATGACTCATCTGATCTCATGGTCTCAGATGTTGGTTTAGTGTAGTGCCCTCACATAAAATTTATAACATCTTCCTAGTTTTAAATTAAATTAAAATCCTTATGGATTAAATATTAAGTCCAATTATCTAACCCTCCAAAAATTATTGTGATTCAAAGTTTCAATTTGCAAAATTAAAGCAATAAACCTGGGCATATGGCATTTATTTATAGTAATGCAATGATTAATTTTTTATTTAAGATGCTAGTCAATCCATGGATTTCAGATCATTCAATTTCTTCAAAAGATGCACAAAGCCAAAAATGTTGTGCAAAAAACATTGATAAGGGATGACCATCAGGAGTTATTATTTCTTCAGTTCAACTTAAGGTCCCACCCCAGATATATATTTTTGTCATTATAAATGGATCTGACACTTTTTACCTTTAGCCGGTAAATAGAAATAATTGTAAAGCATAAGATGAAAAATAGAACTGTAGCAGAAAGAAAGGATTTAAGTAAAGGGATTTTTTAAAAAATAAACCAATCATGAAGAATGCAGGAATATTTAATATAAGAATAAATGTATGAAAAAAATTAACTCATCTGCATTGTGTAATACCCAGTTTTCTGGGTATAACAACTGATGCATTATATTATATTGCGAGGAAGAACCTGGTGTTAACATTGTGCTACCTGTAGTCACTGAAATCATCCTTCCATTCAATACATGTATGTATCTTCCAGGCTCTCGAGTCCTACATGGATCTGACCCTCATAGAGGCAGTGGTCATGTGTTTGACCAGGCTACAGCCCATGTTAAAACCTGTGAGTACTCAGCTGTCCACAGGAAATGTATTGAAAGGAATGCTTACATAATATAATGTTTGAAAAGACTTAAAATAAATCTTTTTGATTCGGCATATATTGAAAATATTGTATTGTAAAAAGTTTTATTCTCAAGTTACCACAAGTTCCAGGCCTAACATCTAAGAGCCAGTGGAATAAGTTCTTGATCCATTATGCAGAACTCTTTTTGTGAAGATGAAGGTCTTCTATAAATATTGCCTTCCTGTATACATTATAAATTAATACTTTTTAATAAGGTCATAGTGCCTGGTTTAGAGCTACACGTTTTCCAATTCATAAATTTAGTTGCATCAGCAGAGGGCTCATTTAAGTTTGCTATTAAAATCTAATTCAGGTAAATTTTTAACATTAGAAGGCAAATTATTGCTTCAAAACAAATAACTTAAATATCTAATTCATGCATAATGAGCTTCATCAGGGAAGCCACCTCATTAACAGAACCTTTTTTAAAAAAATCTTTAATTCACTTTCAGCTTCTGACATCCTGCATTTTAACTATTATTATGTTAAATAAGTGATGAAATATAAAAAAAAAACAACATAAAATAAGTGATGAAACATAAAAAAAACAACATATAGCTATGTCTTGTCTGGCTTAATTGCTTCCTTTATTGATTACCATACACTGCATTATTGTTTTCTGCTCTGTTAATCCAGGAATCTCCCATTCACAAGTTTTTATTCTGGGTGGCCATCTCGGTCCTACAGCTGGATGAGGTTTCTTTGTATGCTGCAGGTCTTGGGCTACTGGAGCAAAACTTACATACATTGGACAACACTGGCTTGTTTGAACACAAGGTGATTCACTCATAACCTGTCTAAATTGATAAAATGGGTTTTCTTCGTATGAATGAACCAAAAATCTTGTTTTTTTATCCCCCCAACCCTTTTTTTTTTTTCTTCTTTTTTTTTTTTTTTTTTTTTTTTTTTTTTTTTTTTTTTAATTTTTTTTTTTTTTCTTTTATTTTTTTTTTTTTTTTTTTTTTTTTTTTTTTTTTTTTTTTTTTTTTTCTTTTTTTAAAAAAATATTTTATAATAATTGAATAACATATTTTAAGTAGCTTTTCTACATCAAAAATAAATATCTCTAAAAGGTGACTTGCTCATTATAATATACATCTATTCTCAAATGCTAAAACTGTTCTGGCTTGTAAATACATCCAAATTTCTTGAATACCATCTTGTTAAGTTTTGTAAGTTATTTCTTATTTAGATAACTTTATCGAGGTACCAGGCTCTTAAATTCAACTTTGACTAAACTACGCCTTTTGAAGCTCTCTTCTGACCAAAAGTTAGTTTTATGCCATCACCATATTTTGTTAACCTGCTCAGTCCGAACTTGTTCTTACTCCACATTGATTTTAAAATTGGGTAGCATATGTTTAAAGAAAGCCTCTCTCTCTCTCTCTCTCTTGCCTATGTCAGTCTCTGGAGCGTGTGATGATGAGTGCCAGGGACCCACTGGAGTGGCATTTCAAACAGCTGGATCATGACATGGGCCTGAGCTTTCAGACAAACTTCAACTTTGCACTAGTGGGTCATTTGCTCAAAGGTGAGTGACCAGTATTTCACAAGTGGATGTCAGGGCACACCAACTTTGTGTATTTGCTCAAATGGCTGACAACATGTCTAGAGAAATTAATTGTGATTTGTAACATGTAGAGGTCAGAATTAATTTCCTACTTGTATTCACATGATAACTACTAAGTACTCATGACATATTTAGGGTTACATTAAAAAAAGAAATTAGCCCACCAAAAAAAAGTTCATCAATTGTCAAATTTTACAAAAAAACTGAAACTGATATAAATAGTTTCAGGTTAGATACAGTAGTTAAACTTTTAGTTCCTAGTAAACGTTATTGTACCAGTGAGCTGATCAGAAACTTTTGTTATTGTACCAGTGAGCTGATCAGAAACTTTTGTTATTGTACCAGTGAGCTGATCAGAAACTTTTGTTATTGTACCAGTGAGCTGATCAGAAACTTTTGTTATTGTACCAGTGAGCTGATCAGAAACTTTTGTTATTGTACCAGTGAGCTGATCAGAAACTTTTGTTATTGTACCAGTGAGCTGATCAGAAACTTTTGTTATTGTACCAGTGAGCTGATCAGAAACTTTTGTTATTGTACCAGTGAGCTGATCAGAAACTTTTAAGAAAGCTTCTTTTATTTTATTGAAAGGTTTATTTCTCTCTCTCCTCCTCCTCCCTCCCCCACCCCCTCCTTTTTCTCCTTAATTGAACAATGAGTGTGTTGACCCTTGACAATAACTTTTGTTTTCATTTGAAGGTTTCCGTCATCCTGCCCCCACCACAGTTTCCCGAACAATCCGTGTGCTACATCAGCTCTTGAGCATCACTGTGAAACCAACCAACAGAGACAAGTTTGAAGTCACATCACAAACTGTGGCTTACTTGGCAGGTGAGAGTTGCTACCAAAGAAATTGTTTACAAATCAAGACATATGATTGATAATTTCACAAGTCAAAGTATACAGTGTTCCCTTGCTATTCATGGTTTCTCATTGTACCATATCCATACTGCACAGTAAGATAACTTAATATTTCTTAATGGTTGTTACAGATTTAAGATAGTTGTTAGTTTTTAAAATATTATTTATATTATATCAGTGCAGTCTTAGTCAAAGCAACAATCTTATGCAAATTAATATTCACATAGTGGGATTTTAAACTGGGCTTTGTTGTTTTTCAGAAGATAAGCCAATTGAAGGAGCCCTGTACATACATTAACAAAGACCCATAATGCATGGCATTATTATTGAGATATGAACTACAATTTAATTCATAAACAAATTCATCTTACAACAAATTCCAAATTAAAATTGTATGTAGCAGATGTACTTCTCATGTATTACTAATTCTGCAATACACTTGACAATATTCTCCGTCAACTTACAGCATTAGTTTCAGTATCCGAAGAAGTGAGGAGTCGATGCCACTTGAAGCACCGTACACCAAACTACCTCAGTGACTCACCTTCGAGCGAAAGCGTCAGTTCAGATATTGCTAGTCAAGGACAGTCGCCGTCGCCATCATTACCCACATCAACTTCAACGTCTGGTGTCTCCACTCCCATCACACACCCTGCTCCTGCCCAGGTAGGGAGATGAAGAAAGTTAAAATAAAGATAATGATGTTCCAAGTAACTTAAATTGTGGCATCGGACAAGAGCCATCTAGAATACAGCTAAAAAATGCATTTTCCCAAATAATGCATGAACTTCGACAAATACTCAAAACACCTTTATTTCGCTTCTCAAGTAGGGCCCTATTGCAATATGGGGGGAGACTCTGATTTTAATTACAGATAAAGTTTTTCAGCAATTCATTTATAATGTGCTTTTTTTTTTTTTTTTTTTTGTTTTTTTTTTTTTTTGTTTTTTTTTTTTTGTTATTCAAGACTAAAGGCTGTAATTTTCTTAGGAGCAATTTTTTTGCACTCAAGACATTTTACAAGTACCTATTAGTATAAATCCTTCTTCAAAATGTTTAATAGCACTCAAATCATTTGCTCAATATCTTGTTTATTTATGATCACAAATAATTTGTCTCTATCTGAAGGGCAAATTTTTAAAATAAATAACAAGAATATAAAAAAAAACACTTACCTGGTTAGCCGAAACATTTTCATAATTAGAATAGAATGAACTGCCTACTATTGATGTTTGCTAATTATAAAATAATTGCACATGAACAATCCAATATTTTATTTGATAGATGAATTAAAATGGTATTTTCACACACTTTGCTTTTGCATCAGACAAGACGCCAGAAAAGCTTTGATGTACTTGACCAAAATGCTCTGGCTGCAGCTAGACAGCAGCAGCAACAACAGCAACCGCAGCAGCAGACTCAGCAACAGCAGCAACAAAAAACTGGGGGCTGGGAAGTTGCAGAACAGAACGGTGCCCCACCTGGTGCAGGTGGCTTGAGTCCTCAGAGAGTTCAAAGGTCACTGCAGCCTGCCTCCAGCCAGGTGGGTGAGGTAAATAATTTTATCTTATTTATTTTTATAAATGTTTTTTTTTCTGTTTCTTAAGTTTAAATCAGAACTTTAGACATTTGTGTTGGTAGCTTTTAGCTTAGATAATTGCTTATATCTGTTAATATAAACCTGTTTACTTATAAACCTTTTACATTCAAACAATATTTTCTATAAAGGAATCCTTTGTAATACTTAGAATGCAAACATCTGAGCATGTTAAACTCTGATTTTTGCGGTTGCACAATAATATTCAATATAAAAAATGTGACCAAATTTAAAATCATTTTGTCAATAGTATTCACTATAAAAAAATGTGGCCAATTTTAATTTATATTTGCAACCCCTTGAGTTTTAGTATTATCCGGGTTCTCGTTAAATTAAAAAAATTTAATTAACATTATTGGATTGCTTGTTCCCTCCCCAGCCACAGCTGTCTAGCAACAATTCCAAATGGCGTAGTCTGGACATAGAACCGGCCAGTTCTGTCCGCCCGCCACTTTCACAGACCCGCAGCTCATCCATGCCGATACCGGGCAAGAAGATCATGGACCCTTCAAAATCATCTCTCCCTCCACCCCGGAGTGGTCGCAGTTCCGTGTCAAATGAGAACAATGTCCTCCTGGACCCTGATGTCCTGACAGACTACCCGACCCAGACATTGGTGTTGACCGTTCTGGTAAGTTGGTCTCTTGTTGCCATCTTAACATAGTTAGTTTATTTGTTTGTGATTCTGTTTACACATTTCATTGTGTAAATATTTTCAGTAGAGGATCATGCAGGCTATTATTTAAAAATTATTTAATGGGGTTGGACGGGGGGGGGGGGGGGGGGGGGGGGGGGGGGGGCGCTCAAGATGAGTTTATGCCCCCAAGGTAGTGCTGGCCGGAAAAAAGTTTGAGAACCGCTGATTATAGACAATGTAAAAATAAAAAAAAATATAATAATAAAATAATAATAATAATAATAATATTACTACTATGCCATAAAAAAAAATCAACTCAAAAATATGACATCTGACCCAAATATTATTTTATTTTTGAATTTCTTGCCCTGTGGCCCATTTTGTCTGGTAAAAATGACTTCTAGATGAAAAAGCTTAATGTTTTTGTTTAGTCATAAATAAAGCTTCACCAAACCTTTTACAAACTGATTTTTTTATTTAAAACTTTAAGACTTATTTCAACATGGGAAGGCAAGTATAAACATAAAAATCAACAATATAACCTAGGTAAATTTTTTCAAAATTTATTCATTGATTAAAATATCAGCTTCAAGCTGTGCTGTTTTATGAATAAGACAATTCACTTGTTTGTTTTAAATATTCTTGTAGGCCACACTGGTTCGTAACACAACAGATGAAAATGAGGCTAGAATCCTGTATGAGTATTTGGCAGAAGCTTCAGTTGTGTTTCCAAAGGTGTTCCCTGTTATGTAAGTAGCTAATTTATATCCATTCCAATTTCGTGTTTTGTTCACAACATAAACATTTCATATCACAGCTTCTTTGACACTTCACATGTTAAATTCCAAATATTTGTGGCATTTGCTGATCCTGGTATTTTATTTCAAAATGAATCTCAACCATAAAATCAAGATACCACACAGCTTCAACTGAAGTGGAAGATAGTTTTCATCATTAGTTTTCATTATTAGTTGTCATCATACTATAAACATCCACAGAACAAAAAATAACTTGTGTTTTTTTGTATGCATCAGGAACCAATATAACTTTTGCTTTTGTTGCATTGCAAACAACTGAACACTGACTTGTTTTTTGCTTCATGTCCCGACAGCCACAGTCTTCTAGATGCCAAGATCATCAATGTGCTATCCCTGTGCCATGACCAGGCCATCTTGAATGCTGTTCAGAGCATCATACAAAACATGATTGCTTGTGATGATGTCTCCCAGCAACAGCAGCTCTCCTATTTACAAAGTAAGTGGGGAATATATAGATTTATAATTTTTGTACTTGGTTGTCTCATCAAAGTTACCATGTTACTGTTAACTTATGATGCTGACCAGTGTCATCAAACTGGTTTGGGTTCTGATTAAGAGCATTCCAACACTTAGATTCTTAATAGCCTTCCAACACTTCCTGAGTATATTCTCAATAACATTCCAACCGATTATATTCTCAATAGCATTCCAACACTTATTGTTTAAGAGTTTCTTTGTCTCTTAAGGTATTGGATTTGGAGGTCTCTGGAGGTTTGCGGGCACTTTCTCCAAATCCACTGGCAGTTCGGATACGGCGGAGCTCTTTGTCAATTGCCTAGAGAAGGCCATGATGGTGGAGTCCTGTCTCCCTGGAGACGACCTTGACATACTGAATCCGTACCCCAGCAGCCTCGGCATCTGCTCCAACTTGAACCTGTCCAGCTCCATGTCCAGCCTGAGCGTCGGCTCCATGCATTCCCCAACAGACAAGGAAAACGTGGAGAAGGGAGGTGCCAATGGCGGCCGCACACGGCACAGCTCGGCCACCCTGGCCGGAAGCAAACCCCGCGGTGGAAGCTTCAAGCAGAAAGAGAAAAAGAAAATCATAGATGTGGACTGACTAGGGCTGATGACCTTCTACAAGCCCTAGCTCACAGTGAGGGGTGCGGGGGCTTTTAGGGGGTCCCAATAACTGAATGTGTGTATTCAGACATTGCTGGCCCAGGCTTATTCTGTGGGGCTGGCTCTTCAAGGGGTTTCAATGGGACTGAGAGAGGAATCGGACATCACTGATTGGAGAAATAAGTTATTGAAACTCTAGAGGTGAGAATGCTTGCCTGCTTATTTAAAACCAGGGTTTTAACACTCTGTAAAGAGTAAAATTTAGTTATTTCTTCTTGTAACTTGAAAATAATCATTTTGGTCATAATGCTGGCTGGTTGAGTTGGTCCACACACTTCTTAAGGCGCAGAAAGAATTGATGTGCGAGCTTCACAATAACAAATTTTTATGCGCAACTAGATATCTGAAGTATTAGACACAGATTCTTACTAGACAAAGTTTATCATAATGTATGTATATATATTTATATATATAAATATATATTCTGTATGTGTACATCATGAAGGACTGAATAGTCCAGGGCAAGGTTGGCTACAGACCCCTTTGGAAGTTTAAGAGGCCTTGGTCCTGGATCGAAGAGGCTTCCAAAAATAATCATTAGCCTTTCACAGACAGTTATTATGAAACAATGGGCCCCTTTGTTCCAAAGGCCTTAAAAGCTTGCACTGACTTCATGCATGTATGAGTAGGTCAGCAACTAGTCTCACCCACAGGGTGATGGCTAGGGCTAGCTTTAGTCGCCGCATAAATTGTTAAATAACTGCCTTGTGCAGTGGCTTACCTTGACCCTTGAGTTAACTGTTTGGAATGTGATTGAGGGGAAGAGAGATCACGTTGGTGCTGGTAAGAGGTTCTCCTCTACAAATACTTTTGATTGTGGTTGATTTTTTGTGTGTTGTTTTTGTTGTTTTTTCCATATTTGCAACAAATGATTTTAGTTCATACAAAGTACAGTATATATTTTTTTTTTTTTTTTAATTTTTCGCTATGTACTTAATTGCCTTTGAGTTGAGTTGCACTATTTTTGGGGAGTGCCTGCACATGAATGGGTGTAAAAGTGGGTGTGGGTTAGATGCTAACATTGTTTTAATGATCCCCGAGCATCTTTGAGCTAAGATTTTTTATTTTATTCATCAAAGTGGGAGAGCAAAAATATTTAAGCTGTGTTCCAGGATATTTCTGATCTCTGTGTACCACTTATGGTTAATATAGAAGAATTAGTCTTCTAACTCTTGACATTATTACAGTGGCTCATAATTTCACTAAACCAAATTGCATCAAAATAATAGGGCAGTCAAATAATTCTGACAGAATTGTGTGTAAAAATATAAAAGGGTGAGGGGTATCATGTTGACAACAAGTGTCACTTCATCATTGGGGACCCACCCCCAACCCATATCCAGGCACCTTTGGACAATGCTAAGAATATCTGTGATGTTTTTGTTTCTTTCTTTGGCCATCCTTTGAATGACTTGTTTCCTTTCATCAAATTGAGCTGTTCATATGACATGTGCCAATACTGAGATGTTGATGTTGTTACCCTGGCAAGTTGCCATACAGATATACAGTACAGCTGGTCTTGATGTTTGTTTTTTTGTTTTTTTTAAAAAATGTGCTGATTTTGTTGTCCCGATTAAAATGTTGGCCTTGCACTTATAGGCTCTGTGGGGTGGGGTGGGGTTATGGGCTCTGTGAGGTGGGGTTATATGCCCTGTGGGGTAGGGTTATGGGCCCTGTGGTGTGGGGTTATGGGCTCTGGGGTGAGGTGGAGTTATAGACCCTGTGGGGTGAGGTTATAGGCCCTGCGGGGTGGGGTTATAGGCCCTGTGGGGTGGGGTTATGGGCCCTGTGGGTGGGGTGGGGTTTATGGGCTCTGTGGGGTGGGTTGAGGTGTTACTTTGTAAATTGAAGCTGCTCTGTATTTGTTCATGTAGGCTGTAATTGTTATCTTCCCTGCAGATTTACCGCATGTGTACACAAAAGAAAACATAGTTTATTGTTTAAAAGATTGTACATATAGATTTATATATATGTGTATATAGAAACCATATTTCTAAACGTGTACTGTACATAAATTAATATTGTCATGTTATGCTTCATGTGCATTGATGTCATCAAATAACATCTTCTATGTTAGTACATTACATTTTTAAATTGTAAGGGAATAGTGATAAGGTAAATATTTTTTTTTCTGTACACAAGCTTATTTTTTTTATACAATTTACCCTGGTAATTTACTGCTCACTTTTTAATATTTTTTTAAATAGATATTCATGTTTTGAGTAATGTCAAATTTGTTTGTGTTGGACATGTCCGAGAGTAATGTCCTTGTGTAAAAAAAAATTATTAAATAGTCCTGTATGAAAGTGATGTCACTTTTTTTAATAGACAGATTTGTTTAAGAATAATGTCTCTTTGAAAATTTTAATTTAGAATAAAATTCCTATTTTTTAATGTCCACACTATAAAAGAAAAATGTTTTAGCCGGAGTTTATCTGGGAGTGAATATTTAATCCTTGTAATTAGTATAAACTTAGGCCTGGTCCTTGCTACTACTTGTTGGGGTAAATTTCAAAGTGCGAATACTGTTCTTTGAAGAAATAGAGAAATAATTCATTTATTTTTCATACAGTTAAAAACCCTAAATTCTCTCTCTCTCCCTCTCTGTATGTGTGTGTATTCAAGCTTGACACATTAAACAAAACACTGCGGCCGAATCTCTTTCATCCAGAATCAGCAACTTGTACGGTTCAAAAATAATATTCAGCGTGCCTGGATTTCACACCCTTCCTGCAAGATTTACATCTAATGCGCACTGTGTCAGTGTAAGAGAAGTCTTTGCGGGCTGTCTATGTTGAGGAGAATGAGCAGCCAATCCATGTCCCAGTTTGATAAAGCCTGAAACACTCCAATTAAACCCAATACAAGTTTATGTTTCCATGTCTTTTCATTAAATTTTATTTCTTTTAGTTCTGGTCATACAACTCCTGGTGCACAACGATAGTGAAAGAACAATGGACTTTCCTCTTTTTTCAGTAGTTTTTCTATCTATTCTAAAGGCTTTTGTTTAAAACCATGTAATGATATCATTTATTTTAGTTCAATTTAAAACCAAACTAATTTCAAATGGCTATATTAACGGAACTGCGCCGAACTTCAGTGATTAGGTCAGACAGGTCAGAAGCCGAACAGTCAGTAGCATGGCGAACGGGGCAGGGGTTGGAACAGATGTCCCTGGGCGCCAGACTAGTTAGGGGCGCCCAATTGGGCTTTGTTGATATTTGGATAATAAAAATAATGGATTACAGAGTTGAAAGGGGGCGTGACTATGAATCTCGGGCACCTGAAACTCAAGCTAAGGTATGCCCGAACTTAGGTTAATAACGAAGCGAACCCAAGCCGGACTTAAGTTGATAACGAATCGAACTATAACTTTTAAAAAGAATTTGATTCCCATTTCTACACTGAACATCTATTTTCCCGTATAGAAATACTTAGCAGACGACCTCCCGTATGAAACAACGTGTTCAGAGTGAAATAGTCTGACCGATTTAAGCTCATCTCTACATGACATGTTTTATGACTGAAGAATTTCGACTCATGTAAGCGGTGGATCCGATGAATCAAGGTGTTCATGACCATGTGTGTTCATGTACAATTATATGTTAGTCTTTGACTAAAGACAAACTGTGCATGACCATTTATGAGCCTGTACAATAATATGTATAGTCTTTGACTTGAGTCAAAGTGATCACCCGGACATCACCACCAATCTTTATTACCACTCTTCAGTAAATTGTCAAACGTCTAGAATAAGCAAGAGCCACTGTAAAAGATTTCGCTATATAATAAGTACGCTAAAAATGCACGAGTTAAAAAAAAGTCGAGTACTTTGTATGAAGTACCTTAGCCATGCGCACATGTAATATAGAACACAATGACAGGTTCAATATACAAGCAAGCAATGATAGATCCCAAACCATCAAATGTATCACGAGACCCTCCCACTTCTAGACCACTGCCGGTATGCAAGAGTTGGAAGATGGGATGAAATGGAAGGTGGAACAGTCTGCTCCGCAAGATGACGTGCCGATGCTCGTGGTGAGTGATGGCTATGCATCCATGCGTAGCAATGTACTGGCGGCGTGAAGGGCATAGTCAACTTGAACCATGAAAAGAAAACATTGAGCTCTATCGGCGTCTAAAAGTTGGGATGAAAGATAGTTCATTGAACATTGGGTAAGATGGTGTCTTGGTGATCTAATGGGGATATGTGGGGTGTCAGACAAACAAAGAGCGGGATATATGGGCTGTCATACATGCAAATAGTCATATCAGGGGCGTCACACATACAAATGGTGATATCAGGGGCGTCACACATATAACCAACGCGTGAGATAAGCAGATATGATTAAAATGTCCATTTATTCAAGTAGAACAAAACATTTAAAAGGGGGCTTAATTTGGTGATGAATGTATCGTTTGAGTTGAAACAGCCCCAGTCTAGCACCTCCATGCCCACTTCATGACACTCAAAACCATTAATCCACAGAAACTCAAACTAAATCGTGAAACGCCACTGCACACCGACGGGCCCGCAAACATGCATAGGTCAAAGTAGACAGTGAGTGTCTTTCACTAGAGGCTGTTTAGCAATGATAAACCTTTGAGTCTGTGTATTCGACCCTATGTAGCCGACCATTGAAACTCGCCTGAGGGGGGAGGGGGGCACGATTAGTGTTTCATGCGTTCGTCACCAACAGACTTTAATATTCTGTGTTGGATTAAAACTAAGGCACCACGTTTTAAGACTCCGAATGACGCCGTCGTGTAGACGTTGTGCGGTGTAAGGATAAAAATGAAACTGATATTTTAGGAACTGCATAAAGTATCATTATCATAAGCGTATTCCTTTGTCAATGTTTATGTGGTTAGGAGATTCGACGATACCCCAGCGTCCACCAAACTCCTCGGCCGAGCTAGAAAATAGGCGAGCAGGCATGCGGGTCGTCTAGAAAGTCAGTGCTAAACAAATTCAACGTCTTGTGTAGAGAAATGCTCCGAGTATTCAACAGGAGATGACAAGACGCGGCCAGCTTAGTTGTGCCCCACTCAGCTGTCTTAGTACGCTACCATTACGGTACATTAGTCAGGCCCCGGTGTGGTGGAAAAAGGGGGGAGGGGGGGGGTCAAATATGAGATCAATAATTGTCACATCGTGGCCTAACCGCTTCCAGGCCCGCGAGCCGAAAGGTTTGAGAACGGTCAAGTTTCATAGATATTTCTGCCTGATTGAATGCAACATCTCCTCCACTTTCAGATCAATAGTTGGCTCGTTAACATTTCAAGGTATTTACTAGACGACTGATGGATGTCTGATGTGGCATTGGTTTGATAGCCATGATATAACTCAGTATTTGGGGTAGCCATGATATAAGTCGGTAATTGGAGTAGCCATGATATTAGTCGGTATTTGGAGTAGCCATGATATGAGTAATTGCAGTAGGCATGATATAAGTCAGTAATTGCAGTAGCCATGATATAAATCGGTAATTGAGTAGCCATGATATAAGACGGTAATAGGAGTAGCCATGTTATAATTCGGTAATAGGAGTAGCCATGATATAAGTCATGGCAGTAGCCATGATATAAGTCAGTAATTGGAGTAGCCATCATATAACTCAGTAAATGAAGTAGCAATGATATAAGTCAGTAATTGGAGTAGCCATGATATAAGTCAGTAATTGGAGTAGCCATGATATAAGTCGGTAATTGGAGTAGCCATGATAAAAGTCATTGCAGTAGTCATGATAAAATTCAATAATTGGAGTAGCCATTATATAACTCGGAAAATGGAGTAGCCATGGTATAAGTCAGTAATTGGAGTAGCAATGATATAACCCAGTAATTGCAGTAGCAATGATATAAGTCAGTAATTGAGTAGCCATGATATAAGTCGGTAATAGGAGTAGCCAAGATATAAGTGGGTAATTGGAGTAGCCATGATATAAGTGGTTAATCAGAGTAGCCACTATATAAGTCAGTAATAGAAGTAGCCATCATAATTCGGTAATTGAGATAGCCGTGATTGATACTAGTCAGTATAATTGAGGCAGCTGTGATACTTGTCGGTGATTGGCGTAGCCGTGAAACAAGTCAGTAATTTTCGTAGAGGTGATAATGTCGTTAGTGGGGGTAGCCTTGATAATGTCGTTAGTTTGAGTGGCCTTTATAATGTCGTTAGTTGGAGTGGCCTTGATAATGTCGTTAGTTGGAGTAGCCTTGATAATGTCGTTAGTTAGAGTAGGCTTGATAATGTCCTTAGTGGGAGTATCCTTGATAATGTCGTTAGTTGGAGTAGCTTTGATTATGTCGTTAGTTGGAGTAGCTTTGATAATGTCGTTAGTTGGAGTAGCTTTGATAATGTCGTTAGTGGGAGTAGCCTTGATAATGTCGTTAGTTGGAGTAGCCTTGATAATGTCGTTAGTTGGAGTAGCTTTGATAATGTCGTTAGTGGGAGTAGCCTTGATAATGTAGTTAGTTGGAGTAGCTTTGATAATGTCGTTAGTTGGAGTAGCTTTGATAATGTCGTTAGTGGGAGTAGCCTTGATAATGTCGTTAGTTGGAGTAGCCTTGATAATGTCGTTAGTTGGAGTAGCTTTAATAATGTCGTTAGTTTGAGAAGCCTTGATAATGTCCTTAGTGGGAGTATCCTTGATAATGTCGTTAGTTGGAGTAGCTTTGATAATGTCGTTAGTTGGAGTAGCTTTGATAATGTCGTTAGTTGGAGTAGCTTTGATAATGTCGTTAGTGGGAGTAGCCTTGATAATGTCGTTAGTTGGAGTAGCCTTGATAATGTCGTTAGTTGGAGTAGCCTTGGTAATTTCGTCAGTGGGAGTAGCCTTGATAATTTCGTTAGTTGGAGTAGCCTTGATAATTTCGTTAGTGGTAGTAGCCTTGATAATTTCGTTAGTTGGCGTAGCCTTGATAATGTCGTTAGCTGGAGTAGCCTTGATAATGTCGTTAGTGGGGTAATCCTTGATAATTTCGTTAGTTGGAGTGGCCTTGATAATGTCGTTAGTTGGAGTAGCCTTGATAATGTCGTTAGTTGAAGTAGCCTTTATAATGTCGTTAGTGGGAGTAGCCTTGATAATGTCATTAGTGGGAGTAGCCTTGATAATTTCGTTAGTGGTAGTAGCCTTGATAATGTCGTTAGTTGGAGTAGCCTTGATAATTTCGTTAGTGGGAGTAGCCTTGATAATGTCGTTAGTTGGAGTAGCCTTGATAATTTCGTTAGTGAGGGTAGCCTTGATAATGTCGTTAGTTGGAGTAGCTTTGATAATGTCGTTAGTGGGAGTAGCTTTGATAATGTCGTTAGTTGGAGTAGCCTTGATAATGTCGTTAGCTGGAGTAGCCTTGATAATGTCGTTAGCTGGAGTAGCCTTGATAATGTCGTTAGTGGGGTAATCCTTGATAATGTCGTTAGTTGGAGTGGCCTTGATAATGTCGTTAGTTGGAGTAGCCTTGATAATGTCGTTAGTTGGAGTAGCCTTGATAATGTCGTTAGTGGGGTAATCCTTGATAATGTCGTTAGTTGGAGTGGCCTTGATAATGTCGTTAGTTGGAGTAGCCTTGATAATGTCGTTAGTTGGAGTGGCCTTGATAATGTCGTTAGTTGGAGTAGCCTTGATAATGTCGTTAGTTGAAGTAGCCTTTATAATGTCGTTAGTGGGAGTAGCCTTGATAATGTCATTAGTGGGAGTAGCTTTGATAATGTCGTTAGTTGGAGTAGCCTTGATAATGTCGTTCGTTGGAGTAGCCTTGATAATTTCGTCAGTGGGAGTAGCCTTGATAATTTCGTTAGTCGGAGTAGCCTTGATAATTTCGTCAGTGGGAGTAGCCTTGATAATTTCGTTAGTCGGAGTAGCCTTGATAATGTCGTTAGTGGGGTAATCCTTGATAATGTCGTTAGTGGGGTAATCCTTGATAATGTCGTTAGTTGGAGTGGCCTTGATAATGTCATTAGTGGGAGTAGCCTTGATAATTTCGTTAGTCGAAGTAGCCCTGATAATTTCGTTAGAGAGGGTAGCCTTGATAATGTCGTTAGTTGGAGTAGCCTTGATAATGCCGTTAGTTGGAGTAGCCTTGATAATGTCGTTATTGTGGCTAGCCTTGATAATGTCGTTAGTGGGAGTAGCCTTGATAATGTAGTTAGTTGGAGTAGCCTTGACAATGTCGTTAGTTGGAGTGGCCTTGATAATGTCGTTATTGGGGGTAGCCTTGATAATGTCGTTAGTGGGAGTAGCCTTGATAATGTCGTTAGTTGGAGTAGCCTTGATAATGTCGTTAGTTGGAGTAGCCATGATAATGTCGTTAGTTGGAGTGGCCTTGATAATGTCGTTATTGGGGGTAGCCTTGATAATGTCGTTAGTGGGAGTAGCTTTGATAATGTCGTTAGTGGGAGTAGCCTTGATAATGTCGTTAGTTGGAGTAGCCTCGATAATGTCGTTAGTGGGAGTAGCCTTGATAATGTCGTTAGTTGGAGTAGCCTCGATAATGTCGTTAGTGGGAGTAGCCTTGATAATGTCGTTAATGGGAGTAGCCTTGATAATGTCGTTAGTTGGAGTAGCCTTGATAATGTCGTTAGTTGGAGTAGCTTTGATAATGTCGTTAGTGGGAGTAGCCTTGATAATGTCGTTAGTTGGAGTAGCCTCGATAATGTCGTTAGTGGGAGTAGCCTTGATAATGTCGTTAGTTGGAGTAGCCTTGATAATGTCGTTAGTGGGAGTAGCCTTGATAATGTCGTTAGTTGGAGTAGCCTCGATAATGTCGTTAGTGGGAGTAGCCTTGATAATGTTAAAAATTACGAAACATGGCTACGACATAGACACACTAAAAAGGACAGTTAGAAAACATGGGCATAACACAGTGGGCATAACACAGAAACACTAAACAGAACAGTTCGCAAACATGGACACACAACGAAGACAGGCTAAAGGGCACAGTTAGGGAACACAGACACAGCATAGACACCCTAAAGGGCACAGTTAGGGAACACGGACACATCATAGACAGGCTAAAGACACGCCACAATCAAAACTGGCAATTATCCGTCACACCACGTCGGCGAGGGGGGGGGGCGTTGAGGTTGTATGAGCCACGAGAGATTTAGCCAATTGAGGAGTAATTAAGGCAAGAATAATCGTTTCTCCAACAACACTCATCAAATGAGATACGTGACCCGTCAGCTAGACAGAGAAAAATGACAACAACAAAAAAAAAGGGAGGTGGGGGGGGAAGATGCAAGAAGCTTGAGAAGATTGTATGTACTATCTGCAGGGCCAAAGCCATCACTTGGATATTTAAGTGGCCCAAAATTGTAATGTGGGAAAACAAAAATTCACCTTTGAAGTGTGTGTGTGTGTGGGGGGGGGTGGCGGCCACTTTAAAAAAAAAAAACAAGAAAAGAGAAGATTGTATGTACAAACTGCAGGGCCAAAGCCATCGCTTGGATATTTAATTGGCCCAAAATTGGAATGTGGGAAAACAAAAAGTCACCTTTGAAGTGTGTGTGTGTGTGGGGGGGGGTGGCGGCCACTTTAAAAAAAAAAAACAAGAAAGGAGGATAGAAGCTTTCGAAATTCACGCGATGGCTCTCTATGTATCATAGTTGACAGTCCAATCTCAGTCCTTAATGTCTCGGGGACCCTTCCATGTGGTAGCAACTAGAACTATGTCGGTGTTGGTGTCATGGATGCACGTGATCGCCAGGAACAATAAACCAGGAGATGACCTAACAAAACACTATGCAAATGATAAACGCTCCCCAACAATGTCTTTGTCTTTCCATTCCGTTACTGTCCATGCGCCTTCCCCTCCTCCCCCCCTCCCCAATAGCATTTCCCAGTTACACTAATATGGAAAGCTTGAGAAATCGAAGGCAAATCTTGGAGGCCAATAGACAGCAAATATTTTTCACTTTACACGCTGGCTGTGTGGGCGAACCAAGTGAATTTATTGGTAAAGGCTGGGAGCCTTGTTATTTTGACTTGTCTTTTTTCTGTCTCTTCCAGTTTTTTCGGGGGGAGGGGGGGGGGGGGCTTTTAAGGCTTCATCAGTCATCCAAAGGGGGGTCTTTTTATGACGTCATGGCCACCGTGGCTAGGTCGGTTGGGGGGG